>CM057136.1:849250-1206000 GCA_029964075.1 Patiria pectinifera | reverse complement strand
GAAAATACGTCATGAAGTCAGAAACCATTGCCTTTCCGATAGCCTTCAGCGTGGAGTCGTACCAGCGTAGTTTGTGCATGCGCTCCATGTCAGTGAAAGTTAACACCCGCAATCGATGGCCGTTGAAGATGTTTTCCGGAGTCACTGGCGTCGTGAACACCGCGTCCGAGTCTGTCCAGCCAATGATGGAAGCATTGACGGATAGATCCATGAAGAAGCTGCTCCACAATTGACGTTGGTAGCCTTGAGGTTTCCATCCGAAGGCAGTATCAGGGAGAGGCTCGTACAGGAAGTCAAACTTCAGGCCCAGCTCTTTCTCCTTTTGTTTCAGTTTACGTGCAAACCGATGATCTCTTGCCGATTCCTTGTCAAGAATCAGGCTTATAGTTGGGCCTAGCTTGGGAGACCAAAACAAGGTAGCCGAACGGATGAATATGCAGTACAGACGCTGAACCAGTTCGGGTATGGCTGCCATGCGGATTGTTAGTGTCAGGGAATAGCCGTGTGTTGCACTGAGATCGGTCTCGGGTCGTGCATCGGCGGTATGATCCGCTTGTCGCTTCGGTGACGGAATGTTCTGCTGAGGCTCATCGTACTTGGAGAAACCAGGGAGCAAGGTGAGGTAAAGTAATAATGAAATAGTGCAAAAGCAAATCAATGCCTTGACCACAGGCGGGTATCGTGCCATAGTCGAATGTTCAAATTTTGCCTCAGTCGCTGCTTAGTATGGTGTGTACCATTGATTGTGAAGGCCTACTCGACATGATGGCCACACACACAGATATGGAGAACTTTGCCATCCATATGTGCAGAAAATCAAAGCCCTGCATGCTCTGTGGTCACACACAATGGATCGATCCAGTAAGCACCGCCCCATGGTATTCTGACCAATCACAGCCGTGATTGATGTCCGACATGCGTGCACAAAAGTCCGACATGCGTGCACGCGCGTATGATGCGCGCGGCAGGAAAATGCAGTGTGGCATTGAAGAGGAGCACGTGTTAATTTGCCCACGTGCGCAGTGGGAGGGGCTTACTGGATCGGTCCATTAACGGTGCATTGACCCGGCGACCTGCCCAGCCCCACTGCATTGACCGGACTATACATAAACAGCAGGTCGATCCTCAGAACGAAAGCGATGTCTGATTTGACAAGAAAAGTGCCCCTTGTTCTTCTCAACTAATCAAAACAGTTGTTACATGAATGGAAAGCTTATTGCGTTATCTTTCAGAAACCGTGCGAGGTAATGGTATGCGACCGGGTTCACACGTGTGCTGTTCGAAGAAGTAAACCCGCACCCTCAAATATCGGGGAAATGTGCCGTGACCTCCATAGGAAACGCGAATTTTTCACTGAGTTACCCGTTTTTCAATGAAAAAGTGCACACAATTATTCGCCTTTAACCATGAATAAATTATATTCATTTGAAAGAGGAAAACCTATATTTTATAATGCGATGCGAGGAAGTAAGTTTAACCAACATACTTTCCACGTATTAACGAAAGTTTGCTGAGAGCGCCTAGATACATGTATGAGCCTGTCTTCCCACGTAAACAGAGCTGCACTAGTGACGAGTGAGCAAAATGCTCCCTAGTTTGTGACGTTCCGACCTCGATTCTGAAACGAGCATTAGGCCTACTCAATCAAGGCGATTTGCATGCCGAATGTTTCTGAACGGAGTTCGTACCGTTCAGTACTTATTATAATTTGCCCCCGTTTTTTTTTTTTTTTTACCCTTTGTAGACCATCTGTGTAGACGAGTCTTTCAAATAAGAACCCGAGCCGATGTTGGCATTGCTAAGCCATTGCATCTCAGACATTGATGAGATAGTCTTAATAACCCCCCACACAAAAGACAGCATTAGTGACCCGTCGTGTTCTGGCCACTCCGAAATTCCTCAAGTTGGTGAGTTTTTCCCGCATGATGGTACTTACTACTGCCGACGAACCACTGTGGCTATATCGAGCACTAGGCATTCCAGGCTGATCAAATTGCCCACCACGTGCCAGATGCAGGCCTGCAAAATCTTGGAAGTGGACTACTGAAAACCCTACCATCCCCCAAAAAACAACGACGACGACAACCACAACACTACAAAACAAACTAAACCCCAAACGGCACAAGAGTATAATTCCGTGACCTGGGAGAGGGAGATCATACCATTAATTTTTTGTCTCCGAATATTTTCAAAGCGAATCCTGATAGAAATGAGTCTTGAGTGGGCTCAGGCACTGTCTAAATGTGCCTGCCCACCTATGATGTTGGAAGATACATGGGTGTTCGTAATGCAGCAACGGATCATGATGGATAGCGTGTTTTGCTGTTTTTTCTTTACCTTTCATTGCGTTTACACTGTTTTACACAAACTGTCGCAAGAAGGTTTTTACATACCATTTTTAAAAAGCTATACTTCCTATCATTTATGATGAAGCCAAATTTACATGTATACAGTTCGTAGTTTATTCACATTATAGTTTGTGGGTCACCTTTTTGGAGGGACACCTTATAGTATGCAAATAATTATCGACATTCTCGAGTGGTGAGTAAAACTAGCCTCCCGAGGTGATCCATGAAGCATACTATTTTTTCCGAGGCGAAGCCGAGGGAAAATAGAATGCTACATGGATCATCGAGGTAGGCTAGTTTTACACCACAAGGTAAAACAGTCAACATCAATATTTGTTTTATAACACCTCGCCGACAGATTAAGCTTGAGCTTAAGCGATTACTGATTAATGTAATCTAAATACAATTAAAATGTACATGTACTTCAATTTGAATACGAAATTAGTTGAAAATGTACTTGCACTTTTCTGAACTACCCCTTCACGAAATGTTTGAACCCAATTTTGTAGCGACTAGCGAAGCGCTTTTTACACGCACACCCGTATGCATAGTACTTTTTTTAGCCAACATTTTGGACCGAGGCTGATGGCCTATAAGTGGCAAAAATCGGCCGGAAAATATGGTGTTCTATAGACGCCAAATCTGCGTCGCGTCGTGCTTTCACGTCGTGCCGTCGCGTCGTACCGTCGCGTCGTGCCGTCGTGCCGTCGCGTCGTGCCGTCGCCCGTCGCGTCGTGGCGTCGCGTCGTGGCGTCGCCCGTCGCGTCGTGTCGTCGCCTCTTAAATTACCGTTTCTAAGCACGTACACTGCATGAGGAAGTGACGCACCTTCACACTTCGCGTCGTGCCGTCGTACGTCGCGTCGTGCCGTCGTGCGTCGCGTCGTGCTGTCGCCCGTCGCGTCGTGCCGTCGCCTGTTACCTCGGCGCTTCTAAGTAGACTGCTTGAAGAGGCGACGCACACATTGCCCGTCGCGTCGTGCCGTCGCCCTTCGCGTCGTGCCGTCGCCCGTCGCGTCGTGCCGTCGCGTCGTGCCGTCGCTCGTCGCGTCGTGCCGTCGCCCGTCGCGTGACTGTATCTTTCTTGGCAATAGGTGGCGCCTTCATTCTTCATGTACCTGTACTGTATTTATGACATGCGTGCCGTGCGGTGAAAGTGTTGCAAATTGCTATGTCGTACAGTTTGTACACGGTTTGTGGGGAGGCCTATTATTAGTGGTTGCGGAGGTCCGACTCAATCAATTTCAAAATACATAGACTATTTTCTGTTATCGATTGTCAAACAACAAAGCACATATACACGCGATTCCGGGCATGTGCTTGAAAAACTAAACAACGTGACATTGAAGCAGGATAGCCTATTGATCACATTGGATATTGTGTTCATGTATACGAACTGCCCACAAGATGAGGCAATTGAATCAGTTTGCGATGCACTTGAAGTTGCTGATAGCAGTATGTACGCAATACCCTAACCTACAAGAGAACACGCTCGCTGTCTCCTGGAACTTATCATGCATCGAAACATATTTGAATTCAATGGAAAGTTCTTCAGACAGAAAATTGGCGTGGCTATGGGAAGCGAATGCAGTCCAGAAATATGCGATATAACCCTGTTCAAATATGAAAAAGAAATTATTCTCCCACACAATCCTTCAATTGTGAGTTACATGAGATACAGAGACAACGTCTTAATACCACCACCCACAAATTAAACGCCAAGCTCTTAAGCAGGCCCATCTGAAAAACTGGAATCTGATCAGCGATAATGATTTTCTCAGTGCACTCTTTGCGACCCAACCCATCCTGGCATACAAACGACAAAAAAACATAAAAGGTGGCCTGGTCCGATCAAGGATTAACCCATCTCAACCATCCAACCAAGAAGAAAAACTTGGATGAGGAGAACGTACAAGTCCTATTGGAACTTCTTGAAGAACAGACTTAACATAATGGTCATTTAGGCTGGATTTCGAAATAAAAATAAAAAACTAGAAATGTGTTTGTGGACAAACACAAGCTGTTTCGGCTATTTTGAAATACTCTGTGCACGTGAGTAGTGAAGCTCGTCTAACCAGGATATTTTCACCATTTTTGACGGGCTCTCGACCAATCAGAAGGCCGGATTTGGCCCCACGTGACCCTCGTTAGCATAAAATGAGCAACGGGAATCTACCATTCACCATGGAGAGTGCCATGGGCGGAGGGGCTTGTGTAAATACAAATAATTAACGGCGTTTACCATTATTATGGTATTGAGTAATATACGTATAATAAATATGAATTTTACGTAAATTGAAATGTACGAAACAATTATGATTGTCTAATTGAAGAATTTATCTTTTAGTTAAATATTATCGAGTACGGCGAACATCGTCTAGAATGGAGCATGGAGCAACCCGTAAGATTTGTTGCGAATGACTCATCCCGGTAGTCCATTGTGCAATCCACACGGGCAAATTCGTGTACGTGTACAGACATCCCCACAAAATCGAGAAAGTTTACTGTCTGGCAAAGGATTAGTTGGATTGGCCCTGTCGCTATGATTCTCTGTAATATAGTCTATACAAATGTTGCATTATGATTTCAGTTGCCGTCCCTACGAGTTGTGCCACCTGTTTGCGTGAGATATTCTCTCGGACAATAGACTGTAATTGGCAGCGCACGGCATGAAAGGGAGCTTCATAATACGTGAAAGAAGTCAATGAAATTGACAGACTAAACATTATTTTATGTATACAGCCGTGCCATGGGCTGCCAATTACAGCTATTGTCCGAGGGATTATAATCGATATAATGAACACTGTCTTGATCGAATTACGTCTTTATGCATAAGGGAAACAGCGCTATCTGATCGGACGGTGTAAATATAACGGTCGGTAACGGTCGTCAAATTCAAAATTGTACATGACGCAGCATAAAGTTCGCCCATACGATCCGAGTATATTTGATGCAAAAATCGTCGTTGAATTTCAAGTTTTCTAAATGAAAGCAATGAATATTAATTTTGTCCTAGGTCCCCCCCCCCCTTCTTCCTTTGTACTACTGCTACATTGGTGTATGTACATGTATGTGTGCTGAATTTGTCCATGTCTGACGTTTTCTGTGTGATAATGAACAAAATGTTGATGTTTTTATTTATAAATGAATGTAATTTCTTAATGTTCTTATTGTATCACTGATGTGAATAACAATAAAGGTATTTCAATATATGTACACGTACATCTGTATTATGGGATAGTCTGGTTCCCAGACCAAAAGATTCTGACTATTCCTGATGAATCTTAGGTCCGGTAGCCTCAGGTAGTACATTGTATTACAATTTACGTCACGTGACTAAAACGGGACGAATTCCTCCTTTGTCCAAAAATTTCCGAAGTTTGCCGAAGTTGTTTCGTCGACAATCGGATAGCGGCCGAGTATTTCCGAGTATATAATATAAGTTTAGTAAACTGCTAATTGCTTGTTAATTTTATTTTAAATGAGTTGATAATTAATATTCATTGCTTTCATTTAGAAAACTTGAAATTCAACGACGATTTTTGCATCAAATATACTCGGATCGTATGGGCGAACTTTATGCTGCGTCATGTAAAATTTTGAATTTGACGACCGTTACCGAGATTTTCCAAAACTCGGTCTTCATTCGGCTCCACCTGCTAACAGTGCTATATTGGGGTGCCTAATTTTGAAGGTTTAGTCAATGCTATCTTACAGAAACATCAAACTGTATTATCATAACTGTATGATATTACGAAGCAAGTGATTTATTTAAAAATTTGATCAGAACATTAAAAGCTACAAGCGATAAAGCGAAATCGGAAACGAAGCCGAGCTTTAAAAAAAGAGCCATCAATGTTGTCATTTTTATTTTTAGCCACGGATGCTGCCTGACCTAAGATTCTTCAGGAAAAGTCAGAATCTTTTGGTCTGGGAACCAGACTATATTATGGGACTGACTGCATCCAACGCATTGTATATTTACACCGTCCGATCAGATAGCGCTGTTTCCCTTATGCATAAAGACGTAATTCGATCAAGACAGTGTTCATTATATCGATTATAATCCCTCGGACAATAGCTGTAATTGGCAGCCCATGGCACGGCTGTATACATAAAATAATGTTTAGTCAGTCAATTTCATTGACTTCTTTCACGTATTACGAAGCTCCCTTTCATGCCGTGCGCTGCCAATTACAGTCTATTGTCCGAGAGAATATCTCACGCAAACAGGTGGCTGTGTTCACTACCGGTCCGTTGCGCAACTCGTAGGGACGGCAACTGAAATCATAATGCAACATTTGTATAGACTATATTACAGAGAATCATAGCGACAGGGCCAATCCAACTAATCCTTTGCCTGACAGTAAACTTTCTCGATTTTGTGGGGATGTCTGTACACGTACACGAATTTGCCCGTGTGGATTGCACAATGGACTACCGGGATGAGTCATTCGCAACAAATCTTACGGGTTGCTCCATGCTCCATTCTAGACGATGTTCGCCGTACTCGATAATATTTAACTAAAAGATAAATTCTACAATTAGACAATCATAATTGTTTCGTACATTCAATTTACGTAAAATTCATATTTATTATACGTATATTACTCAATACCATAATAATGGTACACGCCGTTAATTATTTGCATTTACACAAGCCCCTCCGCCCATGGCACTCCCCGTGGTGAATGGTAGATTCCCGTTGCTCATTTTATGCTAATGAGGGTCACGTGGGGCCAAATCCAGCCTTCTGATTGGTCGAGAGCCCGTCAAAAATGGGCTAATATCCTGGTTAGACGGGCTTCACTACTCACGTGCACAGAGTATTTCAAAATAGCCGAAACAGCTTGTGTTTGTCCACAAACACATTTCTAGTTTTTTATTTTTATTTCGAAATCCATGCCTAAATGACCATTATGTTAGTCCTGTTCTTCAAGAAGTTCCAATAGGACTTGTACGTTCTCCTCATCCAAGTTTTTCTTCTTGGTTGGATGGTTGAGATGGGCTAATCCTTGATCGGACCAGGCCACCTTTTATGTTTTTTTGTCGTTTGTATGCCAGGATGGGTTGGGTCGCAAAGAGTGCACTGAGAAAATCATTATCGCTGATCAGATTCCAGTTTTTCAGATGGGCCTGCTTAAGAGCTTGGAGTTTAATTTGTGGGTGGTAGGGTAAAACAAAGACCAGCGGGATATTCTTTTCGGTTTTTGCACGCTTTTTAGAGTTCACGCGAGTTTCGCCTTTTTGGGGAAGAAGGGCTAAGTCTTCTTGGTTGTATCCGCGTTTTTGAAGTTTGTCTTTGAAGAATTCAGCCTTCTCCTCAAATTCTTTTGAGTGTGTGCATATACGGTCATATCTCATTAATTCTCCCTTAATCAAACCGCCAAACACTGACTCAGGGAGGGCTGAATCTCGAGCAAGATACTGAAAGGTATCAGTTTTTTGGTTGCTACTCGAGTATCCAGTTTCCCTTCTTTTTGGTCTTCGTTACCGTTAAATATTATTAAGACGTTGTCCCTGTATCTCATGTAACTCACAATTGAAGAATTGTGTGGGAGAATAATTTCTTTTTCATATTTGAACAGGGTTATATCGCATATTTCTGGATTGCATTCGCTTCCCATAGCCACGCCAATTTTCTGTCTGAAGAACTTTCCATTGAATTCAAATATGTTTCGATGCATGATAAGTTCGAGGAGACAGCGAGCGTGTTCTCTTGTAGGTTAGGGTATTGCGTACATACTGCTATCGGCAACTTCAAGTGCATCGCAAACTAATTCAATTGCCTCATCTTGTGGGCAGTTCGTATACATGGACACAATATCCAATGTGATCAATAGGCTATCCTGCTTCAATGCCACGTTGTTTAGTTTTTCAAGCACATGCCCGGAATCGCGTGTATATGTGCTTTGTTGTTTGACAATCGGAAGCAGAAAATAGTCTATGTATTTTGAAATTGATTGAGTCGGACCTCCGCAACCACTAATAATTGGCCTCCCCACAAACCGTGTACAAACTGTACGACAATTTGCAACACCGTCACCACACGGCGCGCATGCCATAAATACAGTACAGGTACATGAAGAATGAAGGCGCCACCTATTGCCAAGAAAGATACAGTCACGCGACGGGCGACGGCACGACGCGACGGGCGACGGCACGACGCGACGGGCGACGGCACGACGCGACGGGCGACGGCGACGGCGGCGACGCGACGGCGACGGGCGGCGGCACGACGCGACGGGCGACGGCACGACGCGACGGCGGCACGACGCAACGGCCGATGGCACGACGCGACGGGCGACGGCACGATGTGACGGGCGACGGAACGACGCGACGGGCGACGGCGACGCGACGGGCGACGGCGACGCGACGGCGGCGACGGCACGGCGACGGCGACGGCGGCGGCACGGCGACGGCGGCACGGGCGACGGGCGGCACGACCCGACGGGCGGCGGCACGACCGGCGACGGCGGCGGCACGACCCGGCGGCGACGGCATCGACGGCGGCGACGGCGGCGACGGCACGACGCGACGGGCGACGGCACGACGCGACGGGCGACGGCGGCACGCGACGCGGCGGGCGACGGCACGACGCGACGGCGACGGCGACGGCGGCGACGGCACGACGCGGCACGGCGGCGGCATCGACGCGACGCGGCGGCACGCGGCGACGACGGCGACGCGACGGCGCGGCGACGGCAGCGACGACGGCGACGGGCGACGGCGACGCGACGGACAATGTGTGCGTCGCCTCTTCAAGCAGTCTACTTAGAAGCGCCCGAGGTAACAGGCGACGGCACGACGCGACGGGCGACGGCACGACGCGACGGATCGACGACGCACGACGCCGACGCGTGTGAAGGTGCGTCGCTTCCTCATGCGGTGTACGTGCTTAGAAATGGTAATTTAAGAGGCGACGGCACGACGCGACGGGCGACGCCACGACGCGACGGACGCGACGGGCGACAGCACGACGCGACGGACGACGGCACGACGCGACGGTACGACGCGACGGCACGACGTGAAAGCACGACGCGACGCAGATTTGGCGTCTATAGAACACCATAGGAAAATGGGAACCAAAGAAATAAGAAGGGAGGCCCTTATCAAAATGCTTACATTATCAATGGTATTGGCATACTTGCACAAGTAAACATCCCATGGAATTATTCCATCTGGCTTGCTGGCGTTTTCCAACGATTAACTGAATTTTAAAATAAATAAAAGTGTTCTACAGACACACTGACAATATATTTCTTGCAGATTCTGCATACATATACATGTACACATGTACTACGACAACTACCCCCCCCCCCCAAAAAAAGGACACAACCATCATCAATTCTTGCATTTTATTTAACTAAGGATCTTCGCAAATCTTGTGCATACAGAATATGAGTAGACATTAGTCTCGTTGTCTATGGCAATGTAGGTACAGCTTTATTCGTTTGTGCAAACGTTTTAAAGTTTTAATGATGTTCGTGTACATGTATTTAAGATGATTACAATAAAACTACATGCCGAGTACTTTTGCCTGACTGAATATTCGAGTACATAAGCTTAAGCTTTTTTGGTATATAGCTGGCAAATATTGAGCAGTAATATTATAGACGACAAACGTTAAAAATAAAACGAATAAAAGGCAGTTTTCATTATCTACACACTGGCAAATCTACACTTTTAAAAATTCACATATTAACAAAAACTATCCGGTACAGATTATGATGGTTTTCGTTTTCTTATAAAAAAATCTTGTCCTTTGCTTGATACGAAAGCCTCTTTGATTAAAGATGGCAGTGATAGTGTGATCCCTGACCTTGTACATGTATTGCAGTCATTCAGGGTGATTAAAAAAAAGAAGCGGAAAAAAGCAGTATACAAGCCCCCAAAATTATATTTCATATTTAAAAAAAACCATGTAGCATCAAACATAATAATAACTGGAAAGCCAATTTGATAAGCTACTTTTAGATGAAAACCATACTGAAATTGCTCAATCCGTTCGAAGAATATCACCATTTCAACACAATGACACGAAAACATCTTTCGTCCAAAAATGCAATTTCAAGAATCGCCTTCACAATCTTCCAACATCACCGGCGATAAAACCTCAGTTTAAAAGATATAGTTTTGGGGATTTGGGTTCCGCTTTTTTTGACTCACCCTGTATGTAAACCAGTTTTTTCCTCTCTTTAAAGAATATGAAAACTGGTAATTCAACTTTCTTTTCGGCATTAGGTGTCCTAGCATAAGCGTAACCGCTTCAGAAGGGTGCTCTTGCATTATTGAAATCGCACTATTATCTTCCATTTTGAATAAAAACTTCAATCCAGCAATTTCCATAATAATCGCACAATTGCTGTTTGAAACTGGCCTATAATCAGATATCAAAAATTCATAACTAAGGGACAAAACCCGCCTGCACCTACAAATCTACATCTTTCAAATATTTTCGAAATTGTTAGAATGTTTTTCCTACAGAATTAGAAGCACACAACTACTAGTTAATCATTTGTTTATATAAAGAACTTTTCGTCAAAATTAATGAATGTTGACAATTCCAAAATAACAGAGTACAGTGATCAGTACCAGTGAGGCCGAATAAAAACAAAATAAGAAGGCTTTTTTGAAAAAATAAAGGACGTGTGAGTTTTTCCCCCAAGATGGCCGATTTTCCAAGATGGCGGATGGCTTCTTCAATTTTCTCAACTGATACAAAATTGTGTCCAAAAGAAGCCAAAACCCTTTTTACATAGCTGCAATTTTGTTGGAAACAAATAAAAAGACAAAATATTGACAATGTATGGAAAAAAAAAATTGCAAATGTATGAATAAAAACAAAAAAGGAGTCAGCCGGAGAAAAAAAGAGCGGGGGGGGGGGGGGGCCAAGAAATTGGTTTTTTTTTTTTCAATTGGCCTTACATGTACAATGTATAGTAAAAAAAGGCAGGTTTTTTTTTAAAAGTCAGTTTCCCTTTGTGGTTCATTTTTACCCTTCTTATTTTTTTCTAACAGGCCTGGATTTTGTTTTGACCATCAGCAACATAATTTGGTTCCTACTTCAATTCCTATTCTATACAGTTGGCACACTTATCGACGGACTAAAAAGGTAGCACCATTATCACGAGTTGCATAGAAATGTAGAAAAGTCTTGACTCAGCCTCCCTCGAAGTCCGTCTTTGTCTAGTACAGGATCTCCTCTGCAATGAAATTACAACCAAATCAGAAAATTAACATCTATTCATTAGGGAATTACCATCCATTTATTAGGGAATGCAGAAAGGACCTACATGTAATCTTTGTGTACTTATGTTATAGTTTTAACTCTGTGGTGTGTTACAGTACATGTACAGTCCACTGTCATTACTACAAACTCTGTTAATACAAATTCTGGTTATAACAAACATAAAGCATTGTACTGACATTGTCAGTACATTTTAAAATAAGTTTGAATTACTCTGTCATTTTGTCTTCATACTTCACAAGTTTCCTCTTAAGACAAAACTTCAAAAGAATCGTGGGTGTCCCTTCAGCCCTGGTTGAAATTTTGACCCAGAATTTCTGAGGCAAAGATCAGACCCAGGCCAACTCCAATAGGATTTGTTACATGTATGTCACATGTAGTACGTTATTTGTATTGTATTGTGAGTATACAGCATTAAAGTAGCTGCTGTTATCAGAAGGCCATCAATCATCCTGTCACTCACTAGGCCAAGTCTTGATTTGAAGCTGGGGAAACTAGTGGTTTCTCATCTTTTTTAGCTAAATATATGTAGCCTCAGACTGTTGTGGAGGGGGAGGGATGGCCAGGCCAAAAAACAAGGAGATAAATCTCTAACTTTTCTCGCACGGGTACTGGCTAAATACAGCGTAATCTGGGCATGTCAAACACTTTTGTTTGGCTTGAAATGTTTTCTTGAGAGAAGAGGGCCTCTATCCATCTGCATGTATTTAGACACTTTGAGAAGGGATTATGTTCACCAAAACGCCTACTAAAGGGATTGTGTTAGACCGTAACACCTGTGCACCAACATACTGAAAAGTACATGTACTATGGTGGATTACAGCTAAACTGAAACGATTACTCTTTCGATTGCTCGATTGCAACTTTTTCTGCTCACCAGCTATGCATAGTAAGCCACATTTCTGAGCGAATGAGAGGGCGGTACCAATGTGATTTTCTGGGTACAGATAGTATGAACATTATCGAAACCATGCACTCACTTCACTACAATCTTAAATTTAAAGGCACACTTTTTAAAACCACCTTTTTAAGTTCAATGATTTTTTTCTGAGTGATATTGTTTAAGACAGAAGGGGTTCACACAGTGTTACACATAATAATGAATGTTTATGAGTGCAATGGTAAGAATAATTGCATGAGGTGACAAGTGGAGTTGATTGGAACATACCATCTGTCACCGAATGAAATGATTCTTTCCATTGCACGAATGCGAAACATTCATGATTTGTTTTATACAACCCCTGAATAAATCCTCGTCAGCTGATTAGAGCCATTGATCGGGATGAATAATTCCATGACATGCCATCAACGACCCGTCAATCAGAAGACAGGGATTCATTTAGGCATTGCGTAATGGTACTATCGCTATCTTCAAATTTGAGCAAGGATTTTCTCATTAAATCGATAGGTGTAGTTCCAAGCTTACCAATGTTCTTATGTGCCTTAACCGTAACCTTCCAAAATACTCAAAAATTCTCTTTGTAAAATGGAAAAATGGAGGATTTTGCAGGATTGAGGTTACATGGAAAAAATGTGAGGCTGATTTTGGAGGATGCACTGCGTGAAGGTCTTCGGCTGGACCTTGTGTTGTTTAAGCTCAGCCGTGCATAAGTTTAGGCCTGGATTATGCTTGAAATCCTCTGCACTGCTCCAGGATGACACTGGCTCTGCCTCAACATATTGACAGTGATTGCTTGAGGATTTTACAGGATTGAGGCAGTGGTCACCCCTCCAAAGACCACATTAAAGAAATAACTGAGGATTCTGGAGGTTTGTGGCTGTATGCAGTTCTTACATACACGCAGTTGGAGAATTATGCAGGATTGAGGTTGCATCCTAGTAAAAATGCCTAGAGAGTTTAAGGTTAATCCAGGACATACCCTCATTCAGTCCCATGCAGGTACCCCACTCAACGATAGAGATCAAGTCATCGTCATTGGTATCGCAGCTTGCGATGAATGCATCAGTACAAGGTTCCATAGGAAGAAGCTGGGCACGCATTGGCATCAACTCGGACTCGCTTAGGTGACTGCGGAAAAACAATGAGCAATCGTTACAATCAATGATTCAATAGGAAGCAAACATCATGTGGAGATACTCATTACTGTAACAATCTGTAACTCGTTATTGCCAAGAGTTATTGTAACTACTTAATGCAACTAACAGTTATTTTTTACTGGTTAAATATAAACTTCAATGATGTCCTACTTCAATGAATAATCCATTATAATCACCATCTCCAATAGGAATGATACATCATGTGGAGATAAGTACTAATAAGTGTAATTAAGTGGTTATTTTTTAACCAGTTCAAATTTATGCTATTAGTATTGCAACACAATTTGGGAATGTTTACAGTTGCATACCCTGTGCTTTTAAGAAAAATGGATATCTAGTTTATCAGAACAAATTTTCAATTTTCATGTTTTGTTTTAAGGAAAAACTGCTACCGATCTTGGGTGTCCTTGAACCTTTGAGAATAGTCTGGTTCCCTGACCCCATTGTCCTTTGGACTTCAAATATGGGGTCCGTTAACTAGCGGTGAATCTTCAATGCATAACACGGAGATCCGTTTAATGTATGCAAATTATATGCATGACATCAATAGGTCTGCATCCCGCCTCCTGAATTCAAGATCACAACAGCAATGTTTGCCCGCAACCAGCCTATTGCAAAATGGCAATAGTCTACTTTGAGAAAGAGCTTTCATGTTGTTTACAAATGAACCAGCCTTGCAAGAGCAGAATTATTGGCAGCCAATGAATGAAATTTTGTGTAGAAATATTTAATATTAACTACACGTTGGATTTTTTGGTTCGATGAATCATTCAAAAGTGAATAACTTTTATATTGCTAGGAAAATAGTGTAGCGGTACTGCCTCGGACGACTGCCCCGGCGAGTAGCGGCGAACGGCCTAGCCTCTACGGTCGGGTACGCAGATCCGTTTCGGCGGAGACTACCAAATGATCACCCTTACACGCACTCTCGCTCACACAACCCAAGCGGACTAACCAGGGGGACTGGGGAAGGAGGGGGACCTGACACCAGATATGTGTTTCGGAAGATTATTTTATTCATCTACCCAGGCGCCCCGCCTACGTGATCTTATACTCAATCACTTCCCTTACAAACTCAGAGATTACATAATTATCTGGATTATGATGCAGGAATCATTAATCAATTACACTCACACAAAGTACGAGGCTCCCTCCACTGCGACTATAGGTGATTGGTGATTGGTTAATTGTGGGAGATTAGAACAGTGCAACTTTTCCTGAGACCGCGCACGGGTTCCGGCCACAGCAGAAAGAGGGCGAAGCTGAGCGCATGGCCGCTTATATACACTGGCGCTAATTGGCTGGTGCCCCCATAAACCTGGGTGAGTGCACGCGCACCCCGCTGGCTACCAGTAAAGAACTAAAGTGCGCCCTCTATAAAATGCATTGCGCTACAATAGCAATTGTGTACACACTCATCTCAAACATTCATATGACAAACTCACGTATATTGGAATATCTAATGAAAGTCTTATATGAAACCATCAACTTTTTAGGCTTTACACTCTTAACTGCATTACACACCACGGGAAAAAAATTCTGAACTTAGAAACCACGAAAATAACGGCAAAGTTTTGCTGTCACTTACAAATCGTTGGGCGCAATGTCCATGTTGAAAAACTTCCAGTGCAGTGGGCGTCGCCATGGCTTAGTCTCTGCTTCAGCCAGTTTCTCAAACTCGCGTTCTTCTGCGTCCAAGCCTCCTTGCTCCTCAGTCAGACCGGACAGCTCCTTCATGACTTCCAAAAACCAGGTACGCATGCGCTGAGGGAAAGTAGCTAGATCAGCTGGGTTGCACTGTTCCATAACTGCGGCAAGATTAGAAAATATCACCACTGTTAAAACAAGTATTACGCAGAGTCAGTGGTGACTCCAGGTTTTGGTAAAAAGGGGGTGGGGGAGGGGGTGGGGGGTTGAACCCCTGGTTCTTTTAAAGAGCAGGGTGGTTGTAGTCATACAGGCTTAATTATGGGCAATGAATCGAGATTTTGGATTAAAGGGAAACAAAATTTTAGGTTTTCTCCATTTACAGACAAGAGTAGACTTGTATGACTCGTGACTTGGACTCGAGTCCCATTTTCCGCGACTCGGACTTGAGTCATGATGACAAATGACTCGAGCTTGACCCTGAGGACTCGACCTGCTTGACTCGGGACTTGACAAAAAAAACCCCAAAAATCATTCATTTTTTCCCAACAGTATAATCATAAATTATTTGAACACGATCGTCTTCTGAGAAAGTAATACACTCTGTGCAATATGCAGAAAAACGCAGCTAACAACTGTGCATACACAGTGCGTGCGACTGGCTTGTTTTGGGAAATCAATGTATCAAAACATGTACCCTGCTTCTACACTTGATATGGTGTACATGCAAGCCTGATAGTGTTTGGTACCAGACTATCCTTTCCAGACACTGGTGCCTTACCTTATTACCTCTGCCAAGGAATTATCATCGGCATTAGTTTATTTCTTGGTTAGTTGGTTTGTTTGACTGTGAACAGGATTACTCCAAAAAGTTATGGACGGATTTTCATGAAATATTGTTTACGGGTGGTCCTTGGTACAAGAACAATGTAGCAATCGATTCGATTTTTTTTGCAGTGATCCGGATATGGGTCTGGATGCAGGTTTGAGGTTTAGCAGTACCTGAACATTTACTTCCAATGTACAGGACGAGTAGAAAAGAAAATGCATCGCAAATGGCAGGACCAATATTTGAATGAAGTAAGCCTACTGTTAGCACTTTCAAAATCCAGGATATGAAAACCCAGTCCTTAACCCCAGCCCCATCCTGAATCTGCCAAAATCCACCAATTATGTTATGCAAATAAAATGTTGGTGTCCTGAGTCCATCAGAATCCACCAGTGAATCCATCAAAATCCACCAGTGTAGTACATATACCTCGTACACACCAAACATATAGCTAACTGTTGAGATCCTGAATCCATCAAAGTCCCCCTACTGCTCAATATGGACACACATGATGGAGGTATCCTGAATCCATCAATATCCTGCAGTACCGTTAGGCTTACTGTCCTGAATCCATCAAAATCCCCAAACTTTTTCAATATGGAGGTATCCTGAATCCGCCGAAATCCACCAAAACAGGGGTGTAGAATTTGATGGATTCAGGTATGTTAGGGTTAAGCTTTCTGTTTAGTACAAGAATCATTCAATAACAAACACTGTAATAAAAGTTCTATCCATGGATCACAAAAAAGTAAGTGTTCTTTCAACAAAATGAAAACAATTCACATAGTGTTGTATGTGCATTGTTTTCATTTTGCCGAAAGTTTTTTTTTTTAACCATACACCCTGTATAAATTACATGTATTTGTGAAGGTGACTCGTGACTCGGGCTCAGGAGACGTGACGAGTACGAGCAACTGTTTTCTTGTGAGTACGAGTTCGGAAAAAGTACTGGGTTACGAGTACTACTTTGTACCCCCATGTTGGTGTTATTAAAGTGCCCCCTTCAAATATTGTAATAAGCCATTTGCGAGTTAAATTTGAATAAAATCTAGAACACTGACTTAATCCAATGCTTTGCACATTTTAACTTTGCATTCTCCCGACCAAAGAGACTGTTACTACATCACATGATTCGGGGCAAGCCTTATGCTAGCAACACCCAGCTCTGGCATGGTCTGGTGTCTTTGTGCCATTCTCACCCATTGTGAGCGATGTATTGATGCTGAGCGTCTCTTACGTAACTATGCAAGAGCTTGCCCCGAATCATGTGATTAGCAACAGTGTCTTTGGTCTGGAGAATTCAAAGTTAAAATGTGCCAAGCATTCTGAGCAAGTCAGTGTACCAGATGTTATTGAAATGTAAATCCCACAGGGTATAGGTTACTCGCAAATGGCTTATTGAAAACATATACTGAGGGTTTCTTACTTTTACAGGGGCCAAAATAGTCCAGGTGTTCAGCATCCATTTCCCGAGGGTTGACACACCGGAGCCTGTACAGCTCACACTGACTGCGGTAAGTCACATTGCCAGTGCTGCAGACTTGAATGAATGGGTCGCCGTCTTCTTCAATGCAGAACGCCACGCAGTCGCAGTACGGCGCACCGTCCCTGTCTATGTAGCAGGTTTCACCAGGCGGGCACGGCAAGGTAATGCACTTGTCTGTGGAGGCAAGGAGGAAATACATGAAATATGTAATATTCTTAAGAGAACAGCGAGATGTGAACCGGGTGTTATGCATGAAATTTGTTCGGAGGAAAAAAGAAAAGAAACTTGTTTAAGAGAACGGGAGAGAGTACCGCATATAAGGCCAAAAACAAAGTCTCCGGTTTCTGGTATGCGCGCGCGTCGCCGTAGCCATGCGCGTCGGCAAAATGAAAAAGTTTTTTTTTCAATAAAAGATGATGTCTCAAAACCGCCAAACTCACTGGTTTGACTGGGATCCTGCTGCTGCAAAATTTTAACGTGTTTTTAGATGGGGTTATGATCGAGAATAAGCTTTATATGGCCTCTCTGGACTCGCATATATATTTGCACTAAGTTTAGTCGGGCACCATTTGCAGTCATCAGCATACATTTGAAGCGAAAAAAAACCAGGTAAAAAAAAAGAAAAAAAAAAAGCCGCGTCGCCGCACCACTTTTTGGGCAAGCTCCATACCAGAAACCGGAGACTTTTTTTGGGGGCCTAAATAACCTATTCTATTTTTTTGGGGAGGACAATTTTTTGGGGGAGGGGGTACATGTCATTAAGTGCCATCTTTGCAAATTGTAGTGTTTATTTTAACACAAAATATTTCTATTTAGACTGTCTGAAACCGTCTGGAGATGGCTTTTATTTCGTTTAAAAAGATCTGCATGAAATGTCAGGCCATTTTAAAGTTATTGTCCAGTAACTTTCGACTGATCCCGTTAGCTTGGTGGTCGAGTGGTAGGACATCTGCAATAGAAAGCAGGAGGTCGTGGGTTCGAGTCCAACCGGAGTGATTTTTTCCCAACTTTCACTCGGGAGGTAACACACTGAGTATACAGTGTTAATACGTCGGTGAAGGGCAAAACCTAATTTGATTTACATCACCCTGATGCAAAATTCCATCTTATGGACTTTCATTCAGTTATTTTTTATCCAAAGCAAATAACTTTGAATTGCTAAAAAAAAGTGATATAACAAAAACAAATCTATTGCTTTATGTGGAAAATAGCACAGGAGATTAAATTTTAGTCTATATCTTTGCCTTTAAGGGAATATACAAAATTTGCAAACATCGAAAATTAAAACTACCAAGTTTTTACGAAATACCTTACTAGTATGTTGGTAAATGACAGTCTCAAGCATCTTGTAAAATTATGGCACCTGGTGTGAAAACATTTTTAAGAAAATGGTATTTTTGTAAACATTTCCAACGGTGGTCGGCCGACCAGCGTTGGAACCAACTATTTTTCAACTACTGCTCCAAATTTACGATTTTGTTCAGTCCAAATTTTGTTTGCTATTGGTTACATGTTCATGAACGGGTGCAGGCCAGCTAGACTGGTTCCCTTGCCTTACAATTTTCCACCATAAATTGATCCATTTTATCTTTTGTGGAGTCAGGGAACCAGACAACTTGAACATTTTTGTTTTTCTTGGTTTTTCCAACCTTTTCGAACACCAAACTTCAAAAATGTCAGTGTAACAATATTTGATCTATTATACTAACCTCTCAAATAGTTCATTTCTGAAAATTACAGCAAAAGCCAATGATGTACATTCCCTTTAACCCTACCAGTAACTCCCTAGGCATTTTTGTTAGGATGCAACCTCAATCCTGCAAAATCATCCAACTGCCTCCATGTAAAAATTGCACAGCCGCAACCCTGCAAAAGCCTCTGTATTTCTTGAATGTGGTCCTTGAAGAGGTGACCACTGCCTCAATCCCGCACAATCCACCAGCAATCACTGTCAATGTGTTGAGGCAGAGCCAGTGACATCCTCCAGGGAGCAGTGCAGAGGATTTCAAGTTTAGGCCTTTTGGGCTTAATTTATGCACGGCTGATCATAAACAACACAAGGTTTGTCCCAAGACCTTAACACATCGCATCCTCCGAAATCAGCCACACATTTTTGCCATAGCCTCAATGCTGCAAAATCCTCCATTTTGCAAAGAGGATTTGGGAAGGTTAGGGTTATATTGATGGCAATGGTGGAGGCCTGTACAGTATAAGAGCCATGTTGCAATCACAAGTTCATCACAGGAGTCTCATCACAAGTCGAGTCACAAGTAATAATAATAATAATTTGGGAGGCTAATCATCCTTACTCGCAGCTGGTATGCTGAATTGCAAAGGACGCGGCTACAACGTGGTCGGGCCGCTGGCACTAAAGGCGCCTATGGCTGCCGGCCACATCGACCCATATATGACCACGGAGCACAGCCTGAGATCGAAAGTGTTTGATTTTTCCGGAGGGAGGAAAACTGAAGGGCCCGGAGAAAAACCCTCGTGGCACAGGAGAGAACCAACGCACAACTCTACTCGCATGCCATCCGCGGCCAGGATTCGAACCGTGGTCACCTTGGTGAGAGGCGAGCGCTTTACGCACAAGCCACCCATGCCATAAAGTAACAGGGGACTGAACGATGATAAAGGAATTTCTTTGTTGCAGCTCATTTGAATAGCTGGTGAGGATGTAGGTCTCGAGACCGGTCTCGAGACCACTTTTTGCTGATCTCAGTCTCGGTTTTACTAAATACATGTACCTGTACCCTGTGGTCTTGGTCTGAGTCTCCGTACCCTGTGGTCTTGACATTTTTGATGGTCTCGAGTCGAGACCTGCAATATGCACGGTTTATCGCTCAAAATATCAATGACATTGCATTTGTTGTTTTAGTTCAGTATCGTTGGTTATCATGACCAACATTTTTTAAATTGTTCATCTCGTTTTCGACCTAGTTATAAATTACTGCAGTGTGACAGGCCTGTACATTTTGTTCACTTACCTAATTTGCTTTTTGCTATATTCTGACGTCAATAAAAAATTAAATGTCCAAGTAAATATCTACATGCAATGAACTTTTCATTTGTTCATTTATTATTATTTTTTACATTCATTCTCTGAACTATACGCGGTCTCAATCTCGGTATCAGTCTCTCTTAAAGGTCTTGGTCTCGATCTTGGAACTCCAGGTCTCGGTCTAGGTCTTGAACTATCCAGTCTCGGATTACCCAGTCTCAACTACAACACTGATGATGTCAGACTGGCGTCTTCACTTGGACTGTTCGGCTCAGAGCAGCATTACCGACAACGGATCCAGTCATTGCGGCCCTCTTCCACAGGTAGCACTGATTAGCACTGACTGGTTCAAATTGATAAGGTAAAATGGCTCCAATGTCTCTATTATCTTCTTCGACATTATCCTCATTAAAATGAGTGAGATGACAATTAACGTTCTTTACTGTCGCTGTCCAAAAAATATTGACGCTGGGACAACTTTTCCCAGAGTCGAACATCTTGGCGTCTATGCTACAGTTCAGCTGCAGTCCTGCAGTAATCAGTCGTTGGAATCTCGACTGTTGGCTATTACATCACAAAACTAAGAAATGGCCAAATGAAATTGACGACTGTCGCTTTCATTTTTATATCCGCCGGACAAGAAACATCCCAAAGCATTGCCTCATTTATGAGCTGAAGCGCTCAATATAAAAAAAATGGGACCGTGTCTCTGTGATATATATTTATGGTTGTACTCTAGAATTTAAAAGACATCATACAAATATCGCTCACCGCTGAACTTCCCCTTTAACTTGTGATGACATTTGACAACTTGTGGTGACCTACGGTACACTGAACATGCTGATTGAATTACAACTCTGGATGAGAACTGGAGGATGTTTACTCCTTCTTACCAGTGACATCATTGATACTTTCCTCCGGTTCCTCCTTGTAGCCATCAATACTGTAAATCTGTTCCTCTTTGGTGTAAGACAGTGATTCCAATGCCTTCTTTGCACCTCTCATCTCATGTCTTGAGGCTTTCATTTGCTGATGCTGAAAACAAATAAACAACGATGTCATCATTATCATTTCTCGTCCTTTGGATCTTAAATTCAAGCTTTATACTTGCATTGCATTAAACCCTCCTCAGTCCTCCAAACTCATCCGGGTGCTTTGGAAGGATTTTGAAGAATCGAGGCAGTGATTTTTGAGAGTCAAAATTTTGACTCTCTAAATTCAGGGGTGTGAGTAAACACTGGTAAAAATAGCTGAAAACAGCTGAAATAGGTATTAAAAAAGCTGAAATTTGGAAATCTCCTATACTTTTGTACACAGCAAGTGAGGAAAAAAAAGCTGAAATCCACAACAAAAAAAGCTGAAATCAGCTAAAAAGCTGAGATTTCACACCCCTGTAAATTAGTCCTCAACACAAAAACGCCCAGTTTTTAAAGGATGGTTGTGTGGACGTTTCTATCCTACTTTAAAATGCCCTTTCCGATTAACATCATTTCGTTTGAAAGGCGTTTTGTAGCCCAATTAATTGGGTGCATTCCAGGACATTATGTCCCTGGAGTATTGGTATAATTTTTAAGTTACAATTTTTTTTTGAAGTTTTAAATAAGGGAATAAATGTGTGCTCTGGAGGTTTTTATCACTCTGTTTAAGACCACTTAGAGTCTGGGTGCTTATAATTACCCGAGCCGGAGGCGAGGGTAATTATCAGCACCCAGACTCTAAGTGGTCTTAAACAGAGTGATAAATACCGACTGAGCACATATTTATTCCCATTCATAAATACCTTTTTGGTAAAAAATATCAAATAATTCGTTCAACAAATACCGATTTGTTCAACAAGTTCACATCATGCTTTTTGAAACATCCCTCTAGCAAAATAATGGAGTGTTCAGCTGGCGAGTAAGATGTAAACACCCCTTGGAGATTGACGCGCGCGTAGCATGTTCTGATCGATGTCGCGCAGAACGCACCTGGCGCGTTGCGTTTTGAATTTAGAACTATAAAATTCTGACTCACATGTAGTGTTGCGCATGCCTACGTGAGGATTGTGAACGTTCAACCAATGAAACGGTAAGAGGCACTGGATTTTTAGGGGTCTACATTTTATTGCGACACTGGAAAAGTGTTTAAGACCAGCTAGCCATGTCTTTATCATCCGTTTAAGACCGGCCACGTGACGGGCTCTCGACAAATAGGAATGGCTAAACTGTCTGAGGTATTTATGAATATATCTTTAAGTAGGAAAGTTTAAGTTTAAGAGGTGGAAATATATTTTTAAGGATTCCATAAGAAATGCTAAAGAATTGTCCTTAGGCCAAAAAAAAAAGGTCTCCGGTTTCTGGTATGCGCGCGCGTCGCCGTAGCCATGTGCGTCGGCAAAATGAAAAAGTTTTTTTTTCAATACAAGATGATGTTTCAAAACCGCCAAACTCACTGGTTTGACTGGAATTCTGCTACTGCACAATTTTAATGTGTTTTTAGATGGGGTTATGATCGAGAATAAGATTTATGTGGCCTCTCTGGACTCCCATATATTTGCACTAAGTTTAGTCGGGCACCATTTGCAGTCATCAGCCGACTTTGAAGCCAAAAAAAAAAAAAAAACAGGTAAAAAAAAAAAAAAGCCGCGTCGCCGCACCACTTTTGGGGCAAGCTCCATACCAGAAACCGGAGACTTTTTTTTTTTGGCCTTAGAGGCATTAAATATTGTTGGATCAGCCACTTTCCAACATTGGACTTAGATCAAGTCTAATATAAACTTGACCTTTTGGTCTGACCCCTGCAAGCTGCCTGCTGGGAGCAAGTTTGCATTTCCCTCTCATCCCACAGTGCCCGGGAGGGAATAACGTGTTGTCATGGCAACATACATTTCTCGACTGTGACAGCCACTGCGTTGCATGAATGCGATTCTCCCATGAACTATATTTTTTTGTGATATTTTCTTTAGATTCCTTGATTCGGACTTTTATGTTTTGTATTGTTTAGTCAAAATTATGCCTTCCCAACTCCATCAAAATCCATCCAAATGTATACCAAGTCCATCAAAATCCACCTACATGTATAGTAGTAGTGGTCCTGTAGTGGATTTCAGCGGATTTGGTCCTAAAGTTATGTGAAGCAGGGTCATTGATGGATTTTTGCAGACTTTGAAGACGAGAATATTTTGTCAGTCCTGACCCAAGTGTGCATATTACTATGAGGGAAAAATGCTTATTATGAGCTTGGGGGATACAAGATGACAGTTAAGACGAGCACTTTTTGCGGTCTGGCAAGTGCCAGTCTACAGTTAGATAGGCCTAACTACATTTATACGCATAAATGACATTACAAATGATAAGGAAATACATTGATGTGGAATGTTTAATTCGTACAAGTTTGCCCCTAGTATTCAAAATCTTCCAAAAATGAAAAGTTTTGATCTTGAAACTGAATCAAGCCCAAGATACACAAAAGTTGAGGGGGTCGTGGGGGCGGAGGGGAGTTTAGAGCAACCCCGTAGTGTTAGACCAAACTCATTTCGCTGGCCTTGCAAGTTAATAACAAAAGTACTCTCAAAACTGAAACAGTTAAAGGGAATGTACAACATTTGCTTTTGCTGAAATTTTCCAACATAAATGGATTTGGAGGATTAGTATGTGATAGAAAATATTGTTAAACTGACTTGTTTCATGTTTTGGGCTTGTAGATGCTGGAAAAACCAGGAAACCAATCATATTCTTGTAGTCAGGTTCCCTGACCCCACTTACGATGAAACGAAGCAATTTATAGACTTTGGGGAATTATAAGGTCAGATAATCAATCTAGCAGGCTTGTACCCTTTTCACAGGTGTGTAATCAATTGCAAAGAAAATGCGAAATAACTCAATATGAAAATTTAGAAGCAGTTTTTGAAAAAAAAGCCAGTTTTCTTTGACGCTGGTCGGCCGACCAGCATGACCAGCATTGGAAAAATACAATTTTTCTTGAAAATGTGAGCACAGCAGGAGCCACAACTTGACAGGATGCTTTAGACTGTCATTCCCTAACAATCTAGTAAGGTATTTCGTGATTTTTTGATCATTTCGTTTTTTTGATGTTTGCAAATGTTGTATTTTCCCTTTAAAGCAACAAGAAGTCTTTGTTTTCAGTCTTAAGAATAAGATTTAGGAATGCGAGTTTCAAAGCAAAGTTGTGAAAGAAAGGAAAATACAGCAATATAAATAAGGACGTGGCCATGACCTCTCAGTGTGGTGTACCTGGCTAATTAGGATTTAAACAAGGACCATGTGTCCAGCAGGTGCCATTGACAAGAATTTGCATTGAGAAAGAAATTCTCCATGTAAACCTCTGCCATTGAGCAGGGCCCATCCAAAATATGTCCAATAGTTTGTCAAATGGTTGTGAAAAGGAACATTCTGGGGCCAATTTTATTGAGGGGTTTTGGCACAGAAGTGTTTTAAGCATGAAACGTATTCGCTCTGCAAAAACACATTTAATACCTTCCCTAACTTTATTGTATCACTGCTGCTTGTGAATGCTTCCCAGGTAATTCATGCTTAGCACACATTTATTTGCTAAGCTACCGGTATACATCCTGTTTTTGATGGCAACTCCATCACAAGGATCCAAAATATCCACTTCAAACAACAGCCTTTTCCATTTTGCTACAGGAAAAAAAGCCAATCAGTGGGGTCTGCATGTGGCTTGCAGACCAAAAATTGTGGACTTTTTTTTCGGGGGGGGGGGGGGTATAATCTGCAGCTTACACCTATTGTGTTTCCCATAATGAACCATTACCACTTTTCAGGGAGTAAGCTAGCAAGGCTTTCAACAGAAATTCAGCAAGCATTTAAGACTGTGGTTCTTTTGTTTGGCAAAGCACATGTAGGTTTGCCAATTACTACATGTATGTAGACAGCCTAATTGACTCACAAAGACCACTTTATCTTTTCTTTGGTTCAGTCTTAAGTCACATCATTGTGTATATTACAGGTACTATAGCAAGTCAGCACAGAGTACTCTGAATGAATAAGTTGGGTTTGAAGCTTTGCACCATGCAGCTTTAGCTCCATGCACTAATGAATGAAAGCTTTGTGGAAACACCAGCAGGACCAGTAGCAGCCCAGTAACACAGGACATAGGAAGGGGAATTTCATTCTACTAGAACAAGGTCCCAGAAGTCAGGGGGGGGGGGTTTGGACACTGAAAACCAAACATGATAAATTATAAACAAACTCATGAGTCATGACTGTTAATTATCAATGCCAACAATTAAATGTTGATACATGAATGAATTATACATGATTTAAATAAGTTTGAACTCAGCACAAAAGAGTTTAAAAAACTTTTTGATTCACGTTATTAGGACTACCAGTACCAATGGCATTTCAATGGATTTCCTTGATAATTAAAAGTATTTTGGGACAAGTAGGCCCTATGACTTGTATAACTTAAAGAATCTAACCTACAGGCTACAGTAAAGAGATATACCTCTAGGCTAGCTCTAGGTTTTATGATGAGTATGCTTCGAGTCCAACATAAAAGAATAAAAAGCGTCAACATTCATGGTCATCAAAAAAGTGACTGCAAAATGCACGAAGATATTCAACTTTTCAAGCACTTTATATGCAACCAGGCTTAGGATTCTTGGATATTTTAGAAAGGCCAAAATGCAGTGGAATACACTTGTTGATGTATACATAACTACAAAGATTGTAGCTTGGGAAACATTAGCTCTATGAATGATAATAATGCCATGCACATCGAACTTGTAATCATGACACTCATGACACTTGTTGTTTCATCACGCTTACCTTGCTTTTGTGTTTGCTGGCCAACACAACCGCAACAACGCACAGCAGAACCACCACTCTAGAAAATGACATGTCGACTTCAACTCCTCTGAGTCACAAGACTTCGGGTAAATTTGAAGATTTTATCCCAAGTAACTAAGTAGTTCGGATGCGACACTTGACGATCAAACAATGTGCCTTGTTACGGGACTAGGGACACACTATACTAATGTCATGAATGTCAATATATGTGTTTCAGCACTGACTGATCATCGACACACACCACGACTAGACTAAAGGCACGAGTGTACGTCTTAAAGCTAAACGTCTGGGTCAAGACCCCCTCTGGCGAGGCTAAACAAACAAGGCTCTAGACTGGTACTTAATAATGCTTGAGCCTAAAGCGGTTTTTCAAACTTCGGTTTCGTTCCGGCTGGGGCTTCGTGTTGCGTTGGGGCTTGCGTGACGATAGACAATTTAATTTTGATTCAAAGTTTCAGTTCTGTTTGCGAAAATATAATGGGTCTAAAAAAATTGGGTCAACGAAAAAGTGCGGCCCGAACAGCAACCAAGAATTGTCTTTTGTCTTTGGGATAATGCATGAATTTGCTGGTGTAGGCCTATAGTTCCAGAAAGAAAAAAACCCGACAAATCGTATATTAGGATCAGCAGCAGCCAATTTCATGAAAGTATAGAGCGTAACTTGCGCCATGTCGTAAAGTTTCGTGAAATCGGCTGCAGACCTGTAAATTTTACTCCCCAATAATTACATACACGTACCTCCACATTTTCTTTTGAATACTCACCACTCTAGATCTCCCAGGCGTTTGAAATTTAATGTTAATACATCTGTAGTACAGGTTTTCCCCGGTCAATTTCTTAATGTTCATTTACCTCTGAAAATCGGTCATTCGTTTTCGTCTGAATTTGAGAATCGCACTGAACATGTTTCATGTTCGCTACCAGAGCATTCTTTTCCATTTCAGTTCAATCAATTAAGTGATTGAGCAGCACCTTTCGTTTCTGTTCATTCAGATTCGTTTACTAGACTTCTTTTTCGCTTTTCAACGGCAATTTCAAACATTGACCATTCTATTTCACTTTTAGTTTAATTTTTGTGATGTAATCTGGTATTTGGAATTAGGAAAATGTAATTTTGATTGCACATTCACGAACTTGTATTCCAGAACTCTGCACGAAAATGTATGCTTGCGTAAATGAATGCACAGGTAAAGTAATTGGCCGTCTGCTTCTCAAAACTGAATGCACAGACAATGAAAACGTTTGAACTTTCGTTGAATTAAAATTGGATTGAAGACGTGCATTCAAATTCAGACGAAAACGAATGACCGATTTTCAGAAGTGAATGAACGTTTCAGGAAATTGGCCGGGTAAACCTATATTTCTTGAGTTGTTGCCCCTTCAAAATTGAAATGTCGTCCAGTGATTTGTCGTGATGACTGTGTAATATGATGAGATTTAATTTTATGGGAAACCTTCAAACAATAACAAATAATATGACCGAAACAAATAAAGTATTTTAAACGCGAAAAATATAAACCCAATGAAAGAAAGAAAGTTAACGCTCGCGGACAAAATAACACACTCGTTGTTTGGGCAATAACCCGAGCCTATGCAGGTCCAGCCGTATGAAGTTGTTAATTCGGCAAGTGATCGGTCTTGATGTGTTACAAAAGGAGATTCAATTTCGTGAGAAACCGTCAAACAACAACTGAAAGTTTCTTTCGAGAAAGGGCGCGCTAAATAAAACTAGTGGTCTCGCACCAAGACAAACGTGCGCACGTGCCTATACTTAAGCTAGTTTCGTTCAATAGAGGGCGCGCCACATAAATAGTGGTCTCCACAAAGCATCAACACGGACGCTGTACTTTTGTTAAACATAGACGAAAATTCGATACTACATCTTGTATTTCTTGAGTTGTTGCCTCCCAAAAAGAGTTTGGTGGTGGATATCGAGAACACTATTGTTTTGGCGCGCCCTCTATTGAAAGATTATTCAAGTAGTCCTTGGTGCTAGACCAGTAGGGGTGCACCCAATCAAATAAATTCACACAGACAACAGTGATCATAAAAGCCCATGCTTCAAAATTCTTTTAAATACTACTCAAAACTCTCACGGGTGTTCAGGCTGCACAGAAAAATGATGAGCAACGTGCCATCTTTCATTTTCCTTTCAATTTTTGGTGGGTTACATATGACTTTTTCGAAACATTCAAACCCCAAAAAGACGACCCCCAAAACAAGTGATTCTTCCCAGCCCAAAGTGTAAAGGTAGCCATTTTGAAAACGGATCTATCCACAACATGGCTAAATAGCGCCAATTTCAAGCCCGATTGCATCCCACATGCTCTGAATTGGAAGCCCCAAGTCTGGGCCAGAGGAGTATTGACATTATTATCTCTTCAATTTTCAAATTCCATGGCACTCAGAAATCTCTAATATTATAGAAGAATTTGAGTGTATAACTTTTATTCATGAGCTCGGCGGACGGAATGTTGGTCTATTAACACGGGTGCCCTCCTAGGGGTTCAGGCCTGCAAATCGACTCCCAAAGTGATAGTTACCCTTTCCTCCAAATGTTTGTTTAAATATTTACCACTGTAGATTTCCAAGGCGTTTTCCAATTTCAATTTTAACACATAGTATTTCTTGTATTTCTTTCTTTCTAGTATTTCTTGAGTGGTTGCCCCTAACGAATTTGTTCTGTATTGCAAAATTAAAAATTCGTAAAGTGCTTTCTCATGATGACTGTGTGTGGAATTTAATTTTATGGGAAACCGTTGAACAATAACAAATAATATGACCGAAACAAATACAGTATTTTAAACGCAGAAAATACAAACCGAATGCAAAGAAAGTCATCACCCATGATGGACACATTTTATAACACACTCGTTGTTTGGGCAATAACCCGAGCCAACCAGGCCCAGCGGTATTAAGTTGTAAAGTTCGGTCAGTGACTGGTCTTGATGTTTTACAAGCATAAGGACATTCAGTTTCGTGAAACAACAATTGAAAGTTTCTTTCGAGAAAGGGCACGCTAAACAAAACTAGTGGTCTCGCACCAAGACAAATGTGCGCACGTGCCTACTTAATTTTCGTTCAATAGAGGGCGCGCCACATAAATAGTGGTCTCCACAAAGCATCAACACGGATGCTGCACTATTGAACCAAAAAGAACAACTCGTTTTACACGCGAAAATACGGAAGCGTAGAAGGGCCAAAAGAAATTAAGAAAAAATTAGCTCCTATCTCGCCGCGGCGAGTTACTATCTCGCCGCGGCGAGTTACTATCTCGCCGCGGCGAGTTACTATCTCGCCGCGGCGAGTTACTATCTCGCCGCGGCGAGCTACTATCTCGCCGCGGCGAGCTACTATCTCGCCGCGGCGAGCTACTATCTCGCCGCGGCGAGCTACTATCTCGCTGCGGCAAATTACTATTTTGTATCGGTGAGCGTCGGGCACATCAATGGCGATCCCTCCGGATCCTATGGAACGCCAAAGAGGCATCGGCGTAGCCAGGGTTTTCATCCTAGTGGACTTGGAGGGGGGGGGGGGGGGCTCGAGGTTACAATTGAGGGGCGCCCCAAAATTTCATCCGAGCTGAAAGGCCGTGAGACAGGGTTCCTTCACCGGATATCCGCCCAATACCCGCCCTAGTCTAGTGTCCCACATACCACTGCCCAGCCGGGCCACTACATTAATCCGTGTTCCACTCGCGCTCGCGGGATAACTAACTAAAACACATGGTCAACCGGTACGCTATACCATGGCCGGTTTTTTTTACCAAAGCCTTTTTTTTTCAAATTGTATTATGAAAAACACTGAACATCTCAAAACGATTTTTTAGTACATAGTAGGATCATGATCTCTGAGATACGGCCTTCAAAACGGGAGTAAATGATGTTTAAAGAGTTAGCCCGCGAACATCCAAATGTCTGTGTAACGGTAATTTGAGCTATTTCATTCAAATCGGTCGTAACGATCGAAAGACGGTACATTACAGTAATTACTTTCCCCGCCCTCTGAGAGATGCAATTATAATGTTGAATAGTTGGCAGGGTTATCCTCATCCCGTACGCTAATGGATCTGGCATTCCAAGTGGATAAATCACCTGTTGCCGCCTATTGAACTTTGTTTTCTTTCTTAATTTATTCTTAACAAAAAATAGAAAGGACAACTTTATTATATATTACATATATTATTTCATTCATCGGACGTACTAACTAAAGAAAATAGAACCCAGCCCTGTGTGGGTGATTAGGGTGTTAGTTTTGCCAGAAGTTGATCACAGATTGCATAAATCCATCACCGATTGTGACATTTAATCACCGATTGCAAAACTCCACTGCCTATCTAAAGTACATCACCGATTTGATGATCACATTAAATACCTCTTTGGCGTTCCATAGGACCAAAAGAGTATCGCCATTCGTCATGCCTGACGTTCGCCGATGCAAAACAGTAATTCGCCGCGGCGAATTACTATCTCGCCGCGGCGAGTAACTATCTCGCAGCGGCGAGTTACTATCTCGCCGCGGCGAGTTACTATCTCGCCGCGGCGACTTACTCCCCCGCCGCGGCGAGTTACTATCTCGCCGCGGCGAGTTACTATCTCGCCGCGGCGAGTTACTATCTCGCCGCGGCGAGTTACTATCTCGCCGCGGCGAGTTACTATCTCGCCGCGGCGAGTTACTATCTCGCCGCGGCGAGTTACTATCTCGCCGCGGCGAGTTACTATCTCGCCGCGGCGAGTTACTATGTCGTCGCGGCAAATTACTATTTTGTATCGGTGAGCGTCGGGCACAACAATTGCGATCCCTCCGGGGACGTGGGGGGAGGGGGGGGGGGGGGCTTTAGGTTACAATGGAGGGGCGACCCAAAATTTCATCCGAGCTGAAAGGCCGTGAGACAGGGTTCCTTCACCAGATATCCGCCCAATACCCGCCCTAGTCTAGTGTCCCACATACCACTCGGCCGGGCCACTATAGATGCTCTACATTAATCCGTGTTCCACTCGCGCTCGCGGGATAACTAACTAAAACACACGGTCAACCGGAACGCTATACCATGGCCGGTTTTGCCGCAACGTTGACGTAAATATGACGTGCGCGTTATTAGCATATTAATTAGCGTGACTCTGCGGACGTGACTTCCCGTGGGTCTTGGTATAGACCAATCGAAAACAACCAAAAAGGTGAACATTTTTTGGGGGGTGGAGAACTCGTGAAGGAGGGAGTCGTAAACTTTGTAACTGCATTCCATATGGATAGAGCTTATTAATATTCGTGACGCTTGAAAGTATTGAAAAATGACGAACTCAAAGCCTATTTTTCAAATTGTAATGAAAAATACTGAACATATCAAAACGATTTTTTAGTACATAGTAGGATCATGATCTCTGAGATACGGCCTTCAAAACGGGAGTAAATGATGTTTAAAGAGTTATCCCGCGAACATCCAAATGTCTGTGTAACGGTAATTTGAGCTATTTCATTCAAATCGGTCGTAACGATCGAAAGACGGTACATTACAGTAATTACTTTCCCCGCCCTCTGAGAGATGCAATCATAACGTTGAATAGTTGGCAGGGTCATCCTCATCCCGTACGCTAATGGATCTGGCATTCAAAGTGGATAAATCACCTGTTGCCGCCTATTGAACTTTGTTTTCTTTCTTAATTTATTCTTAACAAAAAAAGAAAGGACAACTTTATTATTACATATATTATTTCATTCATCGGACGTACTAACTAAATAAATTAGAACCCAGCCCTGTGTGGGTGATTAGGTTGTTAGTTTTGCCAGAAGTTGATCACAGATTACATAAATCCATCACCACTCGCGAAAATCCATCACCGATTGTGACAGTCAATCACCGATTGCAAAACTCCACTGCCTATCGATAAAGTGCATCACCGATTTGATGATCACATTAAATGCCTCTTTGGCGTTCCATAGAACCCAAAGTGTATCGCTATTCGTCGTGCCTGACGTTCGCCGATGCAAAACAGTAAGTCGCCGCGGCGAGTTACTGTCTCGCCGCGGCGAGTTATTATCTCGCCGCGGCGAGATAGTAACTCGCCGCGGCGAGATAGTAATTCATTTCGCGATATCGTAATTCGCCGCGGCGAGATAGTAATTCATTTCGCGATATCGTGATTCGCCGCGGCGATATCGTAATTCGCCGCGGCGAGATAGTAACTCGCCGCGGCGAGATAGTAACTCGCCGCGGCGAGATAGTAACTCGCCGCGGCGAGATAGTAACTCGCCGCGGCGAGATAGTAACTCGCCGCGGCGAGATAGGAAAAAAAAAATTCTTAATTTCTTTTGGCCCTTCTACGCTTCCGTAATAATTCATGTTTATGGTAAGAATAATTCCATGACGTGACAGTTGGACTGTTCCATTCCACTAGGCGAAGTGCGAGTGGATTGGAACATTCCATTTGTCACCGAATGCAATAATTCTTTCCTTTGAACGAATATGGATCATTCATTATTGTTTTATACAACGCCCGAATAAATCCTCGTCATCTCACTGGTAACTGGTAAACTGGTACTATGAATGTACAGCATCAGAGCAATCAGAGCTGTGTTATATTGAGCGCAACTAGTAGCATGACCAGGCAATATTACTGCAATGGAACCTCTATTTTGCGGTGTGTGACGAATAATTGGGACATACGTGATCAACGATCCACCAATCAGATGACGGGATTTTATTAAGCCCTTGTATAAACTGATTACGTCGTTGGTTGCAATAAAGCACAGTTTATCGAAACAGTTTGGAACTCCAGGCCAACTTGATTCCAAAGTCGCCATGGATTTGACTCTTTTGTCAGCTATTGCATTCTCAAGCTATTTGGTGTCTCGCTCTTTTTGTTGTCTGCGTGGTCCAAGACTGGGTTGAAATCTGGGCAGTGTTCAGAGAAATTGAAGACCAGGGAATCAACAACGCTTACATCAAGATCTATAGACACATACATTCCGGCTGCTTCAACATTGTCAAAATGCACAAGGACAGCGAGAAAATCATGAGAAAGAAGGGAGTAAGACAGGGAGACACAAGATCACCAAAGCTATTTACAGCTTGCCTAGAGGGAATACTTAAAACACTCAATTAGTCAACTAAAGGAGTCAGCATAAACGGGGAAAATGTTTAACCATCTCAGATTTGCAGATGGCATAGTCATTATAGTCGACAACCTCAACGATCATGAGACCATGCTGCAAGAAATGGCCGCAGCAAGCAGGTTTGCTGGACTCACAATGAATGTGAAAAAGACAAAGGTCATGGCAGGACCAGCAACAAGTCCAAAGCAAGTGATAATTAATGGCATACAAATAGAACAGGTTGACGAATACATTTACCTAGGCCGACAGTTCTCCTTTCAAGACAAAAACCAAGACAACAAAATACGAAGAAGAATCAAAGCTGAAGGGTCAGCCTATGGAAGATACAGCATTATCTTGAAAGGCAACCTCCCAATGTGCCCCAAAAGAAAAGTGTATAACCAGTGCATCCTCCCTGCGATCATACGGAGCTAAAACCCGAACATCAAAAATGGACAGAAAACGAGCAGCAGCTCAACACGAAATGGAAAGAAGTATACTAAAGATCACGCACAATTGGACAGGAAAAGAATCAAAAAAAGGGAATAGAAAAAAAAATGATGACATCTTAGAACAGTAAAGTACAGCAAATGGAACTGGGAATGCCTGGACACCATATGAGAACAAACGAAAAAGAGGGCGCCAGAGAAAAAGATAGAGAGACGAGCTGCAACAATACTGGAGGAAAGCAATTGGTACCATTAAGCACAAAAAGAGACATTTGGATACATCCTGCTAAGGCCTTCATCCTGCAGTGGATCAACGATGGCTAAAAAAGTAAGTAATAAAAGTAAGTTTTGAAATGAACCACGACGTCTGAAAAACAACAACGTTTGAAAGTTGAACCACGACGTTTGCCTGTCCGTTATAGAGCACCATACAGAGGTGTCTTCAATTCCCTGAAAACTCTGTGATATAGAATGATTTGAATGTTATAAGTATTATTCATTATCTCGGCGGACGGATAGTTGGCCTGGGTTACTGGGTTGCGACCTTCGGGGAAGTGCGTGACAGCGCCCCCTAGAGTCAGATGCCGTCCGGCCTTCTTTCTTCGAGTTTAAGTTGCTGATAGCTTTTCTTGATACAAAAACGCCGCTCCTCTCAATTGACTAATCGCCGTTTGTGATTTAGCCACGCCCCTTAGACAACCCTATGAGGAACTTTGTACGCTAAGTTTGTTTGTTTGGATAAGTTGATAAAAAGGCTTTTCAAAATGTCCTCCGTAACATTTCCAAGTTTAACGCGATTGTGGATATAAACCGCACATGCAGGGAAGTCTCGTTGCAACTATAGCTAATGCGCATTTCTTTATAAAAATAACTTTCAAATGAGCTTTGTCTCGGTATCTTTTCTTTTTTGACTGCAACATTGTTTTGTTTGCCAAATTACGTTCGTGCGTTAGGAAAGTGAGCAGCAGAGGAATGATTAAAGGCAGACGCAAAAATACTGCGTCACGACCTACTTTCTATTTCACATTACCAAATATTGACACAATGGTTTCCAGTAGTATAACCAGACGTGCGTCAATCGCAGCGAAGACCAAAACCAATAGGGATATCCCTTCTAGAAAAAAAACGTGAGGAGTTGAGACCGGTTTCAGCCGAGAAAAATGCTTATTCAATTATGTAATTCGGTGGGATGAAAGTGAACCAGTTATACTGCCAGCTAATGCAATGGAATGTGAACTTTTCTGCATTCAAACTGCCAGTCCAGCTCCGATAAAGGCCTGGTAGGGCTGAAAACTCAGCTACAATATTCCCGGTGGGCACTGCTTGAACTTATTTTCATCATATATACTGTTCTGTTTTTTTTCCCCCGTGTCCAAGGTTGGAAGTTGTCCCATGTAATTCAAGTTATCCCTTGTGGTTTCCCGTGAGATTGCCCGTGCTTCTAGATAAGGAATATAATAAGGAAAGAAAGAAATGGTAATCCCTAGTGCACCCAGACATGTGCGTCTTGTGTCCACATTATGTACGATAAAGAATAGGAGGAATCATATGTGATTTGCATGTAAATGTTCATGGGCGTACTTATCTCTAGAGTAACAATAATCACATAAATTATAAGGTACAAAAAGGTATTAGGTGTATATAGCTGTATAACTTAATAACTTGTGCACTAATTATGGCCTTATTATATTATTTATAACTGATAACACTTAAACGTTACTGAGTGTGTAAAACTCACCCTAACACTGAATACAGGTACATGTATTTATAATTATACACATGTACTCAAAATGGATAATCAAAACAGTTTCAAAATGACTGTAGAAAAGTCCTCATGAAACCATCGAAAATAGACATGCTATTTAAAATCACGCACATGAAAGATGTTTGATGATTTAAGGATAACTTGGAATGGAATTCTAGTCAACCTGGTTTGTTTGGATTGGAAAATACTGGCACGGAAGCGTGGACAAAATGTGAATGGAAACTAAGGATATGATAGAGGGCGCCCTATGTGCTGACCGGTAGTAAGCATAGACATATAATAAAACCTAGACGCAGCATTATCTGCTTTTACAGTTATCGTGCGTGGATGCCATATATACAGCACACTTCAGAAGTTCATGTCAGCATATACCACTATGCTGTTATACTGGAGAGTCGCAATGAATCTTGCTGTTAAATTTTGTCAGCTATTGCATGACCATGTTATTTGGTGTTTTGCTCTGTTGACCGTTTGCGTGGTCCAAAGCGGGGCAGCCTTTAACCCCCCTAACATGACATCTTCGGATTTCACGGTTGTTTCACAGTGCAACAGCATTGTACAATTTCGAGTGATTCGGTCAAGCCAACGCGAATCCCATCTTAGATGTGCCGCAGCCTGCCTGAAGGAAGTACACTGCCGATACTTCAGTTATAACAAAACTACAAGACAGTGTGAATTGTGCGATGACTCAATCGATTCAACCAACGTAGGGAAGTTGAAATACTACAGGAGAAGTGGTGAGACTTTTAACTCTCTTTTACCCAGTCAGCTAAAAACAGCTCTTGTTTTTGTTAATAGTTTGTAGTTCTCAATTTCAATTGGGACAGCTTTCGTTTTCATTCAGATTTTGCTCGTTGTAGCTGTAGCTATAGTTTTAGGCCTCTTTCTAAGAAAACAAACCATAGATCCGATTTGGTTATAATTTGAAAGGTACCTATACCGGGATGCGCTACAGATAAAGATTTGAATGATGTCATCATGACGTCATCACGTGTCATGTGACGCTGCATTAAAGGGATTATTTTCTTCGGTCTAATCTACAGAACCGTAGGTCCGATTTGGTTGTAACTTGATATGACCCATACCAGGATGTGTTATAGATGAAAATAGAAGTAACTTCAACATAACGATATCACATGTCAAGTGACGTCACATTAAATCTTCATCTTCCTCAGGCCTATATCTAAAAATCTGTAGGTCCGATTTGGTTGTAACTTGATTTGTCAGTAAACCGGTATGTGTTATAGATTACAATTTATGCGACATTATCATGACGTCATCACAAGTCATGTGACGTCACATTAAAGGTGCATTTTCAAATGTCTATATTTACAGAATCATAGGTCCGATTTGGTTGTAAATTGATATGTACCATGGCCTTTCCGGGATGTGTTAATGATGAAAAGTACAAGTACAAGTGACCTCAACGTGACGTTATCAAATGTCATGTGACGTCTCATTAACGGCGCATTTTTCTAAGTTATATATTTAAAGAAAAGAAAGTCCGATTTGGTCGACACTTGATATGTACTTAAACCGTGATGTGTTTAATCTGAAATTGGAAATGACGTCATCATGTGTTCATAGCGTCACATAGTCATTTCAAACAGCCAAAACAGCTGGTATTTGTACGCAAGCACATTTCTTGTTTCCTTTTTTCAGACTCATCTCTTTAAGTTTTGTACACGTTTTTTTCTTCTACCAATACACTTTGGCACTTTCGTCACTCTGAGCGACTTAGGACTTAGCATACACTTAGACCATCACCTGAAGATGGTCAAGATCGTCCAAAACGATTTTTGCCACAATGACGTCATCAGGTGTGAAGTTACGTCACATGAAAGATGATTTTTTTATCCATAGGTTTTGTAAACGTTTTTCTTCACACCATACACTTTCATAAGTCCGATTGACTTTAGACTTGGTATACACATAGACCACCACCCTCCGATGGTCTCCAAAATGTTCGTCATCATGGCGTCATCAGGTGTCAACTTACGTCACATTCAATATGCATTTGTTCTCCACAGCTTTTGGGCACGTTTTTTCTTCCAATCATACATTTTGGGCGATTCCGTATGTCTGATTGACTTTATACTTGGCAGACACTTATTAAAGCTGTATTTTTGAATCACTATTACTTCGTATAAGTACAAGTCCGAAGAACTGTTGGTCCAATTTAGTTGTAACTTGATAGGCACCTGAAACGGGATTTGCTACCGATGACAATGTAAGTGACATCATCATGACGTAATCACATGTCATGTGATATTACATTTAACTTTTTTTGAAGGCCTATATCTAAAGGATCATACTTCATAGGTTCATGTGAAGTCATATTAAATGGGCATTTTTAAGGGTCTATATCACTATTACTAGCGATTACAATTTGTTGTAAATCAGTAAGTTCGAAGTCACTTAGACCGGGATGTGGTACAGATGAATATAGAAGTGACGTCATGATGACGTCATCACAAGTCATGTGAATCACAGTAAAGGGGCATTTTGAAATATCTATATCTGTATGTCCATTTTAGTTGGAACTTGGTATGTATGTAGACCAGGATACGTTATTGATGAAAATTATTAAGTGACGTAAAGTAAAGTTATCACATGTCATGTACGTCACATGTGTTTATAGATAAAATTTGAAGTTACGTCGTCATATCTTTATCACATGTAACGGAGCCATTTCAAAGCCAAACCAGCTAGTGTTTGTCCACAAACACATTTTTAGTTTCTTGGATTTCCAGAAAATTGCAGAAAAGCCTTTATTTTTGTACTATTTTTTTTTGCTTACTTTTTCTACCCTCTCCTTTTGTTTTATTCCAAATCCAATGGACACAACTTTTGGTATTCATCTTTGTCGTACATTATTCAAAGTTTATATAAGCATAGGCCTTATAGTAAAGTTTTGTCCCAAAAAATGAAACCATTATGACGTCATAATGGGTCATGTGACGTCATCTTAAAAGTTGAAACCTGGTATGTCGGTAGACCGTGATGTGTCATAGGTGAAATTGAGATGGTGTCATCATGACAGTGTCATGTAATTTATCATAGATTTTTGGAAGTTTTGAAGATTATCATCTTATGTCTCGAACCCAACAAGCTAAATATAGACAAATATTATGTGTTTGATAAACCAAAGATGTACGCACAAAAAAAATGGTAGTAGATAATGTTACTAATATTCAAATTCCATAGTTACCTCATAATGACTTCATTGGCTGATTTATGTTTTTCTTAACCTAACGTTTTCATTCTCATGTGACATTTTCTTTGATCAAAATCGACTCCAAGATTCGCACTGACCAAGAGCATGGCAATTGAACGCATTGAAATGTGACGTAATGATGACGTTATCACGTGTTATGAGACGCCATCAAAATGTGCATTTTCTAGTGGCTGATATGGAAACAAATACAAGTCCGACTCAGTTGGAAATATGAATTTTAATTATATACAGCCACATGTTATAAATGTAATTGAGATGAAATTCTGATGACGTCATCATGTGAACATATATGATTTTTTGTCCTTCGCACACACCCGAACCATGGCACATGAAACACCGTACCTTCAACGCAACCAATTCGGACTTCACTCTCTTTCTATAAACGTATGTTCCATTTGTGATTTTTGTCGAGGTCTTAATACTTGTGTTTGTAGCGATCCAGCGAAGGGCGATTTTCATTTAACTGTCGACGGAGGTACACGTACACGGTGACCGGTCCGCGAAATTTCTATACCCAACCAAGATCGGACAATATCAATCGTGGACTGGTTGGAAGTAGTCCTGACTTCTAATCAGGTGATCAGAGTTCGAATCACAGTGAGCATTTTCACTTCTTCTTATTTTACCTTTTAAATAAGTAAAGTGATGAAGGAACATTTGTCACAAGCCGTAAAGCCTATCTTGGGTTTTTGTTATGGAGAACAAGGCGTTCGTGGTCTTGTTTGGTTATTGGGAGTTGTACACGCCACAAAAATTCTGGATTCGACTGGTACCCTGTAAATAACGTATACATACAAATATCCCAAGAGCTTGCGTGCACCAGTACAACACCAGACCCAGCACACAAATAAAGTTGGCGAAAATGTACACTACTGCGCAAAATAAAATTGGCGAAAATGTACACTACTGCGCAATTTTTCGCGTGTGTGTTGAAGCGAAATTTCCCTCTCGGAGAAGCTAGCACGCTGGAGAAGTGAGACCGTTCAAAATTTTGGGAGGAAAGAAAAGGTCCCCGCAACTGGATCTATCCCATCATTTACGAAGTTTCTCAGGCTTATACCAGGATTTCTGTACACGCTGCAGATGACGGATGAAGTTGGAGGTAGTTCCATGATTACTAATTTCAGAAATCGTGGCTTTGCAAAAGTTACAGTTTGCAGAATGTCTCTTCTTGCCCGTTTTGTGGCCCGAATACGTCTTGTGATTGGTAAATCCATATTTGATCACTCGGGAAAGCACCGACTTGATAATATCATGTCGGCGCATATTATCATACCACATATTATGTGGTATGGAGCTCCTTCAATCTGAAGGACCAAGGCCAGGGCAAGATGGTGTGTCAGCTAAATGACCTCGCCCTTCAAAATGCAGCTGCCGAAGATGTGGTGGAAATTGAGAACTGCTATGGCCTGGATATGTAGAAACTGGTTGCATGAAGCAAACTGATACAAAAAAAGTCCATCAGACTGCTCTTATGTACAGGTAGATGTGGCTGACATTTTTAAGGTTAACACAAATGGCAGTGGTGGCTTAAATTTACATGGCTGATAGTGAATAACCTTTTTTTTGTGGAATATTTTTTGTGAACTGCTAAGACTTTGGAAGGGATTACAATATCAGGAACACCCACAATAGTATGTAAGTACAGAATATTTATTAGTGTTGGCTGTGATTGGCATAAAAATTTAAATGGTAATTTTTGCATTGTAATTTGAACTGTTTGTGGTTGAAATAATTAGGAAATACTGTGTAGTACATAGAAACATGTCCTCATTTCTTGGTATATATATATTGTTTTAAATGGCATAAGAGGACACACTAACAGTTGTGAATGGCAACTGTTTCAAAATTGTGTGTTGAGATCACTACGAGGAGAACATAATGATCACTCAAATTTATTGCACTTTTTAATGTTACCTCTTAACAAGGAATTTGCAAAGAAATAGTCAAAATGGTTTAATGTTGATGCACTAAAGATACCTATGAAAAGTAGGTTTTTATTACACCGGAAGTGTAATCTTTGTTTCCCATGTAGTAGAAAGAAAATGTTTGATAATTTGGTGTATACTCATGAGTCATGACAAATCTAACCAAACTCTGATAATTGCCTATACAGCAGGACTTTCATCATCATTTTCCAATTTTTTTTATACAGGATGTCTGACAAATGATGATGTTTTGAGAACAACTTTTTTGTCCAAAGATGTCTCTTTACTGAATTATAGTCTTGACAGTAGCTGCAAGAGAAGACATTATCAGAAACATAACGGAAGTGTTCTGCTCTCATAATTGAATTTGAAACCAGAATATCCCCACCTCATTACCCTTTCTTTACGTGTTGTGATGCATACTGCAGGCATTAGACCTATTCAAAAAATAGTGTCGTCTCCAAATATGAATGTCCTCCAATTAGCTACGACTACAAAATGCCGGGGACGTTTTGTTCTCACCACGTGCTCCCCACCTTGGAAGAAAACACATCTTCACTAACATTTCCACCCTGGTCCAACAAAGCGTGTCCCTGAATTATCACTACACAGCCATCAGGCAATTGATTCAATTCCACATCTTGCACGGACTGTTATACAGCCACCAATTCTCCAGACTACGTTTGACATGAAGTGACCACAGAAAACAACACGTACGTGTATTTTTATCAAATTACTTGCTAAATTTTACCTTTTGATTGGGCTTGCTTTTTGCTTTTGTCAAATACTTTACGCCTCACTATATTTCATGTCCTTATAAAGGGAGGGTTGCTAGTTGCAAGTACCATTTGAAATAGGGATGTGAATTGATGTTAACCACACTAGAGACGATAAGCGACACTGAATCAATAAAAAAGAACAGACTACCAGTTTATTATATCTATCCCTTCAAGACATCAGGCAGATACATCATGGAAGTAATTGGCATACTGCTTCTCTTCATTGGGAGTGTAGCCAGCATTGCAACGATCTGTCCTGTTGGTTGGCAGCGATATGGAAAGGCTTGCTATTTTGTGATAAAGAGTTGGCACTAAGCAAAAAGCATGTGCTGCTTCTCATGCAAGCCTTGCAGTTCCCAATTCATCGGAGGAACAGACATTTATATGGGAATTACTCCAGCAGGAGTTTCATCCTAATGGTCCTGTGGATGGAGCCTGGATTGGCTGCAAAGACATCGAGAAGGAAGGTGATTGGCAGAATTGTCCTCTGACAGGTGATGAGACCAACGCGTACCAGAACTGGAGGGAAGGGCAGCCTGACAGTTGGAATGCTGCATGTGATTGTGCATTGATAATCAATTCAGCGGGTGGCAAATGGGATGACCAGTCTTGCACTAATCCTAGATATGCAACTTGTGAGCTTGCCATCATCGACTACGACCCTCTATTTTGCCTTCAGATCGGCTCCGATGGTCGCATCACCTCCCCGTGCCCCACTGATAATCACGTCTTGATGGAGTTACAGTCTCAGGGTCTGGTGTCTTGTGGCAAGGCCTGCCTCTCTCATCCCAAATGTAGCTCCTTCAATCTGAAGGACCAAGGACAGGGCAAGATGGTGTGCCAGCTGAATGACCTCGCCCTTCAAAATGCAGCTGATGAAGATGTGGTGGACATTGAGAACTGCTACGGCCTGGATCTGTAGAAACTGGTTGCATGAAGCAAACTGATTCAAAATATATCCTTCAGAATGCTCTGATGAACAGGTACATGGGCCGACATTTTCAATGCAAGTACATGTCATGTACAAAACACAGTGGCTTACATTTTCACAGCTGATAGTGAATTACTATTTTGTGGAGATTTGTTGTGAACTGCTAGAATTTTGCAAGGATTTACAAGTTTGGAAACACTTGTACTAGTCTGTAAGTACGACATTTGTCTTAGTGAGTGTTGTGACTGTTTAAAGTAATTTGCATAGTATTTTGAATTGTTTGTTTTGTTTAGATGGATCGCCTGTGCATTGGCAGAAATGTAGCCAAAAAAGTAACCACATACATGTACACTTTGCTTTGTTTAATATGCCATTAGTAAAAGGGGAAAAAAAAGGCAATTTCTGACCACTTTAACCATTTTTTTTTATTTAGCAAAAGATAATCATGTAAACATCATTTTCGAGTTTGGAGTCATTGAATCAGCTATTTCGAGCTATATAATCAAATGTAGGCAACCATTTTTTATTCAGGGACGAAAATAGTTGAGGGGAGGGGGAACGACATGTCTCCCCGTCCTCCACTGATCGACGCCCATGGACTTGGCACTATGCTTCATAACGACAGAGTTTTAATACACGCAAATTGTATACTTACATGTATTGTGGCGCGCTTGCCCGTCTATGGATAAGGAATTACACCCACACCAACAAGAGCTGACTATCCCACAAAATATTTAATGACCTTACATGCACATGAGCGGTTACACGCAAATAAGGGGGACTACGTCACGAACGGAGGATTCAAATCCTAGGCCTGTCCGTTTGTTGGAAATATACCAACGCTAAAGGAATAACAGTTCACGTGGCAAGCAACCTAGAGGTGACCAGGGAACCTCAGTAAACCTCACTACACACGTGTCTTAGAGAACAACACGAAAGAACTCTTTATTCGGTCCAATACACCGGCTTAAAGTTCAGTGAGTTGCCAATAAACCTCGCAGAACAACGTTCCCCGCTGCTCTAGGTTTATCCATATAAAGTAAGCCTTACACAACAATAACCTCTTATTGAACAATGCTTACAACAACCAGCCTAACCAGGCTCTATGTAATTAACCTCGTTGATTATCTAGAAAGATTATCCCACAGTGGCAAGAACCTTACTGTGCACACTCATTGCGATCAACAGCAGCAAGTTATGAACTGCACACACTGATCAAGACTTTACCAGAGTAACCCTCACATGCAACCTAGCATACAGAAATCGCTGGGCTCAGGTTACGGAGCGCGGTTTATAACCCCGAGGTGACTTCTGGCGACAAAGGTCGACAGGCAACAGGCAACCCAATTCCCGACCAAGGAATACTGCTGCACATACCACACGAACCTTAGGTCCCCAGTCACCAGCTCAACCCACAGCCACCCAGGCTAATTTCCCCTTACAACAAAAGGTCCAGCTTGCTAATTATGACTCTAAAGTCTCACCACACGCCTTCAACAGCACGCCGCGATGTCCACACTTCCGACAGCAGCGGCGAACATGCACGAAGTTAACTCTGTAATCGGCAATAATTGCGTTCAGAAGTTCACTCAACAGCGTCTGCAGACGAACTGCCTACAAATCTCTGACTACGCGCTATACCCTACGCACGACGTCGGGGAACCAGGCGAGCCATGGTAAACTCGCACCAGTCCACCGACTGTTTCGCCACAGTATGCCTATACAGCGTCAGTGAAATGGAAAATTCTGAGAGAGACCACTTCCTTAAAGCTTTTCTCTGCATGCGTGTGGGTGTGTGTGTCATGTGTGTGGGTAGGCCAATATGTTTTAGGCCCCCCAAAATAAGTCTCCGGTTTCTGGTATGGAGCTTGCCCAAAAAGTGGTGCGGCGACGCGCCTTTTTTTTTAACTGTTTTTTTTTGCTTCAAATGTCGGCTGATGACTGCAAATGGTGCCCGACTAAACTTAGTGCAAATATTATGAGAGACTAGAGAGGCCACATAAAGCTTATTCTCGATCATAACCTCATCTAAAAATACGTTAAAATTGTGCAGCAGCAGGATTCCAATCATACCAGTGAGTTTGGCGGTTTTGAGACAACATCTTTCATTGGAAAAAAAAACGTTTTCATTTTGCCGACGCGCATGGCTACGGCGACACGCGCGAATACCAGAAACCGGAGACATTTTGTTTGGCCTTATGGCACACTGCGACATTTTCGTAGGCCCCCCAAATTGTTCGTAGGCGCTAGGCACATCAGTGCCGACTGTGCCTATTGGTGAATCCAGGACTGGGGTTTCAGCCCCATCAGATTCTTAATTCTGCAGGTTTTTTTAACTGACATGTGTTTAATACACTGATGAACACAGACATCATTGTACTGTGTACAACTTGGGCACAGGGTCTTTGTCTACAACAGGTTTGCTGATGATATGGACCCTGTGCACAATGTACCCCCTCAATAGTCACCAAGGGTGAGTCGAGGGAGACATTCCAGCACACTGCCTGTCATGCCTGAGGTACACATGAAGATGCCATGGGTTTATGCACATACCAAATTTTAACAACTAGTGTGTACTTCTCATACTATGTGCGTGTAAAGCGCGCAGGAAAGGCTCAAAGTACACACATTTTTTAAAGAAATTTTGCTTATTTTGTGGTGTCTCCCTCCCACGTTGGCTTTTGAAAGTGGTCACAAAGCGCCATCTTTTGTTCATGCACAGAGTCCATTAACTTATTGAAGAAATTACAAAAGTCCCAGGAATCTGTGTACAATGTCTGCGGAAAAGGCATTGCAGCACAGAAATATTATGAGCGACCTTGATATTGAGCCTGTAAAGTGTACAAAGAAGTGTGATCATCCGTCATTGCATTCTCTTGAGATATGTACACATGGATTACCTCATAAAAGGTTCATGACGTTGTAGCACCAGAGGTACGAACGGGGTCTACCCCATGTTCCCCAATACTTATGGTCCCTAAATACCGATGTTCCCGCAATCCTTAGGATTAGGGTTAGGGTTAGGGTCATTATTATTATCATTGTTATTTATTCGACCTCAACAAAGAATTACAAACAGTGAAACAACACAAAACAAAAATTACACAAAAGTGGTTGAAACGCACAACAAAAGAAACGTATAAACATGTAATTTAAATTTAAATTTAAATTAAAATTATTAAAAAATCATGAAGTAGAGGGCATGCACTTTAAATGACAGCTGGAGTGGGCTTCCCAATTGGGAGTTGAACAATAACCAGTAAGACAAAAAATCACAAAGAAAACGATTATGTCGGTCAGGGACCGCAAAAGCGAATCTAATCACTGTTGCTGGAAAGCATGCGGACCCGCACATAATGACAAATGAACAGGACAAAAAAGGCAAACAAATACGCAAGAACAAGATTACAAATGGCAGGGAAATAACATAATAAAGGGAAGCCCGAAGATTAAACTTAAGATTAAGTAAATTGCGCTATAATGTGAGCTGGTCATGGAAGTGTGTCTTGAGACTGGCTAGAAATGAGTTTAGTGAATTAAGCACTGCAGGGTCTCGGATTGAAGTAGGTAAGTGATTCCAGAGTCTAGGAAAGCGACGGGTTGGTGAATGGAATAAAGCATCAGTACGAGCAGGAAGATGACGAAATGTGAGGATGTTAGGATGACGTGGATTAATATGAAGGTTCTCATGGACGGATTTTACAGTGTACTAGACCGTACAATACCTTGACTACAAATGAGCACAGAATGAAATTTCTTCTGGAAGTGAGCATGGACCAATTGAGCTGATGGAGTCTTTCCTCATATGGCATTTTCCCCCCTCCGCTGACCTAGAACAATGCGGGTAGCTGTGCGTTGAACACGTTCAAGCTTTTGTTGATCAGCGGTGGTATAGGGGTCCCAAGCAGGTAAGCCATATTCCAAAATAGGAAGGACAAGGGACCGGTACAAGCAAAAGATGGCAGATGGAGAGGCTCCACGTGCTACTGTCCGGATAAAGCCTAAAAGACGGTTAGCTTTGGAAACAATGGTGTTAACATGATATTTCCAGGTAAGTCTAGAATCAATAACAATGCCAAGATATTGGAAGGAGGATGTAGTAGCAAGTGGAGCGTCTTCTAAGATGTAGATCGGGGGTTGGATATTTCGATTCCTAGTGATATGCATGACTTAGGTTTTACTGGTAGTGAATTTCATAGAATGTAAGTTACACCACTCGTTTAATTGATGTAAATCCTGTTGAAGGATATGCTCGTCAGAGGTAGATCGAATAACACGGTACATGAGAATGTCATCGGCAAACATAACACAGCTAGATGAGACGGAGTTGGACACATTGTTTATAAATAAATTGAAAAGAAGCGGCCCCATAACACTACCCTGAGGCACACCTGATGTAACATCAGCCCATGGAGAGACAGCACCCTGAAAGAGAACCCGCTGCCTCCGACCAGTCAGACAGGATTCAACCCAATGCCACAATAGACCCTGTACATTGTATTCGGTTGCAAGCTTTTCCAACAATGTGTGGTGTGGCATCGTGTCAAATGCTTTTGACATGTCCAGGAACACAGCGTCAATTCTCGGAGGGCGACGTTCATCCAGGGTTGACGACCAAGAGTGGAGGATATTACTTAATTGGGTCACGCAACTCCTGTGCTTGACAAATCCATGTTGGTTGGGATTCAATCAACAATACAAGTTGACATGATCAGAAATGGCAGATGAAATTATTCTTTCAAGGACATTGCAAAGAATGGATGTAAGTGCAACTGGCCGGTAATTTGTCAAGGAGGTTTTATCGCCTTTTTTATACACAGGAGTATATAGATATTTCCAATGCAATCTTATTGAGGATACTGAAAAGGCAGCCATCAGGCCCTGGCGACTTGTTGGAGGGGAGCTTATGAAGTATGGATGCGACTTGACCCGGGAGAACAGAAACAACAGATAAGCCTGGAATTGGGAGAGAGCAAGCAGGGGGTTCATGAGGAATGGGGCCTGGTAGCTTACAAACGGAGGAGAAGTTATCATTGAATGCAGTGGCTAGTTCATGAGATTGAGTAAGTTTGACATTACCACAAATAAAGGAAGGGGGAGGAGGAGAATGCTTATGGCTCCTTACATAAGACCAAAATGAACGTCGGTTGTCATTAGAGGAAAATAGATCATTAACATATTGCCAGTAAGATTTGTGGGTATGCTTCTTAACACTGTTACGAATAACCTTATACGAGTTCCAGTCATTCAACAAGCCAGTTCTCTTTGCTCTGTTGAAAAGTTGGTGCTTTCTGTTGATGATGTGTTTCAGTTCTGGTGTGATCGAGGGTGAGCAGCGGGATCTCCGTTTGGTCACTCTGGGGATGGAGTCCTGAATAGCAGCATCCAACAGATCCACTACGTTGTCGGCTGACCGGGTGATATCGTCGGCGTCAATAAACGCCGACCAGGGAACCAGGTGAATTAGTTGGCGTAGGTGGTCAAAGTCGCCACGACGGGTCTTTAGAAAAGATCGGAGTGAAACTGGTCTTGGTGGAGTTGTAAAGGAGCGAAATCTGATGTGAATACCGAGATGATCTGACTGGAGAGGGTTCGGTACTGCGGTAACTGATGAGTAGCGGTCAGGGCGATCCGAGAAGACAAGATCATTAGTCGAACCTTCCATCGGATCAGCGTGGTGGTCAGATGGTCTCGTGACCGACCTTAAAGCTGCTCATGGTTAAAATCGGCAGGTAATTCCAGAAGATGAGATCGATGAGCTGAAGCCGGTCTTTGATGGTTGAAGTCCACGTTGAAATCCCCAACAAAGAGGCACCCATCGTAGTTATCGACGTGAATGGATTCCATCGCCTCTCTTATTTTGGGGAAATAGGCAGCACTTGAGGATGGTGGACGATACACAAGACCGAGTAGCCAACTCTCAGATTGCAATTTGAGAGATAGCCACATGAGTTCAAGTTCATTGTGATGGGCGAAAGTACATAATCTGATTGGTGTCAAAGATGAACGAACCGCTGTAAGGATACCGCCTCCGCGGCGTCCCTGACAACGGTCCCTGCGGTATATTACGTAATCATCTGGAAAACCAAGAATGGAGTCGTTGTCATGAGGAGTTAACCAGGTTTCAGTGAGGCAGAGAATATCGGCAGCTTGTGTAGAATGTAGATATGTTTGCAGCTCGGGACCCTTATTGCGAATGCTACGGGCATTGGCAAGGAGACATGATAAATTGTGTTGTGGCACTGGATCAGAACGTGGGCCAGGGTTGGGGTTGACATCACCACATACGAGTAGGGGAATTGAAAATGTTGCTGATGAGTTCTTGTAATACAGGATACGAGCCTTGCAGTAGCCCTTATGATCAAAGGGTAGTTTGAGTGATACAGAGAAAGGGGAAATGACATATCTGACATCATGCTGGGGTGGAAGAAGTGGTTTCAGAACGATCAGTGCTAGCCATGTCAAAAAGATCCAACGCATGACACCCATTGTTGTCAATTGTCCTGAGGAATGCCAGTGACGCAATCTTATTGTTCCTTACCGACTTGGGTCCACGCGATAGATGTCCAAAGCAGCACAAGACGATCTCAAAACGCTGTCAGATTTTTCACAATCATCAGAAGAAAATACCAGTCTGATCTTGGTCCTCTAGTATCACTGATGCTATATTATATTAATAGCAAAGGATCACTCACATACGGCATACAGAAACAAGGAAATTCGGGTTAACTCAGAGACACAGATGTAAGAGAATGATGACCATAACACAGCACCCTCTACAGGGTTAGGATTTCAGGGACATCGGTATACATCGGAACATTGGGGAACATACTACGAACTACTAAATAACGTCACTGTGTTATACAAATTCGGGATTGATTCTAAATACTGTTGTGAAGTTTCAACCAAAGTTAGTTCAATGATTCTCGAGATATGATGCTAAAATGATAAGTTTTGCTCTTTCGGTTACACCTAAGTATTAGGTCACATGACTTTGATATTACAGCAGAAACACATGATATAATACAATGAAATAGCCAAAGATTCGTTATCATCATTTTGGAGACATGGTGGTCACAAATTTGCCTAATTAAATATTCATGACAACATAACATCAGAACAAAAGACAGTACTATCAATGTAATATATTTATCTTTAAAAATTGCTGTATATTAATTTGAAACTTCAATCCCATCAAATCGATTATGACATAAATAGCGTTTAAATTCACCACTTCCGGTGGCACGGGAAGTAAGGACCACAAGACCTTCAGGACTCAGCAGGCACATGTTCAGTACCAACATGATGCAATATGAAAAGAACTGGTATCATATCTTATCAGGAAAAAAAAAAGAAATGTGAACAAAAACAATACCTGTTTCCAATTCAGATTGGGATGGTAACATTATGCTTCTTCTCGCAGTGCAAATACCAGTCTTTCTCTCGTCAACAATTAAAGCCAAATTACTATTGATTCATGACTTTCCCTGCTTCATGTATTCCATTGTGTGAGGCACACCTCTTTTATTTGTGTTCTTTATTAACTGTCCTTGACCAGTTGGAGATGCAAGTTTGAAATTTCCTGACTAAAAAGTCATTTTCTATGTACTGGTTGAAAAGCCAAATCATACAAAACTACATACATGTATGCTTTCAGCTGAAACTCTCTTATTAATATATTTGAATTTGAAAATTGCTGTATGCTATTTATGAGAAAAATATAGTCTGAAAGTAACACTTCAGCACCGGAAGTAAGAGTCACTCACAAGACCTTCAGAATTCAGCAGGCACATTTTCAGTACCAATATGATGCAATCTGCAATAAGCTCGCAGTATATCACACCTTTTCAGGAAAAAAAGAAATTTGAACAAAAACAAAAGCTGTTCCCTATTGAGATTGGGGAGGTAAAAAATATGTCGGTCAAAATACAAGTCTCTCTCTCTTGTCAACAATTAAAGCCAAATTGCTATTGATTTGTGACTATCCCTGCTTCACGCATTCGACTGAGCGCGGTACAACTCTTTCATTTGTGATCTTTATTAACTGTCCTTGGCAAGTTGGAGATGCCAGTTGGAATTTTTTCTGTAAAACACATTGAGGTCTGCGCACGCACTGTGAATCTTCTACCATAAAGATAATGTCAAAAGTACTTGACATAGGTTACTGCAGCTAGTAGTTCTTTTCTAGTAACACTGTATCGGCGTTCAGCTTTGGTCAACCTACAACTGGCATAGCTAACCACATGCTCACTCCCATCTACCTGTTGAGAGAGGACGGCCCCAATACCATCATTACTGGCATCAGTGTCCAAAATAAATGGACGACTGAAATATGGGTACTTAAGTGTGGGAGCATTTGTTAAAGCTGATCTTAACTGGTAAAATGCTTTCTCACACTTATCATTCCAAACGAACTGTGTTTTTCTCAGTTAAGCAATGAAGAGGTGCGGCTATCTGGGCAAAGTTATCCACAAAACGCCTATAATAAGAACAAAGCCCTAACAAGCCTCTGAGTTTTTTTACGTTAGATGGTATTGGCCAATCTCTTACTCTTTGGATTTTCTCAGGATTGGTAGAAATTCCATTTCTAGATACAACATAACCAAGGTACAACACTTCAGTTTGCATCAGTGTACATTTCATTGGCTTTAGCTTTAAACCTGCCTGTTCTAATGCGTGCAGTACAGTGCTAAGACTAGCGAGATGTTAATCAAAAGAGTTTGCAAATACAATTACATCATCAAGATATACTAGACATGTTTTCCAATGAAGACCTGTTAGAATGCGCTCCATCAAACGCTCAAAAGTGGCTGGAGCGTTGCATAAGCCAAATGGCATTACGTTAAATTCAAAGAGGCCTGTGCCAGCTGAAAAGGCCGTTTTTGGACGTTCAATGGGATCTACCTCCACTTGCCAGTACCCACTAGCTAAATCTAGAGTCCTAAACCACTGAGCACCATGGAGAGCATCTAAGCTGTCATCGATTCTTTGAAGAGGATATGCATCTTTCTTCGTAATGTTATTGAGTTTACCATAATCTATACAGAATCTTAGACTACCATCCTTTTTACGTACTAGTACTACAGGGGATAGCCATGGGCTTTGTGATGGACTGATAACTCCTTTGTCTAACATATCATCTATCTGATCCTGAACCTCTGATCTTTGATGGTAAGGTACTCTCCTAATAGCTTGTCCGATAGGAGGGTGGCTGTCACAATACATCTTATGTTTTTGGTTTTGATCTTTTCAAGTTTGGCACATGAACGATCTAGTAAATCTTTGAATTCTTCATCTTTACAATCACTTAATACATCATTGGTCTCGATGTAGTCTGACAATTGTGAAACATCGTGAGCAGGCTGAAGTAAAGCTAGATTGGTTTCTTTGTAGAGTACAATTGGTTCTGGCTGTACATTAAATACTCTCACTGGGACATACTTGTTGTCTGTATGAACCAAGGAACGGGCTACACAAATGCCTCTGTCTCTAGTCACATTACAGGTTGGTTCAACAATGCCCGATTTACTAAGTGCATTTCTTGTCCTTACTCTGCCAGGGATAATAACCTCTTGCCCGGGCTGTACAGTTACAGTGTGTTAAGCTCCACCCGTGACGTCACCCTATTTGTCCTAGCGCTCCATTATTTTGCACGAATGGAGCGTTGGAGGCGATACCTCTCCATTCTTTTGGAAGGTAATAATGCCTCCATCACTCCATTCCTGCAAAATAATGGAGCGGGAAATGAAGAAACACCAAAAATGACACAATTATAGTTTTGCACAGTTGCAAATTTACTACACCGTTTCTCGATTATAATTTTACGCATTTTCTTATACATTTCGTACAATGCTTAAAACGTAAGTCAAGAACCATTTTCTCGCACAGAATTTTCTCATAAGTCCTACACCGTTTCTCAAATGGAGTTGTATGCATCATTCGTACGATTACGTGAAATTTAACAACCATTTATGTTTCTTATAATATAGCATGCTACACCGTTTCTCAAATTGAATTTTAGGCATCATTCGTACCTGTACGTGAAAGTCAAGAACCATTTTTTGTTTCTTATACAGCATGCTACACCGTTTCTCAAACAGAATGTTATGCATTTTCTTATACAATTTCTTACAGTGTTAAAGCGAGAGTCAAGAACCAATTTTGTTTGTACAGAATGTTCGTATATAGTAATGTTACATGCAACAAAATAAACGTTTCAACGATATAAATGTTTCACAGTTAAAGCAGATGTTTTGACAAGGTTCGCAGTACAATTTATATCTCAATCTTGTTCCTGGGTTTCAATGCCTAGCATGCAGTCCTAGAAATTCTTGTTCGGCAAGAACTCAACATCCTAAACAAAATGTGTAGGTCTTTTCCATGGTGTCCAAGAACAGTTGAAGGAAAATCACAAGCTCGTGCAATGTAAACCCGGCCTAGAAAACTTGTAGCCTTTTTGCTTAAAAACATGCACCAAAATCTTAATTTTAATATTGCAATTTTAAGTGGTTTTAGCTCGTCCTTCCTTGTCCAATGATGAGTAGTTATAGTCTCGAGTTGCGTTGGTTACGAAGTAGTCCGACTGGAGACTGCTATAGATTTGACCCTCTTCATGACACTATCCACAGTCTGTATAGCCAGAATTAGAAGAAAACAAAATCAGAAAAGTAGTTTGTGGGGTCAAACAATAAGACGGAAGCACCCGCCATCAGTAGTACCGATCGATAATAGCGCGGCGGCGACATGCAAATGGGGAGACTCAAATGCGTACCTGTAAGGGCGGGCAAGATAGAGGGCGACCTTTCATATGTTAATTGACGTTGAAGGCACTCATCTTAGCATCCTCAGATCATTTTGTTGCTAGAGAATCTGGGTTGCAGAAAAGACCCATAATCCTTCTATTTGTTAATAAATGAGATTTGGTACAAAACCTGTTCTCGAAACAATCGCACATTTTTCCTCAGATGACATTTCTTGCTCTGTGGAGGTACCTCTCGGGATGGAAGATGGTCGCATCCCGGATGAACGCATCACAGCTTCGTCTTTTTGGCAAAACCAAGCTAGCCACGCCCCACCCAGGGCCAGGCTTAATATTCAAGGTAAGCATTTGTATTTGAGACTAACCACGTTATAATTCGTACAGCTATTTAAAAGAAAAGACAGTTGTTTAACCCTAAAAGGGCCGGGCGGAATCCGCCCCCCCCCCTAAATTTTTCCGCGATAGCCATGAAAAAAATTCGCGACCCGAGCTGTTCTGACTATTTAGCCTCGAGCCTTGCGCATCTTTTGATTACCAAAATCATAACAAATTTTAGTGATACTGAAAACTGAATTTCCCCATAAACGTAATGTATGCAGAGCAGAATTACCATTCGTGCATAAATGAATAATTTATTAGCCAGAATTCCAAAACCCTTTAACCTTTAGTCATTAAATTTCTTGGATATGTTCATAATAAGTTGTTCTGTGCATGTACCGAGTTTCAAAATTTTTGCCACTTGATGGCCGACATCTAAGGGAGGACGGAATCCGCCACCCCCCCCCCCGGCTGAGAGATGGTCAAAATAACCTGCACCTGATTTCATCAAATTTTTCGCATGAACGTACGATGTATCACAGCGCTGCGATGCGTCGTATTTCTACGATGCGTCACAGCTGCGATGCGTCCGGCGATCCATTTCACAAAACACGTCGTAAGTGCGACGCGTCGTAGGTGTATTTATAGCACAACTCGGTGATCATTTTATGTCTTTAGTCAGCGTACAGATATATAGTCATCTGATATTCAACAATCAGTTGTCGGATCTCCGCCCTAAATTTGTTAAAACGTCAAATAAAATGGCAGCCGTGTGAAGCAATTTTAAAGGAAAAGTGGAAATGTGTTTGTGGACAAACACTGAGCTGTTTCGACCGTTTTAGTAATGACTGCCTAAAGGAGTTTCATCCAGGTCGAATGAACATGGTACATGCGTATTCTATACAAAAAGTGTCAGTCCTATGTAAAAAACAAAAATTTTTCATGACGTCATGATGACGACACATATTTTTTGAAATTTTCTGTATCTACATGTATCTACGACCTAACAAACCTTTTGCCAAAAAGAATTTCGAATTAACCACGTTCCATCGATGAGATATGAGTAAAAGGTCCAAAAATTGAATTATTCATATAAAATCACATAATGACGTCATCGAGACGTCACTGCAATTGTTGTCTATAACACTTCCTGGAATATCTGCATACCGAGATTGAACCCAATCGGACCTCAGGTTCTCTAGATATAGTGACTTAAACTATGCAGTTTTAGTATCATGTCAAGTGACACGTGATGACGTCATGATGCCGTCATGATTCGACCTGAATCTTCAGATGGTGGTCTAAGTGTTGAAGTCGATCGGACCGTATTTCATATAATGTTTGCAAAATTTGAAGAAAATATTAAAATTTGAAAAACTCATAAAAAATCAGACGATGACGTCATGATGACGTCACTTCAGATTTTGAATGCTTTTATTTATACCTACCAACCCACCAAGTTTCATAACGATCGGACATACCCTTATTATATACCCCTTTTATTTATACCTACCTACCCACCAAGTTTCATAACGATCGGACATACCCTTATATGTAAATCACAAAATCACGTTTTTGATGACGTCATGATGACGTCACACATTTTATGAAATTTTGTGCACCTATCTTTCACCTAACAAACATGTTACAAAAAGAATTTTGAATTTACCATGTTCCATTGATGAGATTTAAGTAAAAGGTCCAAAAATTGCATAATTTATATAAAATCACATGATGACGTCATCGTGACGTCACTGCATTTTTTGTCTATAGCACGTCCCGGAATACTTGCATACCAAGTTTGAACCCATATCGACCTCCTGTTTTAATGGATATTGGGTCTTAAATGTTGTTTCTTGCACGTCCGCATTATGCAATAACTGTGCCAGGCCGGATTCACAACTAGCACCCAACAGCTCGATTTTTGAGACTCACAATTTTGACACCCAATATTAGTTGTCGCATGGTTCAGGCAAGAATCACACAAAAACAACCAGATTTAAATGATGGTTGTGTAGACGTTTTATGTCCTACTACTAAATGCTTTTCCCAATTAATATAATTTCATTAAAATGCGTTTTGTAGCCCAATTGGGCGCATTCGCATGTCCCTTCTGTTGCACAATTTACTGCTCGATTTATGGTTGATTCGTAGTAACCTAATCCATTACGACTGTGCACTACAAGTAATGTGCGGACGTCAATAGTCGGACGATGTCGGCAAAGCATCATCAGGAAATTATATGGGTCACGGGTCCCTGCTGCGCATTGTGATGCGTGCAGCTATCGTACGCGTAACCAGCAATGCGACCAACCACCAAGGCGGTCCTGAAGAGCCGACGATTCCTGGGCGTCGCTGCAGGGGGGGGGGGGTCACAACCCATTAGACATTTTTGTCGGTAAAATCATGGTGCTGTCGGCTAAAACAAATGAAGAATACAGAAAGAAGGAAAAGAAAGAGAGAAGAAAAATATATTGAGAATGTAAATATAATTAGACACCTTTGCTCAAAACTGGTTCTGAAATCCTTGGCAAAAAAATTGTACACCCTGTCAAGACTGTCATGTCGGCACGAGCTGCCGAGCGAGGTCGCTTCATATATACGGCGGTTGTCAGCTACAGCTAAGCAAAACACAAGCACGTGCTCGCTCGCCGGCACTTACGAATACTGCTGATTCTTAGTGACGACTTAGACCAGGGGCGGCGGAACCGGGGAGCTGGGGGGGGGGGGGCATTTGTCCCCCAGATTTTCCCAAGTGCCCCTTTTGCGGCCATAAAAGTGCCCCTGCAAGAAAAAAAAATGTCCTTCAAGTATCTTTTTATTTCTTAGAAGTAACCATTTCCTAATAATGGTATAGATAGTTGTGATATAAACGAGGAATATGAAAACAAAGCCCCAAAAACCCATACAGTACGCCCTGAAAAGGGGCACAGGGGCACATAATGCATAGTTATAGCATATAATCATCAGTTTTGAAGAGCACCCCTATTTTGGAAGACGGCACCAGCCCCCCCCCCCTCCCCTCATTTGATTTTACGGATGCCAAGTGTCCGGTTAAAAACACGTGTCGACCTTTCAGCACGGATGTGCAAAAAAAAAAATGCTGAGCAAGTGCCCCTTTTTGGTGATCCCCCCCTCCAGTTTCAAAACCATTCCGCCGCCGCTGACTCAGAAGGGACGGAATGGTCCATGCCGGTTGGGCGCCACCAGCGAAAGAACGTGTCTCATTTCTTTCCTTCACTCGTACCCACCCCCCCCCCCATGCAAACAGGACGCTGGGATACTCTGATGAATTCACGCTCTGATTGGTTGGATTTTGCGTAATTGTGACCTGCGCGTCATCACGGTCATGACTCTGCAAGGTTTGAAACGGGCGTTAAGACTGATTGATTACTCTTTTATTCCAGTTTAGAGAGGGTTTTTTTTTCGTTGAAAAGCATAATAATGTAGGAAATTCTGTAAAACTTATCTTTGTTGAAAATGTACAATTCCTGTCACTTGCTCAGGCTCCGTTTGAATCACGAACGGTCGGATTGCATTATGTGACGCTCAAAATGTTGTCACCTGGTCCGCATAGAAATTACATCCGGTATGAAACGTGCATGGGCGTCGCCAGGATTTTTTTCCACAGGGGAGCAAAAGGTATTTTCCCAAAAAATTCTTGTATTTCTCAACAAATTTTTCGATTTATCAGTTTTAGAGGGGGGGGGGGGACAGGGACATTTTGCTCCCCTAACTCATTAAATTTACACCACTATGACTTCGCACCTCTTTTTCTGTTTTTTTTCTCTCTTTTTTTATTCCTTTTTGTTGTTGTGCTTTTCCGGGGAGGGGGCGCAAGCGCCCCTCCTTGCCCCCCCCCCCCTCCGCGACTCTCATGTAAACGTGTGCATTTCCATGGGACATGTGCGAAGTTTTCGGATAGCATTTGCGCACTTAGGTCTTGAACAGCTACAGCCAGATTCTTTATACATAGGTCATAGGCCACAAGATTCTGTGAAGCTCATCAGAGTATCTCAACGTCCTGTTTGCAGGGCGGGGGTACGAGCGAAATTTCTTTCCAGGACAGCAGCGCGCACACATTACTTGCAAGCAAACCCATTGTAACTGTCCACAACGCTGTCTGAACTAGGTGCGGCTGCATGGCCCTGTCTGCGACGTATTCAATAACACAGATCTCAGACTATAGCTAGAGCTACAGCGCAATACCATATTACAAGCGCCCAACTAGTCTGGTTCCCAGACCAAAAGATTCTGACTAATCCGGATGAATCTTAGGTCCGGTAGCCCCCGGTAGTACATTGTATTACAATTTACATCACGTGACTGAAATGGGAGGACTTCCTCCTTTTTCCGAAAATGTCCAAAGTTGGCCGAATTCATTTCGTCGATAACCGGATAGCGCCCGAGTATTTCCGAGTACATGTTTAATTAACTGCTAATTGCTTATTAAAAACGTTTAAATGAGTTGATAATTAATATCCATTTCTTTCATTTACAAAACTTGAAATTCAACGACGATTGAGTGCATCAAGTATACTCGGCTCGTACGGGCGAACTTTACAGCGTCATGTACTATTTTGAATTTGACAACTGTATGTTTATACGAAGCAATTGATTTATTTAAATATTTGATCAGAACATTAAAAGCTATTAGTGATTAAGTGAAGTCGGAAACGAAGCCAAGCTTTGAAAAAGGGCCATCAATGTCGGCATGTTTACTTTTAGCCACAGAGGCTACCTGACCTACAATTTTAGACGTGAGCGTCGGGAATAATTGTCAGGTCTGGGAATCAGACTAGCGCCCAACGGCCGTGCGCTGACCTACACACAGTCATCACGCCACACTGAGACACAGCAAAAGTGCCGTGGAGATGAACCATTTTTACTTACATCATGTTCATAAATTTGATTAAAAAATGGTCATGTTGAACTGAGGGATTTTCTTTAAACGACTACGGAGTAAAAATTATACCTTCTATGATATTTTTTGGAAATACAAAACGAAATGTTAAAAAAGCGTTTCCACAAAAAAAGATCATTTTTAAGCAGGAATTATAGGGGCGTCATGAAGTTTGTACGATACACTGTAAGTGCATGGACCACGTGTCGGCGTACAGGACTCACTGCATGACAGAACGAAGCAAATACAGACTCTTTTATAGAATTTGCCTTTCAATACTAGACTAATATGCAAATTTGGCATGGAACAAGTGCTTGAATTTTGACTGTAGAAAAAAGAAAGCGTACAAATAACGACTTTAAAAGGGATATTTCTTTTATGACCTTTTTTACGAATGGAAGAGGCACACAGACCATCGTTCGTGATCTTCTCGGGGCCCCCTCCGCCCCACCCCCACCCCCTTGGTGACGACTCAAATCCATGGCTCAAGCTAAAGAGGACAAAACTCGAAAGAGTGTCAAGCTTCAGTTTGATGTAATATTTGTGATGTAATACATTAACTTTGATGACCCCCCCCCATCTCCCTAAACACGAGCCAGTACATTAAAAAAAAGTCAGGGGAAAGTGGCCAGAAAATCCTTCAGATTGCACCACAGAGCATCTAAAATCCTTTTTCGGGGCCCTCAGGCGGCCCCGGACCCCACGCCTTCAGGGCTTTGCGCTCCCCGCTCGCATATAAAAAGAAATCCACTTTAGGATTTAAGGAACCCCCGGCTGGGATCAGGGAATGTGCCTGAACAAGGTATGTCCACAGGCACTGGCCGTGTACACGCAGTTTTGCAACGAGCATGTCCAAAACGTTTTCAATATGATAGGGTCATTTTTTACGATTTTCTTTAGTTTGAAGTTGAACTTATCCCACTGAAAAATTAAGTCCATTCAAAGTAATCAACATAATAACCATTATAATACATGAAGTCGGGGAATTAGAAATGGATTTAAGGATCTTTTGGGGCGGAAATTATCAAATATTTTGTGTGACGGTCCGTCGGTAAATTTCGTGATTCGACACCCCCCCCCTTTCAAAATGGCCAAAAACGCCCATGGACGATACGCTAGTCAACTTAGTCGTCTAGCGTTGGGTCAGACAAAGATTATTGGCAAAGATTGTTAAACATACCTCGAAGTCCAAATTTGAACCAGATCTCCTGCAATATTGCTAAATCGTTGAATGCAGTAATACATCTTAGGTTTTTTGTTGTTGTACAGGATACGCTGCAGGGTGGGCTTACGATGACATCACTGATAAAAGTCCATGGATACAGGTTGACTTCAATTGCATAGTCACCATCTCTGGTTTGATCACCCAGGGGCGCGGAGACAGGCCACACCTCTTTTGGGTGACGGAGTACCAAGTGACGTACAGCGATGACGGTCAGTCCTGGAATAACGTGACTGATGCAGACGGCACACCAATAAAGGTATATAGTCAGGTTGCACACGGTTATAATCGTGACCGACTGGTTCAAAGCACAAAACTTGGCAGATAGATTTTTAAAGCCCTAAAGAAGATATTTAGAAGGGCTGACACCTGAAATTCTTTTGGGGAGAGTGCCTTATCTGCATAAAGCATTAATCCCTGTGTTACAACTGATAATGTAGTAACCAACCGATAACGTATCACCAACCGATAATGTATCACAAATTGACCGATATTGTATCACTAACGGATAATGTACCAAAAATTGACTGATAGTGTAGTAAAATTTGTATCCGATAATGTATCACGTGTCGACGGATAATGTAACTACAAAATAAGTGTATCCGATAATGTATCACCACGGAACGGATACTGTATCAACCGATAATGTATCAAAAATCAACCGATAATGTATCAGTATTGGGAAAAGGTGGAAATATTGCAAATTAATTAAAGTCTAATAAGTGCCTTTACTATGATAAGTCCCCACTCGAGAAAGTTTATCATTAAGAATATATATATATTTTTTTAATTTGGGAGGTAGGGAGTTGCTCTGGTTTGGAGACGCTCTACTTCCAAGTGTGTCCCAAAACAAAAATTACTGGTATAATGTCCGCCTGTTCAAAATACGGACGGAGGCAGCTTAGATAGGGTGTATTTCTACACCATTCTGTAATCCAGTGTTAATAATTGTCAAATTTGAACAGCGTCCCCTATTGAAATATGATACCCCCTTCCCAAAGTTTTTGATTTTACGGAGGCCAAGTGTCCGGAAAAAAAATCCCGTGTCGTTTCAGATTGTTTTGCTGATGAACCCCCCCCCCCCGCGAAAATTCATGGATCCGCCCCTGCAACAGTAGCGTAAATCTGTGCTTGGGACTTGGGGATGGGGGTAGCTTTAAAACAAAAGTCCTGGCCGTGAAATACAAACGGTCCTTGCTGGAGACCACATGCCACGGGGGGCGCTGTTCATGATACAGACGTCCCAGCGCATTTCAAGCTATTTGTATTTTTTCTCCCTTTCTCAGTACTATTTAATACATTTCGTCGGTTGGAAAGTTTGAAAAATACCTCAAAATCTGCCCTTTTCTCTAAATACAAAATAATCGGGGTGGTGGTGATCAACTAGCCCAGACCCCCCTCCCTGGTCAAAACGTGGGGCGGGATAATCGGACATAAAACAAACATTTGTGTACACCTTTTCCCCATACTGATACATTATCGGTTGATTTTTGATACATTATCGGTTGATACAGTATCCGTTCCGAGGTGATACATTATCGGATACAGTTATTTTGTAGTTACATTATCCGTCGACACGTGATACATTATCGGATACAAATTTTACTACACTATTAGTCAATTTTTGGTACATTATCCGTTAGTGATACACTATCGGTCAATTTGTGATACATTATCGGTTGGTGATACGTTATCGGTTGGTTACTACATTATCAGTTGTAACACCCTGTCGTATAATATATTTATTCCCATTTTGGGGTAGATGTATTTTTTTCCCATTTTTGAAAAGTATATTTTGGGGATTTTACTTACATATCCTTGCTTTATAAAAAAAATACATTTTATTTTATGAGGACATTATAACGATCCAAAATGGCTACCATTAGGGGCCTATACCCTAAAGTTGCGCGCATAAGTTCCCTCAGATATCACCAAGTACTCTTGCCAAACCTCAGTATTGATGAGCCTCAAATTCACAAAGTTAATTAATGACACAGTTATCCTAACAAAAAAAAATGGGAAATCATGTGAAAAAATTATATCATTTTGATATTTAGCCCACAAAAACAAAAAGGGGGAATGAGGTGTCCGTAAATTTGGCTAACAATTACGCGTAGCCTGACGTGTTCTGGGCTTAATATCACAATGTTATTATTGTCCACATTATTTTCCATGAAGTTTTAATCGAGTAATTGTGCCATTGAGCAACGTGATAAATTTTAAGCTCATCAATACTATTTGGCAAGACTACTTGATGACATCTGGAGACAAGGTAAATGAGCACAACTTTAGAGTACGATAGTAGCCATTTTGTATCGTTACTATGTCCTCATAATTATCCAGTCAGTCTTAAATGCTTTCTAAAATCTTATTGACGTAAGGATGTGTAAGTGGAATCCCAAAATATACTTTTCAAAAAATAAAATTAAAAATGTACTCAAATATAGGAATAATTATATAAAACGGTAGGGATTAACGATTTATGCAAATTAGGCATCCTTCCCAAAAGAATTGCAGGTGTCAACCCTTCTAAATATCTTCTCTAAGGCTATAACAGCATATCTGCCAAGTTAGGTGCTTTGGTCGGTCACGATCTTGTCAAAAATTGGGTCTGAGCCTTCTGACTAAAAGAAATGTTTCAAGGTATCAAAATGTCAAAAGTCGTTTTGCTGACTATTGTTACGACATAATCAATAGCGTATTCACCTTTTGATGTGAGGGGGCAACCGCACATCCACAGCGAAATGTAGACTTGTTCTTTTTTCCCCGATACTTGGCCTCCGTAAAATCAAAAAGCCGGGGGAGGAGCATCTTCCAAATGGGGGCGCTCTTCAAAACCAATATTATGCATACTGGAAAATAAATTATGTGCTGATTTTCACGGCGCATAGTAATGCCTTTTTTAGCTGGTATTCTTTTTTGGGGTTGATGTCAGAACTCTCTAAACATTTATGGAAATACTTTATGGAATACTGAGCCAAGTATCTTTCAAAATATCATCGGGGAGCACGGTGCCCCTGCCCCTGCCCCCCCCCCCCCGATATGCCACGGGACATAATGAATCCATTGGAATGTCTTCAACCTGAACACACCAATCTTCGTTTTTGAACAGTTCCCTGGTAACAAGGACAGGAACACCCTGGTAACTACTCGCCTGCCGTTTGCCTTGCGCACCACAATCCTGCGCATTCACCCAACTGAATGGAATTGGTCTTGCAGCATGAGGTTTGAAGTGATTGGCTGCTATTAAGTCAGACTCATTACATTGCCGACGAGTGAGTCAAGTGATTTCAACGTCAAAGGGTATAGCTCTGTCGTTTACCAAAACGAAAATATTTATGCTTGTAAATACCGGTTCTATTCAAGAATAATTCGGTAGTTTGAATGAAATTTGATGAATATTATTAGTTCTTTTCATTTTTTTTCTTCAATTTTGTGAATCTATATTACTGATGCATTTAAAATGCATACTGGTTAATCGTTAGTCAGTGTGTACGTATATATATTAGCTGATTGGTAAGACTTAGAGTGAAAACAAACCCTGGGAGTACACTTTAAAAAGAAAGGCAAATCTCCAGGGAAATCTGGACAGTCGTAGAGCAAGGTTGCTTTTTCCTGTGTACTTTAAGAACTTAATAACTTTAGAACATGACAACGATTAAGAGAAATGCTATGTACGAATTTTAAGAAAGAAATGTCCTCGTTATGAAAAATGAAGAATTATTATGTGTTAGTTGCTAGAAGGTACGGTGTGTATATAAATAATTAGTATGGTAGAAATTATTATCCCGAAATTTTGTAATTTGAAAAAAAGCATAATTTGAGAAACACTCGCTCTATTTGTTTCATATTAAGCCCACAACCGGGGGGCAGATGCAGCCCCTGAGCTGCTGATTTATGTTATGATACAAGTAAAATGGGGCCCAAAGAAAAGAAAAGGAATTCTAAAGTTCCTATATTCTCAAATAGTACTATAGACTGGCGGGAAAAGCATCGTAGATTTCACAATTTTCAGGGCGGGGGGGGGGGGGGCATGCCCCGGACCCCCAGCAGTCACAACCTCTTCACCCCCCCCCTCCCTTAACATTACCCCCCCATGTTTTCTGAATGGTAGATCCGCCCGTGAAGCTGTTTGTATTAGAAAATGTATAAGTCAAAAGACCTTTATCAGGGGTACGCCATCTTGAACATCAAAGCGAGGCATAACGCAAACAAAGATGGCGGCCTAACTATTGTGTGCGGTGAACGAGTGACTCTCGCAATATTACAGCAGATTGACACTCTTATAAATGGATCGATAGCTCAATTCCCCCCATCAGCATAGGTAGGTCACGTCTTATTGTATTTTGAGGAAGGATCTGATAAATATTAAGCCCAAAACAAGTAGCCAGACTGAAGTTTCCATGTCTGAGATATAATATGCGTAGGCCTATACATGGTGAGTAAAAACAAAAACGAAACCCAAATGTCGGGACCATTGTTTTAGTGAAGTTCTGCATATAGCACTTTCAAAATCTGGAATATGAAAGCTGAATTCATGAGCTTTTTTTAGTACAAGAATCATTTGAATCACAAAAAGGTAAGTGTTCTTTCAGCAAATCGAAAAGAAATCAAATAGGGATGTATGTGAATTGCTTTCGGTTTGCTGAAAAATAACGCACACTTTTTGTGTGATCCATGGACAAAACTTTAAAACGTTGGTTGTGTTTAAAATTCCTTAACTTGAAAAGCAAATAAATGATTTGAATAATTCTTGTACTAAAAGAAAGCTCATAAATTGAGCTTTTATATCCTTGATTTTGAAAGTGCTACATGCAGAACTTCAATAGAACAATGGTCCCGACATTTGGCCTTCTTTTTTTTTTCTCACCCTGTATAGCACCGGCGTCAGATCAGAGAAACGAAAAACCTTTCTTTTCTTCACTTTTCCATCCGTTTTTTCATGAAGCAAATTGTGAAAAGGGTATTTTTGGAAGACCAGCTAGAATATGGATTTTTTAAATCAAAATTCAATACTCTTAAAGGGAGACTTTTGGCCGGTTGCGCTCTTTTGGGCTCTAAAGACGCACTTCTCACCAAATAATAAGCATTGGAAAGATTAATGACAAGTGGAATATAAACGTGCACACAACTATAATGACGGTTTCATTTGTGTGTTGAAATTCAATGGCTTTTTTTCACTGCTAGAAATACTTAAAGGAGAGGCAAAAATCGCTGACGCGCAAAAAAAGTAAGCAAACGGGTGTTTTCAACATTTTCTCTGGAAATTTCAGACATTGTGTACCGGACTTTCTGGGACCCAGAAAACACTACGTTTTGACATTCTGCGGATGGAAGTGCACATGAAACTTTGATAATAATTACGTCCCAAAGTATGGTGAACGCAATAAGAGAGCGCTATTTGAAGTGGGTTAATTTGAGTCAATACAAAAGAGTTTACCCACTCAAAATCACTTCGTAAACCAATGGAATGAATATTATTCAGTATGCAGTGCCGACAATTTTGTTCTACAGCACTATATAACATTCTAATAAATATTGCATGAAACTTTTCAAATATCCAATATACACTGTAAAACGCGAGAACATGTGACACGTTTATAAAATAAACGCAGTGTTTTAGATTTAAACACTATGTGACAAAATTAAACACATCATGTGTTTTTAAACAAAACAGTTAGCGTTTAATGTCAACAGTGCTATAGGGTGTTTATTATGAGATCGGTTTTAGAAAATGTTTTAACTGTTCAATTTCACTAGTTAGCATTTTGTTTATTCCCAAAGAATAACACTTTGTTTAAAAAAGGCTTATTAACTAATTAAGAAACTAATAATAACTCAAGTTATTAATTTAGCTGTTTGTGTTCAACACCTAATAAACACGGTACACGTCACGATGTTTAAATATGAGCACGTGATGTTAGGTCTTAACCAATAGGATTAAATCTGATTGCGTGCTGGCGCGGCATAATCGGGCCAGTTAATTACGCGGCACAAAGACAACCGCCATTTTTCTGACAATAATCTGGGCACACTAATAGAATAATGTAATGGCGAGAATTAGTATCGTCATTCGTGGTAACAAAATTTGCATCGGGGAATGAAACAATATACATGTATGATGTAGTCTCACAGAAGGTACTAACAGTTGGTCATGACCTAGGCTAGAGGTCAAGTTTGGTATGCATATTGCCAAGTCAGCAAGAGTACTCAGATGCAACGTATTCTGTGCATGCAGTACGACGGTTGTAGTTTGAACCAGTTCTGGAAGCTCCCACACAGGTGGTAAGTTTTGTCTTTTGTGTTGTTTGATTTAATTAATCCCGATATACAATATGATAGATTTAGAAATATGAGATGAGATGAATTAGTGGGAGCAATTATTGGCCAAAGGATCGTGGGATAAAACATGAATATGAAGGGGAAAAAACAACCCTGATTTTGATTTCCTCATATTATTTTTCTTGGATGACGATGCTGTTATACAGTATAAATGCTGTGCAGCTCACAATATTATGAAGGAAGTTCTGTATTTGAGCCACATTATGGGGTGGTCTATGTTGAGTGTATACCTAATATGAGGCTATAAGCCTATGGGGCGAATTACAATTGCAAACACGCAGTGTCAAAATCTTTGTAATCTTGGAAAATTCAGTGAAGTGGATTTTTTTTTGAAATCGTGATTTAACTATTCAATAAAAGCATGCTAGTGTTATCACCACTGCCTAAGTAATGTAAGCTGAAAGGGACCAGCATGAATGATTTTGAAAAGAAAATTCTAGTATTTGTAAGGTCAGGTACAAATTGTTTAACCATAATTTCCATTTCACAAGATGTTATGGGCGTATATTGTTTTGATATTTTCTTTCTGTATATTTTCAGGGTGTGTTTAATCCCTTGCAGAAGAAGGAAGCTATTGACTTTTAAAATAAGGTAAGTGTCTTTTGGCATTGATCGTCATTTGGCAGTGCAGTGTGTGATTGTAAAGATCAGCTGTGTATAAAACTTTTGAAAAAACCGCAGTGCGTGTACATAAAAGATGATCCCCCAATTTTTGGTACAATGCAGTATTTCACAGGGATTCAAAACCATTCGTTTTACAGAACATGTGTTATGTTTTGAATATAGGGTCCTCTGTAGACGCTCGATGTAATTGCATACATGTACGTTCAGCAGAACACCAAGTTTGAACGTGGCGAGGGTACGAAGACGAGGAGAGTGCTAACTATTCATGAGGTAATTTTATATTGTAAAATATATTATTCAAATCTTCAATTTCATTGAATGATGATGTTTGGCTGAGATTCTATCTTGCATAAGAACCTTTCAACTTCCACTGTAAATTTACTCTGGCGGTAAAACATCATGAAATGAAAAAGTATAACATTCTAGGTGAATACAATTTTGAAATACAATTTTAAATTGAAAGTCTCCGTAAATACCTACATGACTGCAAAGTTATTGGTACGAAACTGTGAAAAGCTTGCCTATTTTCTTCAGATTTTGTTTTTAATATTTGATCCATGATCAAGCTCAAGCTGTAACTTTACAGTCTTTGTGCACATTATCTCTGGTTAATAATAAAGGTTAATATTGACGTGAGTCCCAAAAAGGCCGACAATTGTGCAATTTACTTTTGAACCCAATTTTGTAATCAGTTTTCATATTCTTCCTGGAGTAAACTTTATTAATGACTTGTCATTTTAGGGTCTCCATTATTTTTTTTTACTGTGAGCATGGTTTCACTTTCAAAGTTGATCAGTTTTTTATGGCTCACTCAGAAATCTTGTTTATGTCCACAGAATGCTGCTGAACCAGACAGAGTATCTGCATCAAAACTACAGTTTACATTACATGTGGAGACACCATCAAGAAAATCTCGAACTACAACACGTACAATGATGCGCTTCTTCTCCAGCTTGGGGAACTATGCCTTTGATTTGGATTATCCAAAGTATTTTCACGTGCTTTGAGTTCTTTTCAAAAAATCATAATCAGAGAAAAGTTTTCCTGGCATATTCCAGCAAATTCATGCAGTTCACTACAAGGTATTTGTGTATAAATTAATTGGATATATTGTTGAAATCTCAGCTAAAGATCAATACTTATTTTACCACTTCAAACTATAACGCAAACCTTCATAGGTTTAAAAAAACCAAGTATAATTCATTTGCAGTTTTACTTCTAACTCTCATGGAATTGGAAAAAAATTGTTTTTAGCCCTATTTACAGATATATTCAAATTCACCCTTTTGTGTTTGTTTATGTTTTTGTTTCTTTGTTTTGATACTTGTGAAAAATGTAATTGGCCTTAATGTTGGGGTCTTAAAAAAAGGATTGTTGGAAACATACTGATAGGCATGTGGCATATTCACATAAATGTCACATTATTTTTGCTGTCGTGATGTACAATATTCTCTAGGGGTGACCATAAAAATACATTTGTATTTTATTGTGTCCATTTTCATGATTCGATAGAACTCAATAGGCCTTTCACCACAATCCTATAGGTGAAAATGAAGACAGCTTTGTGAAGTGCCCTAAATGCGTTTATTTCATTGTTGTTAATATTGTGACTGAAGTTTTACTTGCAATTTTGAATACTGTTCGAAAACTAAACACACACTGTGAATATAAACACTTGAAAATAATAATAAATGGCGTCACATGTTTAAAATCTGTCACAGGCAATAAACGTGTCACATGTTTAAAATTAAAACAGATTGACGTGTTTTCTTTTTGACTGTGTGTTTACTTTTTAAACGTCAGTAGTATTTAAATGTTAAACGCCTTTGATGTTTATATTTTAAACACTGTTCCGTTTAAAGATTAAACACCGTCAGTGTGCTGATTTTAAACACCAAATATGTTTTCAAATTAAACATGTTCATTGGATAAACTGCGTCACATGTTTAAAAACTGTCACAGATTAGTGTTTATTTAGGTGTTCTAAACCTAAACACATGGTTTACAGTGTACCTTACTTCATTAACTTAGCAAATCTGGTATACACTATTTTCTTATTAGAAATGAGCATTATTATATGTACATGTAGATTATTACTCTTTATTAATTGTCCTTTCCCACATCCTTGGTTAAGCATGAATCTCAGTCACTGGAGGAAATAGATAAAAAAAAATGTAACTGTAAATATTCCTTAGCAAATTGTTTTTCTTCTTTTTTCCAATTTTTCCCCTTTTCTTTAACGTTTGAAGTGGTTTAAGGTAATCGACACCATTTGCAAACATTCAAACATAAAACATAAAAAGCATCCTGTGAAATAACTTCCGCCCAGAATGCTGTCTTTTTCCAGGCAAAAAAATAACCATCATTACCTCACGATGGTTAGGATCAAACCTTCAAACAGTCAACAAAAACATGCTTTGCGTGACAAAAAAATAAGAATGCATTGTTACAGTTTTCTCAAAAGTATGACATCTACTGTGCATTATTTCGAAATTTTCTTAGTTTTATATTAATAACCTGCTTCAGATTTATTGTTTATTGTTTCTTGACATGGCAAATATAAAAAAAATTCTGCAAATGGTGACCATTACCTTAAAGCCAATTAAATTAATTGATTATTTAGTCAAAGACATGATGGAGAAAGTTTGGCACATCACGACATTTATTCAATAAAAGCACTTTAGATAGGGTGTAAGCGTGTACCTGCTGTGTTGTGTTGTTTCTAGATATCATTTATTACTGTCAGTGATCTGTAAAGTGTCTCATGACCTTACGTGTATCTGTTTAGACTAAAGTTGTGCTGGTCCCAGAGGGCCAGCCTATACTCTTAGCACTTATCTAGCACACTGGCACGCACCGACCGACCAGACCGAACCGGACTGTCTATTGTGATTTCGACCAGAATATTAAGCCCTACCCGACCCAACCTGACTGACCTGATTTGACCTGGCCTGATCTGAATTGAACTAACCTGAACTGACCTGACCTAACTGACCTCACTGACTGTCTAAGATTGAGACCCAACCCAAACTGACCTGACCTGATTGGCTTGCCCGACCTGATTGACCTGACCTGACCGACCTTACCTAACCTTAACGACCTGAACTGACCTGAAGTAGCTGGCCTGACTGTCTCTTGTGATTTAGACATAAGTGATTGTTGAATAAGCCCGACCCGATCTGACTGACCTGACCTGACCTAACTTGACATGACCTGACCTGACTGACCTGACTTGACCTGACCTGACTGACGGTCTCTTAAGATTTTGACTTGCATAAGCCCTACCGTGGCCCGCAAACAAATGACTTCGGTAACTCCTTAGACCCCTGAGACCGAGTTCATCTGGGACCATCTTCAGTTCACACGCCTAGTCTTGTTTTCTTTCGTGGTTGTTGCAAACCAAATCTGAGCTAACAGTATAAATTTGCCCCCCCCCCCCCCCAAAAAAAATATTATTAATAATAATAAAAATAATAATACAGTATTTATAACGCGCATTTATAACGCGTCGTCAGCGGACCTGCGTGATCTTTCAATTTCAATCTCAATCGAATGAGCCAGGTACGGAAGCGTATGTGACCATCCGAGTTACTGCCTTACTGAGATAAAATATCTTGGAAACATAGAGTACCATCATAAAATATCTTTACAACTCGGAATGCAGCAATAGCCCATCATAAAAACGCTGAATTCCATCAAAGCCTATCAAAGAAACGATATTTCATCACACCTTAGGCTACATATACTCGAAAAATGACGGAAATGTCTTCAGCATTCCACAACCTCTTTAAAAGTGTACCGAAACGAGTTAAGGTGTGGCTTGCACAAGGTTTTTCTCTCTTTTTTTTGTTCCTTACTTTTTTCGTCTTAAGACGAATTTCCCTCTGGGAAAAAAGACAGGGGGACTGGCTGAAGGGTTGGTCGACCTTTACTGAATTTAAATCAAACATTTGTTTTCAATATCTGATTTTTTAATTAAAACTCGTGGATTTTATGAAGATTATTCTTAAAAATAATGGATTTAAAAACCAAACTTTTTAAGGAAAAAGTACCACCATAATTGTAAGGTGCCTTCATATTTAATGGTAATTTCCGACTGAACATTGTCCAGTTCAGTTGCAAATCATATGTTAATGAAACAAAAACAGGAAAAAAAATAATATTGAAGCTCAGCCTTTTAAAAACAGTAGAATTTAAAAATGATATTTTTGGTTTGATCTAATTTATTATAAATTTTATTTTACACGTTACATGCACTGGTTCGATTACCTCATGAGCTAAACAGTGCAAAATTCATGTTGATTTATTTAAGATGGAGAAACAATCATGTGCAATGTAAAGTGAAAAGAACTCAAAATACACAAACGTACATGTGCAAAATGTGTAAAACGTACATTTGGTACATATATGTTTGTACAATGTTTCACGTTGATTCCTTGAAAAGTTATGAAGATTTTCCTTTCTGTTTTAACACTGACGCTTTATAGAGGCTGAAATTTTTCACCACAAATTACGCTGCTCAGCTTCCGGGACCTTCTCTTGCTGTAATTTGTGGTGAAAAATCAGTTGAATACGGAGCTCTGGAAGTGCCATCTGACTTGTTCAGATACTTAATTATTTTATCTCAGGATGACGAAAAAATACAGGCAAGATGACGACATCCTGAGATAATTTGTAAGGGGATGACGACATCCTCAAAGTAGGGTGACGACATCTCGTCATAATTTAATATGGCATGACGACATCCTGAAAATAGGATGACGACATCTTAAGACAATCTCTTCTGGCATGATGACATCCTTAGATAGTTTATTAGGGGATGACGACATCCTGGAAATAGGATGACGACATCCTAAAAATAGGATGACGACATCCCGAGATAATTTATTAGGATGTGACGACATCCTGAAAGTAGGATGAGGACATCCTGAGATATCACGAGGTGCATTGAATCCATCTTGGAAACGCACATGACCCCTCATCATCAAATAAATACCATGAATATACAGATATGATAAATTGTATACAAGCCGCACGTCCACCTATGCGTTTTCAAGATGGCTTCAATGCACCTCGTGATAAATTATGTCATGATGTCGTCATCCTGCTTCCAGTTTTAATAGCGTCATCCCATAACAAATTATCTCAGGATGTCGTCATCCTACTTTCAGGATGTCGTCATGCCATAATAAATTATCTCACGATGTCGTCATCTTACTTTCAGGATGTCGTCATGCCATAATAAATCATATCAGGATGTCGTCATCCCCTGATAAACTATCTCAGGATGTCGTCTTCCTCATTTTAGGATGTCGTCATCCCCTAATAAACTATCTCAGGATGTCGTCTTCCTCATTTTAGGATGTCGTCATCCCCTAATAATTTATTTCAGGATGTCGTCATCCTATTTTCAGGATGTCGTCGTCCCATAATAAATTATGACGAGATGTCGTCATCCTACTTTCAGGATGTCGCCATCCCCTAATAAATCATCTCAGGATGTCGTCTTCTTGCCTGTATTATGTCGTCATCCTGAGATAAAATAATTCAGTATCTGAACAAGTCGGATGGCACTTCCAGAGCTCCGTAAAGACGTAATTCGATTGTTTACTTTTTCGTTTTATTGTGTCAAGATCCCTGCCAGCCAAACCCTTGTCGATACAATGGGACATGCAAGAAACATGGCGACTCTTTCCAGTGTGATTGTGAACGTGATATCAATGGAGACCGCTGTGATAAACCTCCAGGTAAGAGTAAAGTGCAACAATTTGAATTTCTTAAAGTACTATTAGTTCGGGCATTCGTGCTCTAATTATTGTACGGGTTGGGAATCAGGCCAAATCATTTATATATTTACTCATTCCATCTGTACCCAGACAGAGAAATATTGTTATCGACATGGGCGGCAAACACAGGGACACCCCCCCCCCTTTTTTTTTGGGGGGGGGGCCCAATGGAGAATGTCCCCAACAATTATTTATGCCAGTGCATAATTATAGATGTTACCAAATACCCAAGTCTTCACAATATTAATCTTACCGTGGCACACGATGTGCTTCTAAAACTATGAGACCGGTAATGCATCCCATAAGAAATCGAATCCTGGTACAGTCATGCCACTTTGGGCTTTTTAAAATGGTTATGTTCGAGTTTCATCCCGAAAAATAGATTCCGTTTCTAAAGTGCTATTTTTTGTAGCCATACAAAAGTTATTCACCTTTGAATGAGACATCGACCGAAAAAAATCGGCCCATTTTTACTTGAATTATTACTTTACGATTCCGAATTATTGCACTGGCTGCCAGACCACGGCGAATGGAAGGAGTTGATCGTTTATTTCTGAGTTGTTCGTTTATTTCTGAGGTGTTCGTTTATTTCTGTGTATTTTCGTTTAATTTTCTGGTTTTGTTTTATTTTTTGGGGTCTGATTTGCCCTATTGGCTGCCCATATTCCGCGTCCATTTGTGTATCATGTTATTTGACAATATTAAAGCTGCGTTGAGGTGATTCTAACGCGACAGGTCAATGGACCGATCCAGTAAGCCCCGCCCACTGCGCACGTGGGCAAATTAACACGTGCTCCTCTCCAATGCCACACTGCATTTTTCTGCCGCGTGCATCATACGCGCGTGCACGCATGTCGGACTTTTGTGCACGCATGTCGGACATAAACCACGGCTGTGATTGGTCAGAATACCATGGGGCGGTGCTTACTGGATCGGTCCATTCAGGCCCAATTCAAAACATGACTCAGCAACGTTTGATTTGAATTCGAGTACTTTTGTTGCTTCAAACGAACATAATGCACAAAATAATTACAAATGACGGGACTCTACCTTTAAATTACACAATTCCAGGGGTTAAGATCGTGCTAGGCATGATGGGAACAAAATGGCGCAGCAAGATCGTACCCATGGAAACGAGGCTGATAATTCTGTTCTCATTCACTGTGTAGGCTGGTTCCCGCCGCGCAATCAGTATCGATAATGTAGGGACCGGGAGCCAGTCTGCTCCCAAAGCGGATCTGTTTGTGCCCAAAACAAAATCCGGGGCTTTTTTTCAGAGGGTTGCAGACGTCCACAAAAAAATTGGTTGAAATAATACATACCAGTTCAAAATTTATGAATAGACAAAGTAACAAACAATTTGTTGAAGAGCAAGGGGAACGCAACTTCAAGCTTTTTTATGAGATATTTCACTTTAAAACCACTGTATTTCCTTATGGATTGCCATGCCCTGTACGATGCTCGTATCCGCGAGAGTGGTGTGTATACCATTTACCCATCGCAGTATCCGCAAGGTTTACAGGTGAACTGTGATGGCAATAGATGGATCGTAAGTATAAAACTATTCGTGATGACATATCTCAATCCAAATCAGAAAGGAACTTGATCATTGAATAACTTAACGTTGACTGATTTTATTCATTCATGCATGTCATTCAAAAGGGAATAGGTTTTGCATTACATCAATAACAGTTTAAAAACAATATCACGCACGGTGGAACTTCAGCACGGACATTACATCTGTAGTAAATTAAATACATGTAATCACATGTTATATAATATTAAGGGAATAAATATATGCTTGGCCGGTTCGTTTAGTCAACTACAATTTTAGACTTGAAATCAATTCTGTAATGAGTGGTTTAATCGCGTCCGCCGCGCGCGACTGCCAAGCTCTGTGCCGGGGGTACGACGTACCGCATGCTGTCCTAGTAGCGGGGACGCTACGTACTTTTTCGACCCCATGCGTGTGCGATCCCATGCGTGTGTGATCCCATGCGTGTACTGCATGGGACCGACCAAGCCGTGCGGTAGTACATGACTTTTGCATGAATGTTTGTAGCGCTCACGTTGCATGAACGGCGGTGGTATTCGGATTCTGATGCTGATGACGGACATAAACCACTAGGGTCTAACGACTTGTCATCAAGTCTACTACAATTTACGTTTAAAACCGGCTAAGGTCCTGCACCCGATTTCACGAAGCACTGCGACGCGTCGCAACTCAAGTTACGACGTGTAACACGTCGCAACTCGCGACGCGTCGTATCTTCCATTTCACTAAAGTTGCGATGTGTTGAGCGCGTCGTAAGTTCCTTGACAACGGCTTAAAACACGTCGCAAGTTACGACGTGTCTAGTGGTCATCGCAAAATAAAAAGTCATTTCTAAGCCAGTTTTATGCCACAAACATGACATTAACGAGATTATAATACCGAGGCAATGTGTGTAAAGTTGTAAATAGAAAATTCATTGAATAATTATGAATTAGAGTTGAAATTTCAAAGTAGCTATCCGGTTCGTAAGTGACTTCGTCATACACGCGCACGCACCACTGATTACGAGCGCCCATTGGCTAAACACTCAAGTTGCGTTAACTTCCGGTTCCATTGGTGCTATGCTTCACCATGTACAGTAAGTTGAGAAGACGTCACACTTACGAACCGGATACAGTCCAATGAGAGCTTGTTTTCCTTCAAAATTGCATCGCACGGCCGCCATTTTGTTTTACGTTTTAACAAATTTCGAGCTGAGATCCGACGACTCTTTGTTGAATATCAGACGACTATTTATTTACTGTACGCTGACTAAAGACATAAAATAGTCACCGAGTTGTGCTATAAATACACCTACGGCGCGTCGCACTTACGACGTGTTTAGTGAAATGGATCGCAGGACGCATCGCAGCTGCGACGCATCGTAGAGATACGACGCGTCGCAGCGCTGCGATGCATCGTAAGTTACGAAGAGTTTGATGAAATCGGGTGCAGGCTGGTCGCTGATCATTATCCGCGTCCAGGTCCCTATAGCCGGTTTAAACGTACTTGTTTAATACCGGCCAAGCACATATTTATTCCCATTCATAAATACCGTTCGGTAAAAAAGTCAAAACAAGTCAAAATTCACAAATTTTCAACGATTTCGTGTAACAATAATAGTTTATGTCTTGTGAAACACCTCCTGGCCATGTTTATCTGGTTTGTTAGTGTGACATCGCTTCAGTTTGAACCACGCCCACTGCACATAAAGTAGCATTACTACGTACTGCGCGATGTGGCGCAGAACGCAGGAATTGTGTTTAAAACCAGCCGGTGTTTTATCCAGCAGTTTAAAACCACCTGCACGTGACTGGTTCTTGACCAATGGAAATGGATAATCTGTCTCGGGTATTGATGAATTACAAATACCATGACAACGCGAACTGAACAGATGCATTTTTTTTTAACAGTTTAAACAGAAACTCCGTGCCAACTCGGTATAAGTGTCTGAGTAACTTCATAACAAACATTATTCGCCAATTTTCAATATACTCTTCACAGGTGTTTCAGAAGCGGTTTGATGGGTCGGTGAATTTCACACGCAACTGGACCGAGTACCGGGACGGATTTGGCGAACTCTCGGGAGAGTTCTGGCTTGGAAACGAGAAAGTCCGTCAACTAACTTCGGAAGGTCAATGGGTACTTGAGATCGAGGTGGTGTATGATAATACATCCAAATCAAATCAGCAAAGAACGTGGCGGTGGCCATTCCGCGTAGAGGGCGACAGCTATAAATTGGTGGTGGAAGGATTCACTGGTAAGATGCATTTTTCTTATCCAGAAACATACTCATTCAACTTCCGAATAACAACATGAAAACGGAACAAAATGTGACTTTTTTTAGCATTCGACCAAAACCAGTGGGGTAGCTAAGAGCGGGCTTGGGTTTACCTGCCACCCCCCACGCCCCTCCCCCGAGACCTGTGACCGCCCCCACCACCCCCTACCCCTCTACACAGAATTTGAGGAAGGCAACAACGCACTGAGTGCCCCCCCCCCCCAGAAAATGAGGTCCTCTGCAAATTGGAACCATTATGTTTGATGGCCTCATATCCTTTCATACCAACTATTCTACATTACAATAGAGTACCAAAAACAAAATCCTATCTAATCATGGTGTTTTACCTAAAAGATCTATTCTTGGTCCAATCAAACCGGTTGCTTTCGAATTCCCGATTTATTGCACGTTCATTTTGAGATTGAATTTACTGTCCAAGGAGTATTACGGTAGAAGAAGGAAGCATTCCCCTGTTTTCCAGGCTCACTTGCATTAACATAAAGTATTTCGCTCTTTTTTATTTGTTACACATGGTTTGCGTTTCCTTTCCATCGACACTCCGCACGCGTTTTCGACGTATGATAGAGACAACGACGATGTCAACGGAACCAACTGTGCTGAGGTCGAGGGAGGAGGATGGTGGTTTGGCCAATGTAAATCTCCGCAGGATTCTTGGGTCAATCTGAATGGAGAATATTCCCTTCTGGATCACCCAGACAATGCAGATCGGGAATACCGCGGTATGAAATGGAATGTTCCAGGGAACGTCATAGTAGTGCGGAGCAGTCAAATGAAGCTACGCCGTTTCACTCGTCCTCCACGTGGTAATTCACAGTAACAACATTTCATTCACAATAACAACATTTCGTACAAATAAAGCAAACAAAATGATAAAAATTCGGGATTTGAGCCGTGACAATTAAGTATCAATTTCAAAGCACATTACATAAAAATGAGAAATGAAAGGGGCCTAAAAATATCTTCACTTTTTGCTATGATGAGACAAAACATGTTTGCTTAAATTCTATATCTACATTTTTTTTTATAATTATGATTTAAACAAATATAAGGCACCTATAGAATCGTTGGTACATACCAGGTAACGAACCTACCGATTTCATATGATAAAACTTGCTGTGAAGTGAAGTGAAGGAAGGGCTGGTACTAAATACCCCGTGAACTTATTCCGCCTTGTAATGGTATATCGTTCGGAAGACAACGATTTTTGAATATGGTTTTAAAAACGGGTGCTGCGGGCACTTTTATTTCTAAAAAAAAAATTATTTGAAGATGTTCGTTCAATAGAGCGTGAAAGTTCACACCTGGTGGCGCGCTTCCGGAACCTTGAATAACAAAATTTTAAAATTTGCATTATTTTGGTACATTGATTTCTTAAGAAAATCACAGTCGGAGAAGACCTTTGTAAAATAGTTACTATTGTGCCAAAAAGTGACCTCTCACTCTAAACAATCTAAAATACACGTGGACTAGTGGAACTCGGGGGACTCGTACAAAGATGAAACTTTATAAATAATTTGTGGCGGTCATATCGTCACCGACACCACGAAGTAACACTCTACCGTGTTAAAGCATAGTTTTTTCGATTTTCAGTTTTTTTGAGTTTTAAACATTATTCATCAGGGCCTACCATTGCACGAAGTTTCAAAGCTCCAAGCGCTTTACTTTAATAATTACGTTAAGTATCCATGGCAACTTTTGCGCAAAAGTGACAATTTTCGTTTTCACGAAGTAACACTCAAGTTCCATTTTCCATTGCAATGCATGGCGCGCACTCTGCTCATAAGTGAGCAAAAATGTTTTTACGAAGTAACACTCTTCTTGTAACAAGTTGTACGAGCGCGTGCGCGCTGACCTGAAGTTGCACTTTCGTCGTGTTAAATACATTAAGAGTGTTACTTCGTGAAAACGAAAATTTACAGTTTCGCAGCTTTTTCGGTTTCACGAACTAACACTCATCATTTTTTTCTTATTTCTTGTTTATTTAATACACAAACGAGTGAAAAACAGCAGATTTAATAGATTCAATTCATCAAGTGTCCACAACGAGAAACCCCACTGAAAATACTCTGTCGTTTTGACGCAAAGTGTTGTTTTAGAAGGCGTTCAACTTTAGCTGCCGTTTTCTCCAATTGCTAGTTTTTATATGTAGATGGGTGTTACTTCGTGGTGTCGGTGACGATATGGGTAAAAACTGAAAGTTAAATATGAGACTAAAATGTATTTTAGGATATACATTAAAATAAACGGAGAGGACTCATTAGCATTTACAACAAAAATCTTAAATGACCGCTGATAAGGACTGCATTTAAGCCGGCCCGACTAAATCTATAGCCCATTAGCGCATCACTCAAATAAAAGGCATTGTTGTCCCCTTTCATTCGATACCATAATGGTTGTGTGGCTTGTAGTTCTGAGGATTTCATAAATTTCCCTCTTTATCAGCCTTGTCCACTCCAGGTGCAATTGCCCAAAAACCAAATGCCGCCCTCTATTTGGTTTATACACCAGAGTGGGTAAGTGATCATATCTCTTGCATTATGAATTCTCAAAAAATAATTATCGCGTTTTGGTTTATAACATTGCTTTGTGTATCAGGTATTTCAGAAGCGGTTTGATGGGTCGGTGAATTTCACTCGCAACTGGACCGAGTACCGGGACGGATTTGGCGACCTCTCGGGAGAGTTCTGGCTTGGGAACCAGAAACTCCGTCTACTCACTTCTACCAATAAATGGAAACTAAGAGTAGATCTGGAGGTCGATCAGGGAATGAAGGAAACAATCACAGTCAAAAGTTTCAGCATCCAAGGCAGGGCTTACACTTTGGACCGAGGTATGTTAATACACCGAAATGTAGGTCTATTATGACAGCAATGATAAAACAAAACAAGACAAAGCTGGTCACAGAGCGCACAAAATACTTTCCAATGATTCAGATCGGATTTTGTCCATTCACTGCCGTTACGAGGTAATCCTATTTTTGGCAAATGTGAGACTTAAGTAAGTCTAATTCACAAGCGACAGTCAGCCGGTCAGTCAGTCAGGCAGGCAGGCACTAAGATAATGTGGGGCTGTGCTGTGCTGTGCTGTTTTTTTTTTTTTTTTTTTTATTTAAAGTAACCACGACGTTACTACAGAACAACACCAAAACATTGGAGAATCCTGTCCTAACATAAACATATACATGTAAATGATGAATTGTACACCAACATGCGTACAACATTCGACGCTCATTCTTAAGCCATAACTTAAACCATTGATATACAATTGGACCTATTTCTTGTCTTTGCCAGCAGCGTCCATCTTTGAGGTTTTTGTTATTTAATTAAGTATTAAAATAATGAATACACTACAGGTCTACTCAAAAGCACACACACCGTAAATGTGCTTGTATTACAATACATCTATTCCTGGTCTCAATTTATTATTTGTGTTTTTCATCGTCCACTCCCAAAGTGGTGTCGTAAAACCCATATCATTTTAATATTTGTTTGCTCTTGCGCAGATTCACCGGATTCTGATTTCCCTCACTTCAATCAACATAAATTCTCAACGTATGACAAAGACCAGGATGATGAGGAGCAGGGTAACTGTGCAGATCGACAGGGAGGGGGGTGGTGGTTCGGAGCGTGTAGTGATGATATTTCGTACAGCCTGAATGGGAAATATCACGATGGTGGTTTGAAATGGGCTGGATGGGCAGGGCATGTAATAGTCAAGTGTGAAAGAAACTGCATCGTTACTACACTGTATAAAAAAAATAACAAAGGAAAACGGGACTGACCGTCTTTAAAATCGATGTCGGAGATAAACCCAAGGAAAACAATGATAACTTTACAAGTTCTGAATCAATCGAACCGAAATTTATAGTATAAGCAGTTATGACAGATGACATTAGTTTATGTGTACTTTTTTAAGCATTGTAAAAGGTGCAATAGATGAACGTGATGAAGGTTTTGGCTCAAGCATTACAATGAGAATTATTAAAAAAATAGAGGCTGAAATCTAGTATTTAAAATGTATTTGCAATACGCCCTATTTTCTTGAAATTGACGGGGTTTTAATGTCGCCGTTTTGAGCGAATTTACAGGCAGAAATATGTAGGCCTATATATATCCTTTAATACACAATGAATGTTGCAAACGAGTCTTATTCTGCATCAGTGATTGAACAAATTTACACATACTAAATAAAAGAAGTTTCCCAGCTGAACATACTTGATGCATTATGTTACAATTTGACATTTTCAGTCCGCACTGAAAATAAGTGAAGACAAACTTGTAATCTAAATATGGTGACGAAGAATAGATGAGCTTACTAAAAAAAAAGTAGAATTTCTTTCTCGTAAATATGTAATGCAGAATTAGTCCGGTCAATTTAGAACAAAACAGGGCCTGACCTAGAACAAATTGCAATAGAGTTTATTTTAACGTTATCATGCTGAGGAAACATCACTATTTAACATACTGAAAATCTAATTTCATCAGTGGAGTGGAAAAGTTTATTCACTTTTTTGCTACTAACTTTTTATCATACGTAAACAGTCATATGGAGGGTGTCGTGTTTTCTTTTGCGTCCGTTACCCGTCAGAAAATCCGTTCAAATCACGTATGAGACTTCGCGAGACACCACTGATCACAGCAGACGACTTTTCTATGTCCACCATTATTAAAATTTATGGTAATTTACACTGCCGCCACATACTATAGGATATTTTCTTGAAAAATATCAAGAAATTTGAGATTTTTTTCTTCACGAATTATTTATTGGTTAAAATAAATCACTTTGTGCTCAATAAACCATTTGTTTTAGGGAAAATCTTTGCATAAACAGGTCTACTTGAAACAAGGCCGGGCAATGATATACACAAAGAGATCCATTTAAAAATTAAATTTAAGTGTCTACGCCCGTAGGCCGGAGTCCAATTTTAAATATTAGGGAAAATATCCGAAATCCAAGATTCGTGTGTTCGTTTTGTGATGAATTTAGGTCATTGGCATAGCTAATAAAATACCTATAAATTATTCAAAAAATAATGTATACTCAAAAAACCTTAATGAAGACAAATTAACTGGATTAAAATCTTGCAGTGAAAATTTAGCTGAATTCTGGGCTTTAGAGAAAAGAAATATAGGCAGTGTGACAAGTACATTACCTCTACAAATAACATACGTGCCCCCAGATCAAAGCCTCAGTAGGCCAGGGAGGGAGGGGGTTGTGGACCATGCAACTGAGATATTTTTTTAAAGTAATAACAACGCGAGGTCTGTTCCATCCAAAGAATCGTGTCGTTGGGACTTAAGTATGCTTTTCCGGAGTAGTGCATTTCACTTTTGACAGTACAAGTAGATGTCTCAATCAATTTTCATATATACCTCGATCAGGATCTTCACAATTTAGCTGTTTAAATTACAAAATGTACTTATGAAAAATGTGTGACGTACATGCAAAGCTCATGTACAGAACTACATCTGTTTCTCATCAACCTCATAGACATTTTTGTTTTGATTGTGAGCTGTGACCAAAGTGTTTTGAGATGTTTTGTTTCATATTTTCATGCACTAACAAATGTACTGTTAGCATCACAACCCGAGCCCAGTACTTCCTGAACGTTCTTAACCAAATCTAACAAATCATTTTCAGGCACTCAATCAATAATCTTTAAATAAAGATTTTTCGCTTTACTTTTAAAATGGTTCATGCATGCACTGACCAACCGTTTTCAGTCTGTGTATGATCTTTTTAGACATCCCTTTTTGCAAATAATCATATCGTCTGTGGACTTAAAAAAAATTGCGCACTTAAGGCGAAAATCGTCCACTCTATCCGTAGTGCCCAGTATAAAATTATGACTTGAAACAGACATAGCCCCGTCAAATGTAGAATTTTGAACCAATTTACAAACGTTTACTGCTCTTAATATAAAACTCACTGTGCAAATTTATGTAAAAAGAAAAACGAAATTGTATGACAGACGTGACAACTTTTTTTTTTAGTTTCCGACGCAATGTCGTCTGCTTCACTCGCATGTGGTCACGAATCCTAAACATTAGCTTATAAGCATGTAAATCGAAGCAAGTCACCAGACGAATTGTTCGAGGATAAAATGTCCAAAATTTTAATCTCAAAAAATGCTTGGAAAAACACCCTTCCACTCCACAGAGACAATTAGATGTTTTACATGTTCGTGTTTTTATTTGAAGTTGTTTGACGCTTGAATGGTTTCTATTGCAATTTGTTCTAGGTCTTAACTTAAATTGACCGGACTAAATTAGATTGTGTAATATTTAATTGGTATTTAATATGGTAATACTGCATAAAAAATTGTAATGCATGAAGTAGGCCTAAAATAAATATGAGTCATTTTGTAGAGTAGTTCATCCTCGTGTTTTGCGCAAACATCGACAGTTTTCGCCCGTACAGCACTAGCTTCACGCTTGCAATGCACACGATTTATAAGAAAGTTGAATAAAGAATTTGACTGGAGCGGGTTTGGGCCTCGACCTCCGGATTGCTGCTCTGGTGCTCTACCAACTGAGCTATCCAGCCATCATATCGACGGTTCTTCATTCTTCAATGGCTGTAGTTCTGCAAATCTTGTTCAAGAAACAAGATTGACAGAACTAACAAAACGCATACGCATGCGCGTCTTGATTCTGTCAAGTATATAGTCATTTACTATCGCTACATGCCCACGCTCGGTATTAACCCGGACCCCAGTACAGGCCTACCTATAGTTACTGGTTAGAAGTTATGATAATTGTGATAATTTTATATAAAATAATGTATTACTTAGTGTCAGGGGCGGCGGAACCGGGGGAGGCAGGGGGGCACTAAAATTACGGATAATATGTTTTGAGTATAACCATTGCCCCAAATGGTATAGAGAGTTCTGATATGAACGAGGAATATGAAAACAAAGCCCCAAACCATAACATAATGCGTAGTTTGTATAATGGCCGGTTTTGAAGAGCGCCCCCATTTTGGGAGATGGTACCAGCCCCCCTCCCCCACCCCCACTTTTCAACACCCCTCCCCCTACACACAAACACTATTTCATTTTACGGAGGCCAAGTGTCCGGTGAAAAAAACACCGTGTCGACATTTCAGCACGGATGTGCAAGTGCCCCTTTTTAGTGATGCCCCAGTTTGAAAACCGTTCCGCCGCCGCTGCTTAGTGTAAAGAATACGTAATGTTCGATGTGAATAGGAAAATTAGATATTTCCGTACAGTGCTGGGTCATGTACAGACACGTATATATTACGTATGACGTCAACATATTTTTGCTTGAAAGAGAAAAGTGAATCATGAATAACAAGAACATATTTTATTATGAGGATTAACAATACTTAGTATATGTGTGGTGAATAATTACAAGTTATTACTATCGGTGAAAAAAACCCAGAGGGATGGAGAAGGTCGACAACTTGACAGTTATATACACTGCAAAAACTGTAGTGTTAATTTAACACCGTTCGGTATCCATACATGACAACACCCCCTAACACCAGATGGTCCTATATAGATACCAATGGTGTAAATTTAACACTGCAGTTTTTGCAGTGTAACAAGCAGGATAGAATGCGCGTTCTTAAGATATTTTGTATGTGTGAAATACATGTAGTAGTGCTAAGTGTGAAGTTGAATTTCATGTTATACCTAAGTATTTTTCCTGAGTGTTTAAAAAATGTTTATGAACTTATTTTGAAGTAGGCGTTAAGCAAAGAATTTCGATTAAATCCTATGAGTCATTATATAAAGTTAGGGTCCGAAGTTAGTCCGAAAATGTGGGACTCTGAATACTATGTATGAGAGTCCCAAAACTTAAGATAGTCAAAAACATGCAACACAAGAAAATAGACTGGCACATGAAACAACCAGTCCAACACCCCTTTAGTATTGCATCAATCAACTCTAATAATGATATAAGAAGAAGCATATGGTACTAACTCTGACACCAATTAATGATCGTAGGATTTGAAAAGGCGGCCCATTGAAGGTATGGTTCGGTTCATTAGGAATGACTTTAAACGATATTTTATTTGTTGGGTAGGTAGTTTGCTATTCATAATCCTCTTGGATGACAACTACATCAAGAAGTGCATCAGAATTATAAAATCATATATAGCTCCCAGATGCAACAGGGACAGGAAAAAAGTGGACCCCAAATTAATTGATAGAATGACCCATAACGATTCAATATCTGTTGCACAATAAACACTAGTGATACGTACGTGTATGGTACAAACTGATGACCGGGATTCAATTTTTGGACCGTTGCCCCTCCCGCTCCCCCCCCACCCCCGCCCAATCCTGAATACGTCACAGATACGCTACCTTTATCGAAAGAGATGCAATTATCCCCCCCCCTCCCTACACACACACCCCCAAGTGTGTATTTGCTTGCAATCGGCGACCCCCTATTGTCCCACTTTTTTTGTACTCAACCTTTTAGGAAGACCTCCCATATGTTTTGTACACGAATCCAAATAGGGGATCTTTCGGGAATTGGGGTCCCTATTGTCTCTATTGTTCAACGTCCCCTATTGAATGCAGAAACAAACTCACACACACCACCACGATTTGATTTTACGGAGGCAAAGTGTCCAGAGGAAAAACAAAAATGTCTTCATTTGATCACGGATGTGCGAGTTTCATTGTTTCAAGTTTCAATTTCATTGGAAATCTCATCAGCCATCTGATACACACATTTTCAGCCATTTGATTCGCGAATTTATATTTCATGGTGCCACACCTTGAAAGCCCGCACGTACAATTTTTACTTCGTCATCTGCGTCATTTCACCATGGTAACGGACAACAAATGAAACGATTGAAAACCCAACATATGAGTCCTTTCTTGCTCAGTTCACGAAGCGCATTGCCGCAGTGAGCGGCGGATATCGAGGACGGCCGCTGATGCCACGTTATCACATTTCGTCGCCGATTCTTTCTGGTAAGGAACCGTAAGTGTTGTTTCTCTCCACCAACTACGAGGCTAAGAGAATTACCCAAGTGACGGGGACAGAAGTGGCGGGAAAATAACACTATACGAGGTAAGTGCAGCTGGCTGTGTTTTTTTAAATGACCGGTAGGCGAACGTCGTTGACCATTAACGTTTTCTCCCTTAATTGCCTTTTTACTGCTTAAAGTTTTTGGGGGTGTGAACAGAAGTGCATCAATAGCTTTTTACAAGGGCAAAATGTGACTCGAGACAAAGGAAATTCAGTACATTTTTGCTGCTCCTGACACAGCACGTATACACTCTAAAAACAAAAGTGTTCGATTCAACCTTTATAAATGATAACTTTAACACTTGCTAAGTGTGCGGTCACTGATCACACTTTAAAAGTTGATTCAACATTTTCTAAAGTGTTACGAATTCCAAAACGTTTAGAAAGTTACAAAAGTGTCGATCCCTTTTGCAACACTTTTACAAATGTTAAAAAAGTGTTGGGATCCAGCATTTTGAAAATGTTAGAAAAGTGTAGGAAAGTGTTGGATCTGACCCCTATAAATGTTCCCTTTACTATTCAGTTACCCCTTTACTCCTTGCCAAGTGATAAGAAAGTGTTGATATCCAACCCTTTGAAATTGTTGAGACAACTATTTGTTACCCTTTAAATGTGTTACTTTGTACGGAGCGTTAAAGGGACATAATACAAACTAAAAAAAAAAACTAAGTCATAATTATGACTTACATCTCATAATTACGACTTAGTAATTGTTAAGTCATAATTATGACTTACATCTCATTATTATGACTTAGTATTAAGTCATAATGATGAGATATCCTAAGTCGTATTTACGACTTAATGCTAAGTCGTAATTATAAGAGATGTCATAATTATGATTTAACAATAACTAAGTATCCCGATGTAACCATTTGAGTAAATGTGAGATTTGTTTATACTGAGATATTATCGTAGGAACACTGCACATTTTTATGTAGACTCTGCTTTTATATCGTACGAAATTAACAGATAGTTTTAGACCCTATAACAGATGAGTGTCTTTATACATGTTCGTACGTTCATACGTGGATTGGATTTGCCTGATGTATCGATACATGGTCCTCATATGGAAATACACACATAACTGAGATTGTAAAGACTAAAGATTGGTCGTACTTCTGACGATTGTAAGATACGTACATGTGTACTTACATCATCGATAAATCACGCAAATCAAAAGCACGTTATGTACGTACGCGCACAATGTATAGCGACACCCATCTGTTAGAACTAAGGTCTAAAATTATCTGTTAATTTCGTACTATATAAAAGTAGTATTAACATCAAAGTGTGCAGTGTTCCTACGCTAATATCTCAGTATAAAAAAATCTCACCTTCACTCAGCAGGTTATATCAAGATGGTCGTCGATGTTGGTCGATATGTAGGACAAAAGTTTATGAAGAACGCAACGCCATATTGGAGCTCGGATGGAAAAAAATCTAGTGCGCGCGCGCGGCGCGCTAAACTCACTATCCAATCAAAATGCTCAGTCGCCTAATACATTGCTGCGCATGCGTCTATGCAGGAAAGCTCACAACACTTTAAAAATGTGAAAAGTTACATCTTAAAGTTGGTTAACTTTAGCATTACTAAGAGTTGGAATAACCTTTTGCAACATTTGAAATGTTGTTTTGGTAGTAACACTTCGAAAATGTTAAAATTCAACACTTCAGTTTTTAGAGTGTAGCAGGTATTAGAAAGGCCGTTGATGGCGGTTTAAAGCGGTTTTTCTGGTCTGATATTTGATTCTATTCTGATTATTTGAAATGAATTTGTATAAAGATTACAATGCAGTGGCGTAGCCACGGGGGGTGGGGTGGGGAGGGGCGACAGCCCCTCATGAAACCTTGTCGCCCCCCCCCTCCACTGAGAGTTTGAGTTCCTAAAAAAATTATAATTGATCTACATGACGCCCCCCATGAAATGTTCCACGCCCCCCCCCCCCAGCGCCTACCACTGAAAAATTACTGGCTACGCCACTGTTACAATCTCACTATTTTTGCGTTGTTAAAAGTTTCTTATAAGAAACAATGAGGTTACCGTAGCAGAAAAATCTAGCAGATGTTTGTGAAAAAAATATGTCATAAAGCTTTGGAGTAGATCTAGCGGGGGAAAAACTATTTAGCATCTTCTGCAAAAATCAACGATCTTACTATAACTATACATCCGGAAGACGGAAAGTGCCACTAAATGAGTGTGCATATATTTTTTTGGTGCGTGTGATTTTTTTTTTTTGTACAGCAGCAGCCACTTATTATCTGGTGGCCGCCAGATAATAAATGGCGGCCGCCACATAAGTCGTCATAATTAGTGGCGGCCGCTGTACAAAAAAAAATAAAAAAATCACACGTACCAAAAAATATATTTACACTTTTTTATGTGGCGGCGCATAAGTCGTCATAATAAGTGGCGGCCGCCACATAAAAAAAAGTGTGAATATATATTTTTTTTACGTGTGAAATTTTTTTTTGTACAGCGGCCGCCACTTATTATCTGGCGGCTGCCACATAATAAGTGGCGGCCGCTGTACAAAAAAATATTTTCACACGAACCAAAAAAATATATTCACACTCATTGAATGGCACTATCCGTCTTCCGTAAATACACACTAGAAAAATAGGCTTAAATCATTTCCAAACGAGCATAAAACACCGAGCAACACACTTGTGTTTTTTATGTTTTGCTCCATAAAGGAGGAAAGACAGCCACAAAAGGTTCAGATTTATAAAAAAAGAAAACATAATTCTTTCAAGAAGAAGAGACTTAAATTACTTTATATAACTTACATACAAAATATCGTTACCGTTTTTACGAAGAGACAATTTTGGCAAAAATCAATATATTTTCGAAATTCTTTTTGGGGCCGAAATCGATTAGGCTAAGTGTATTGCAACGGACATCTTGGCGAATTTATTTTGTCAAAATCAGATGAAATCATTGAGATCATGAGAATCAATAAAGGGAAAATTTCACCTAAGTCCTATTTTCAGTTTTCACGAAGAGACAATTGTAGCAAAAATGCACGGTGTTTTATGGGGACAAAATAACGCGCGTGTGCGATTTTGAGTTTTCACGAAGAAACAATTTTCTAGCGCGCGCAAGCAAAACGACGCGTGCGGGCAAAACGAAGCGCGTGTGGGATTTTGAGTTTTTCACGAAGAGACAACTTGTGCGTGTTTGGATAGCGGAGAGTTTGAGTTTTCACGAAGAGACAATTGGATCATTGCCAATTTTTCCGGCAAACCAATCGCCTGTGGAATTTTGAGTTTTCACGAAGAGAAAATTGACTATGAACGTTAATTGCTCCGCAATTAATTGGTCTATTGACTCGCAATTGGTACAATATGTAAGTGTGAGATTTCAGCTTACTATCGGTATAAAAAAAATAATCAACATGTCCTCTAAAAGTAGGCGAAATCTTCAGTTTAAAAAGGGTTCAACTTTAAAGTCGATTTTCTCAAAACTATGTTTCAACGCCCCGTGGCCAAAATTGTCTCTTCGTGAAAACTCTGACGACATACTCGGCCGGCAGAATAGTGCTCATACGTCGGCGCCCTGGCCATAAAATCTCGCTGGGCCCCAACCCCCCGGCCCCCGGTCAATGTTGTCTCTCATTGCGCGGTGTGTGCTCAATCAGCTGGAGAGAACAACATGGAGCGGGGGGAGCGGGGGAGCGGGGGGAGCGGGGGAGCTGGGAAGCGGGGGAGCGGGGGAGCGGGGGAGCGGGGGAGCGGGGAGCGGGGGAAGCGGGGGAGCGGGGGAGCGGAGGGAGGGGGAGCGGGGGAGCAGGGGGCGGGGGAGCGGGGGAAGCGGGGGGAGCGGGGGAGCGAGGGGAGCGGGGAGTGGGTGACCGTGGCAGGCTCAGGAAGTGTCCCAACCATTTTAGCCAGGATTGTCTGAATGTACAATAAATAGCCTTGACATTGGGATTAGGACATTGCGCGTATTACGCGCTCAAATAACAACACGCGCGCGCGCTGGTTTCATACAGGGTGGTCAATAGACCGCTTGCAGACGCGATCGATAATTGACGCGCGAAGATGCGCGACGCCATGTTATGGGACAAAATGAGCATAGATAGATATACGCTTGTCCCACAACATGGCGTCGTGCGCCTTCGCGCGTCGATTATCGAACGCATCTGCAAGCGGTCTATGCATATACACGATTCAACATGACGGTTCACCATGTCATTTTGCCATGTCCATGTCATTGCGCGTATTACGCGCTAACAACACGCGCGCGCGCTGGTTTCATACAACATGGTCATTGCATATACACGATTTAACATGATGGTTCACCATGTCATTTTGGCCGATATTTTTACAAAAAAAATACAGATTGTGTTCAATGTGAAGCCGTATTAGGATGCACAAACAACGTGTTATCTTCTTCAATTTGTTTTTATACCCGTCATTCCGTTATTTGGACGAAAAATCCATCCAAACCATAGTGTAACCACGGTGCACCGCCAAAAATAAGGAGAGTCACTTACTTTCTTTATATATTGGTTTGGATGGATCACCGATGGATTTGTCGGCAAAATAACGGAATTAGTGAATACAAACAAATTAAAAAGACTGTATTTTGTTTGCCTTTCGTATCAGAGTCTTTTAAGCTAAACACAAACTGTATTTTGTACAGTGAACCGTCATGGTGAACCGTTACGATGCACGCCACAATGAAGTTGGGATTTTAAAGGATTGTTACATGGCCTCTTAATTATTGTCGCCGGTACTAGCAGGGATCGTGATGGGTTCGAATCTCACCGGAGATAAATACATGTGGATTGTTTCCCTGCAGCACTCGGGAAGTAAAAAGTATACCCTGCTTACCAACCATACGTATTAGGGAAAGCACGACAAATATAGGCCTATATGTATTTGTTATTTCGATTTTACTATAATTATTATCTTGCCTAAATATGTGTTCTTTCATTCAACCTTCGGCCGCCACTTTACATTTTGGAAACAAAACTCAAGAAAATAGCTCCCCCCTCCCCAAACGGCATATCATGCACATTTGGAACTATGAAGAAATTCAGACATGTCTGAATGTACTTGATATTGGGATTTGGACATTGCGCGTATTACGCGCTCAAATAACAACACACGGGCGCGCGCTGGTTTCATATACAACTTGGTCAATGCATATACACGATTCAACATGACGGTTCACCATGTAATTTTGGGCCGATGTTTTTACCAAAAAAATACAGATTGTGTTCAGGCGCGGTTCTACGGGGGGGCTGGGGGGGGGGGGGCTCTAGCCCCCAAAATTTTGTCTAGCCCCCCAAAAATAAATACCTAACAAAAAAAAAAACCAAAAAAAATTGCATTAGCAGAAAGAAGGATTGTGATGTACATGCGAACAGTCTCCCCCTAAAGGAGAAATAGCCGTGACAAGGGTGCATTAGTTAATATAGTTAATATAGTGTGAATGATATTAGGATTTTATTGGCGCTCCCCATTGAAAATATGGTATGAGGCCCCCCCCCCCACTTATTGATTTTCGGAGGCCTAAGTGTCAGGAAAAAATAACCGGTCTACATTTCAGCACGCCTCCCTGAAAAAAATTCTGGATCCACCGATGCTAGCCCCCCCCCCAAAAAAAATATTTGTTCTAGAACTTCGCCTGATTGTGTTCAATGTGAAGCCGTATTAGGATGCACAAACAACGTGTTATCTTGATTTTATACCCGTCATTCCGTTATTTGGACGAAAAATCCATCCAAACCATAGTGTTACCACGCAGCACCTCCAAAAATAATGAGAGTCACTTACTTTCTTTATATATTGGTTTGGATGGATCACCGATGGATTTTTCGGCAAAATAACGGCAAATTAATTCGTACCGTACCGTCCCATGGTTCTCCCTGGGATTTTTTCAAACCTGTGGGGGAAGTTTTGCTGTGATTCAACAACCTGCGAAGCCATGGCGTGAGGTTCGGGGCCCACTGTTTATGGGCCCGAACATTTTTGAGAGAAGATCTTATAGCTAGCCCCTATTTTTGTAATTAAAGAAAAAAGTCAAAATTGTTAACTTACAAAAAAATCAACATATCACAACCTGTGATAAAGCTTTCTGAACTAGAAAAGTATGGTTTACATTGACAAGTATGTTTCAAATTAAAAAATTAAGGTGAAGAAAAAAAATCCTTAATTTGCTTCCGAATACATGCCTTTCAAAATAGCATTAATAGCTCGGAAAAAATTATTTCGCCAATTTTGTTGGGGTGCTGATTAATGGAGCATCATAATAATATTAGTATAAAGCAAGGAATCATGTTTATTTTGCGTCTGGATTATTTTCATTTGCGCCACGAAAATTATCAAGACTGGCCATCAAAAGTGATTAAAACTTGCCTCACCTAATTAAAAATATTTTCGAGGAGGGTGATTCCACTATGCTTAACATACATCACGGCCGCTGGCACCACCGACATTCAGTCCGGGCCGGACATACATCGCGCCGTGTTTATACGGCGCAGTATGTGTACGGCGTGTTACAACTGATAATGTAGTAACCAACTGATAATGTATCACCAACAGATAATGTCACACAAATTGACCGATAGTGTAATAAATGTTACTACACTATCGGTCAATATTTGTTACATTATCGGTTAAGACCGATAATGTGACAAGTGATAGTGTAGTACATTTTTACTACACTATCGGTCAATTTCTGTTACATTATCGGTTAGTGATACAGTATCGGTCAATTTGTGTGACATTATCGGTTGGTGGTACATTATCCGTCGGTTACTACATTATCATTGTAGCACGGCTCATCCCACGTGGCCGAAAATCTTGCACTACTGCAGAAACACGCTACGATGTTTATTGTTACGCCACAAGTTTGAGCTTCTCGTCATTTTAATGGAAAGCACATACACAGAACATAAAGATCACGTTGTGTGAATTAATTCGCAGAAACTCTCTTTCTCCATCGATGTTTGTTTGGTACTTTTACGATCCAACTTCGGCCGATGGAACTACATCATTATGGATACGACGTTTGTATAGGCAGTAGTCACTGGTTCCAGTCCTTTATCATAGCATTGATTCCGTTAGCAAGCGAAGGGAACCAGTGTACCATGCTGTATGCGCGCGCTGCATGCCTGTCAGCTGGTGGTCGACAGAACCCGTCATCGTGTGCATTTTGATCACACATGCATCAGAAAAAAAACAGGATTTTTTAAGATTGTGCATGTCAAGGTGAAATAATGACGTATGTAACGATTATATTGTGCATTTTAATTGCGTGTATAATAATTATATTGTGCGTATCGAAGGCTGAAAAAAAATGTTTGTACGTGGGGAGAATCTTGCCGGCCGTCGGCCAGGCGCACCTGGGTGCGTTTGTGCAAAAATAATCGTACTTCATGTACTTTGAGAATTCAAGTTTTGAGATCGTCGCGATTTTTGCACGTTTAACACAGGTATGTTTGTGTCAAATCATGGTCAGTTTCAAGTGTGGAAAATGGTTTACGTTCGTATCAAATAATTAAAAGTACTTGAAATGTTTGAAATTTGTTCATTTAAAATTATCATTATCAACCTTCAAAATGGCAATAATTTTTCCCCACCTGCCTTGATTGGCAACCATACCCTTTGGTTTACATGCGCCCTACTTTTGCTCCAATTAGCAACAATATCTCAGTTTCGTGGTTTTTTTATCCGCCCTGTATAGCACGCTTTACTTTATGGGAGACTTAATTAGGGGTATATTTTTGTCAATTATTTTGGGGGACAGACTAGCGCAGCGTGATTTTCGCGAGGGATGGCGGCCCGGGCTTGTACGCAGTCTCCGGTCAACATTGCCGTCCGTTGCACGGTGAAATCATTTGTGCCGGCGTGGTGGTACCCCGAAGCACACGGTTATTTATTGGCACTGTTGCGGAAAAGGAGCACGGCCTCGCATTTTTGGGCGTCGCATTTTTCAGCTCTGGCAGGGATCATTTTGATAGATTTCATGCAAGACTAACATGTAAAACGGCTAGCTGTGCAGTCGCACGTGTTAAATTATCCTTTATCCTATTATTATTAAAAGATCTTACGGTGTCTGCACTCTGATGTCTGTCTGTCTTTTACAAAAAAGTGACACACAGACAGACCGTCTGTGTGTCACTTTTTTGTGTAAAATGCCTAGCGTGTGCACAAAATGCAATGGTTATTTTGTAGGTGTCCAGGCAGTGTATAGGCCTATGCATGTCCTGCGCTATGATTTGTCTCTGGCAAATGTCAATAAAAGAGAGGGACTGATCAGTATTTAAAAACTTTGCAGTTGAAATGCTTGAAAGTTGCCTTCATGAAGTGATTTTGCGTAAGACAAAACCAGGTTTTTTTAAACCATGCATTGTGTTCAAGTATCGCCCATGCACAAAAACAAACAATCGTGCTGCGCCCGCAAAGAAAATCAAATCAATGGCTTTAAATGGGAGCTACAATCCCGGCCAAAATAGTTGGGATACTTCCTGGGCCTGCCACGGTCACCCACTCCCCCGCTCCCCCGGTCAATGTTGTTCTCTCCAGCTGATGGAGCACATACTGCGCAATGAGAGACAACATTGACCGGGGGCCGGGGGGTTGACGGTCCAGCGAGATTTGGCCAGGATTGTTTGAATTTCTTTCTAGTTCCAAATGTGCATGATATGCCGTTTCAGGGTCTGTTGTTTTTAGTGTTGTTTCCAAAATGTGAAATGGCGGCCGAAGGTTGAATGAAGGAACACATATTTGGGCAAGATAATAATTATTGATAGTAAAATCGAAATAACAAATCCATATATATTTTGTCGTTTTTTCCCTAACACGTATGGGTGGTAATCAGGGTATACGTTTTACTTCCCGAGTGCTGCAGGGAAATAATCTACATGTATTTATATCCGGTGAGATTCGAACCCACCACGATCCCTGCTTTGTTGAATTGAGCACACGTCTTAAACCAATAGACCACCGAAAGTACCGGCGACAATAATTAAGAGACCATCCCAACTTAGTGTAGCGTGCATCGTAACGGTTCACCATGACGGTTCACCATGCCATTTTGCCCAATAACTGTACAAAATACAGTTTGTGTTGAACTTAAAAGGCTCTTATAGGATACGCAAACAAAATATAATATTTTTAAATTGGTTTGTATTCACTGGGTCCGTTATTCTGCCGAAAAATTAAACGGTGATCCATCCAGACCAATATATAAAAGAAGTGAGTGACTCTGCTTCTTATATAATTTACAGCGGTGAACCGTGGTTACACTATGGTTTGGATGGATTTTTCGTCCAACTTTGTAAAAATATCGGCCGAAATGACATGGTGAACCGTCATGGTGAATCGTGTATATGCATTGACCATGTTGTATTATGAAACCAGCGCGCGCGAGTGTATTATTATTTTGTCCAAAATAGCAAGGCTATATAACTGTACATTCAGACAATCCAGGCCAAAGTTGGGACTCTTCCTTGGCCTGCCATGGTCACCCACTCCCCCGCTCCCCCGGTCAATGTTGTTCTCTCCAGCTGATGGAGCACACACTGCGCAATGAGAGACAACATTGAACGGGGGCCGGGGGTTTGGAGGTCCAGCGAGATTTGGCCAGGATTGTAGCTATAGTTTGGTTCCCTGACCAAAATTTTCTGACTATTCCTGAAATACTGAAGAATATCGGCACGCGGTTTCCGAAAAGTCCGAAGTCTGTCGAATGCATTTCGTCGACAATCTCGGATAGCGCCCGGGTATATCCGGGTATAAATAAAAGGTTATATTAACCTGCCATCATCATTAAAAAAAATGTAAAAATGAGTCGAGAATTGATATTCATTGCTTGCATATATAAAACTTAACATTCAATGGCGATTCTGCACATCAGGTAAATATCAGTGTTGTAGGTCTCGAGACCGGTCTCGGTCTCGGTCTCGAGACCACTTTTTGCCGGTCTCGGTCTCCGTCTTGGTCTGGGTCTCGGTCCCCTTTGGTCTTGATATTTTGGCTGGTCTCGAGTCGAGTGAGTGAGTGAGTGAGGCATAGTCCAATAACCATTGCTCCTCTTCTTAGGCCAAAAAAAGTTTCCGGTTTCTGGTATGGAGCTTGCCCAAAAAGTGGTGCGGCGACGCGGTTTTTTTTTTTACCTGATTTTTTTGCTTCAAATGTCGGCTGATGACTGCAAAATGGTACCCGACTAAACATAGTGCAAATATAAGGGAGTCGAGAGAGGCCACATAAAACTTATTCTCGACCATAACCCAATCTAAAAACACGTTAATATTGTGCAGCAGCAGGATTCCAGTCAAACCAGTGAGTTTGGCGGTTTTGAGACATCATCTTTCATTGAAAAAAAAACTTGGCTACGGCGACGCGCGCGCATACCAGAAACCGGAGACTTTTTTTGGGGGGGGGGCCTTATTTCTCGTTTTTATTGTGGGATGATCTGTTGAAACAAGTACTTTATAGCCATCCTCATTGATTCCAAATACAACTGAGATTTAAGACTGAAACATTATTTTTACCGTCAGATTTTGTGTTTTGAATATGGGGAACAATTCAACTCTTTTTCCCTAGAAATATTGGTGATTTTTTTTCTATTTTCCTCTTCAATTTATTCTTTATTCGTGGAGGCGGGAAAACTTTTTTTCGTTAAATTTATTAATGGATATTCATCAATTCAGAGACCGTTAAATTGGTATTAGTGGTGGACAGCTGAATTTTGTGATCTCTTTATTAAAATAGACACGACTTGGGAACAGAGTATGCAAATTACGTGAAATGTTCACAGCTACTACTCAATAACATGTTCTTTATTCCAATTATATTTTTTACAAAATGGAGCTTGCCATTTTTTTTTATCATACTGTAACTTTGTTTTTGACACGCCATGTACTCATCTTTTCATCTGTGATAAACACAAATTGAGCTACTGCCATAGTCACACAAAAATAGAGTCTAATGCCTGCCTCGTCTCATTCCTAAATGTCAATTGCATTTGCATGAGTCGAGAAGAATTGTGTTCCATTAATCGCTATATGCTGTTTACGGCCATCACAATAAACGATTAATATATTGGCAATATGTCGTACTCGTTAATCACTAAAATATTCAAGTAAATCGCCCAGCAAAGTAGCCGATGTGGGCGATACGCTGGCATGGTACAAAACCAGAGAGGCGTGGGCACTGAGCCATGAATCCTAAAAGTACATCTTACCCACCACATTCAGTTTGTGACAGCGCCCTTCTATTGTGTCGGTCATATTCTCAAATAGGCTAATGGCGATGATGACGGCGGGCAGATTAACAGAAGATAGATCAGGCAAATATTGTTCATCAACCTTCTATAGTATATTTAACGGTATTGACATTAAACAAAAATAAAGTGGCATTACATTTCAGCCTTAGCCAGGCCTTCTTCAGAGCTAAATGACAGAGGAACAAGAAACAAACATGTAGGGGACACACAAACATGCAGCGTTGGAAGGAGAATCACAAAGAGGGATTGGGGAGGGGGCAGACCAATCCATATCTAGCTACCATCTCTCAATTTTTTGGTCTACATGTACAAATCTATATTCCATGACTGAAATTTAAAAAAATAAATCAATATTTTCTTGCTCCAAATTTTTTTCGAATCAGGTTTACAAGGAGGTCCAATGTAAAATTAAAGCTGCCTTTAAATATCCGTTAGTAGTCATTGCTGAAACCAAGGAGTGGCTGTGCAGTTTAGGGTCCGAGTTCCTATAACAGATGAAACATCCACCTTTAACTTTTTACTTTTGTCAAGTCTCAACATTTTCAAGTTTTGCAAAAACTAGTCCAAATTGTCGTACTCCTAAGTTAGAGTTTCTTCATCAGATTTATACTTTATAGTAGTTAAACAATATTAAAAAAAAAAAATTAAAAGTGGCAAAAATATATGGAGTTCATCAAATAAGGTTTTCCCCTTCTTTAAATTAGGTTGTTTCCTTTTTTTTTAAGTGATTGTGACAATAACAAATTCTGTTGCCATGTTGTAATTTATGGCATGAAGCAAACACGAAGAGCACTCGCATGACACAATTAAGCAGGTACAAGTGATTCCTATAACTTTCAATCACTTCCTTCACATCCCCATGAACATCAACATCTCAAGGACAGACTGTTCAGCGTAATTAGTGTCTTGTTGTTTAATTAAATTATTGTTATTTATTATCCACGGTCTCGGTCTCGGTCTCGGTCTCGGACCATTTCGGTCTCGGTCTCGGTCCGCCTTGAAGGGGCTGGTCTCGGTCTCGGTCTCGGTCTCGCAACTTCATGTCTCGGTCTTGGTCTCGGTCTCGGACTATCCGGTATCGACTACAACACTGGTTAGTATAATGGATCAAATATTGTTACACTGACACGTTTGAAGTTTTGTGTTCGAAAATGCTGAGAGAAAACAAAAACGTTCAAGTAGTCTGGTTCCCTGACTCCACTAAAGATGAAATGGATAAAAAAATACCGGAAAATTGTAAGGGAACCAGTTTAGCTGGCCTGCACCCGTTCATGAACATGGAACCAATAGCAATGGACTGGAATAAAAATAGTAAATTAGGAGCAGTAGTTGAAAAATAGTCAGGTTTTTCCAACGGTGGTCGGCCGACCACCGTTGGAAATGTATACAAAAGTACCATTTTTTTTTAAAATGACTTCACACCAGGTGCCCTAATTTTACATGATGCTTTAGACTGTCATTTACCAACATCCTAGTAAGGTACTTCGTAACAACTTGGTAGTTTTATTTTCGATGTTTGCAAATGTTGTATTTTTAGTCCGAAATTTGGGACTCTCAATACTGTGTATGAGAGTCCCAATACTTAAGGAATTGAAAACATGCAATACAAGAAAATAGACTTGCACCTGAAACAACCAGTCCAACAACTCTTCAGCAGTACTGAATCGATCAACTGTGCCAAAAGAAACGTGTGGCATGAACCGCGAACTTGTCTCTATGTTTACTACACATTTATCCATAGTCAGCCACCAGACAAATGACTATGAATGAACAGGTCAGTCTTTTCAAATAGTTGGACCATGGTTGGACATGTACCAGTCTAGTCTTTAACCTCATTTTGAAATCACTTAAATTCCCTCTCACGTGCAAAATATTGAAGAAATGTCTCCTTTAAACATTGAATTGAGTCTGCAAATTTGGTTGGTGAAATTCAGAGGATATTTTTCTTTGCCCAGTGGAAGTTTTGGAGAAATTTGATGGCTATAAAGTGAGTAAAGTGGGCCTGATTTAGTTTTACACGTTTCAGAGCACTCCAGGTACCAGTCCGTGTCGAACCCTGCCGGAAACGAAACCAAGTTTTGAAAAAGGGCAGTCATGTTAATTTTTACTGTGAAGGACGGAAAAAATTACATTAAAAAAGGGGGTTAAAAAAGTATCATTCCATCTTATTTTGTAATAGAGAGAGAAATACATCTAGATCAATTTGAGCTTGGTTTTAAAATCAAAAGTGGAAATGCTACATGGTTTCTTGAAATTAAAGCTGGAGAAGCATATTACAGCAGAACCCTAAATTTTCAGAAACTAACATGGAAAAGAAAGGGTGAAAATTACCCTTTGAAAACAAATTAAATTAAGGTGTATCTGCTTATTTTAATTAAGAAGAGTGCTATGTTACCCAAAAATTCACTGAGGGTTAAAATGTATTACATGGATATAATCTTTAAAATATAACCCGTGATGATAAAGCCTGTCTATTGAAGCATTGTTGCTCAGCCTGCGATACGCAGATAAATCATGTCATACATAATGCAGTAAGCACGGGAATTGACACAAAGAGACAAAACCATTAACTTGTATTTCCAAATGTTAATTGACATCGAGAGGTTTTTGATAAGGAAAACACATAAACTGCTATCATATATAATGCAGTACTAGCTTGCCCAGTCGTATTCGCTATTGCTAAACTTTTATTGACTGCAAAGGAATCACCCCCGGGCCGATGCATGAATTCATTGTGTTTGACTCGTGGCAGAAAAAAATACCCTTGAAATGTATGTGGGAGGCTGCCTCTAGAATACAGAATCAGACTTAAAATTGAAAACCGTCTGCTAAATAAATAAATAATAGGTCATGCCATAGGTGAACACCAAATTGATCGAGCTGTCATACATAATGAGACAACTGCGGAAAATGCGATACCATTGCGGTCAGTGTGGCGTATCCCGCTTTTGATGTCGGGGGGGGGGGGCAACCGCACTCGCACATCCGCGCCGAAAATGTAGACATGTTTTTTCTCCGGACACTTTTGATGAAAATAGTTACTTAAAAAATATCTTTCCAAAAAATCCCCTGGGGGCAAGATGCCCCCTCCCCCTCTGGATACGCCTCTCATTTGTGGTGGGGTGGGGGAGGGCATAAAGGATCAATGGTCCTGATTCTATTGGGCACCTCACTTTCTCCAACTGGTGTCCGCACTTATTTTGTGTTTTATTACAATTTCATCTGCCAAAAATTTCATGTCCAATTTGACTTCTCGTAATTTTATTTTATGAAAGTATTCTGAACCTCGGTCTTTTTATGAATGTCAAACCACCTTTTTTGTGTTATCCTCACCAATGTTTTGGATATACCATGTACTGTCTGTCTGTGGAAGTATGTTTTAATTTCATTTATGTTTTAATTCATGTATTGAAACCATTGTACTTTTTGAATGTAGATGACCACAATGGAACTAAGCTGCGTTTAGCTTTTTGTGTGTTATACCTCGACAATGCCTCGGATACACATTGTATTTCTGTATTTCTGTGATTCTAGTCTGTTTTCAATTTAATTTAATGTTCATTTGTTCTTTGTAAGATATTCGTTGAGATTGTCAATTAAAAACGGGAGTTTTCAGTCGTCCGATCACTTCACAACCCGAATTTGATAGACAGCAAACAGTTCCGTGAATATCGATCAATAGTATTACTTCTACAAACTGTCGCAAACTGTAGCATGGTCCTGCAAAGCGTGCGATACAACAAAGATTTCAAACTGACATGGAGGGTTGTTCATCCAACGATTTGTTATAGTGCACAGATATGGATTGTAGTGGTCAGTAGCATTTTGGAATGAATATGCACAATTTTATTCGAATTATATATACGTTTTCCCGGCCACTTTCGCTAAGTTTTCATTCAATTTAACGCCTGGCTCATTCGATTTAGATTGAAGTTGAAAGATCACGCAGATGGGCATTCGACAATAAAAAGGAATCGTTCATTTTCACTATCCGAGCATTCTATCGCCTTTAAGCTTCACTCGTCCCTATCAAAGATGCATTCATATTAAAAGTATCGCGTTGTTCATTCAATTTCGTCTAAACCAGTAGTAAGGGGTTGATCGGGCATTCGTTTTCATTAATGGGCAAACATATTACACATTTTGTTAAACGTCTTTTAAGACTTCATATACGTGTCCGTATTCCTTAACGTATTAAAATCATATTTGATGTCTTCAATCCGTAGATACCTTTCATTCTTAATTGAAGGGTATGTGCAATGAATTTTTCTCAGGATTTTGTAGTGCAACTCTTTACTACTGTGAAATGTAAGGAAACTACACATCTGACAACATGTTGTTGTTAAATCTTATTGCAAAAGTGCACTTTTTTAAACATTTAAAAGTGTCCATGCTTTTCCGGACTACGTATGAGCGCGTTGTTACTGTGATGTCATTTCAGGAAGACACTGTTCAGTTTAGGGGTTTTTCTTTCAAATTATTCATCAAAAATTGCTAATTGAAAACATTTGTGGGAAAGGGTAGCTCATTGGCTTACTGCCATGTACTGACACATCATAGAATCACCAAAAATAAAAAAAAATTCTGACAGCAAAATATCCAAAATTCTAGCAACTTTTTGTGCTGAAATAGCCATGTAACATTAATCATGCCCAGAATACCATCTTAGGTTTTTTAATGAATATGAAACTTTGCATTAGCATAAAAACAAAAAAGGCACCAAAACACTCTTCAAAATGGAAAATTAAACTTGCAAATAAGGTTAAATGTGACACAAAGATGTATTTTTAATGTTTGCATTGAAAACTTACTTTGCATGGGCCCTTTGAATACGGTAAGCGTTTAGTCAGACATACGCAAGAAAAGATTTAAGAAATAACGCAAGAGAAGAGTTCCTGATGGTACAACCATTGCCAAACATACGTGTCCCGATGTCTTGCACGTCAAGAATTGTCAACGTAAAGATGCCCCTTGCTCAAACGTTTAAACAAGTAGAAAAGATCAACAGTGAAAAAAGAAATTATCTTAGTTTCTTTCAGTTGATAATTTCCTAACATCTTGTTTCCCTCATATCAGTTAATTAATTTGTAACATTGTAAATGATTGCCCATAAACGAATAAAAAACGAAAAGCATGGTTGTACGTTTTAAGCGCACAGATGTTCGCTAATTTGAATGCATCAACCGTCAAAAAGTTGCAAAGACTTAATTAAAGACTGCTACAAGTTAAGTCGTGAATGCACCAAAACGAAATAGGCTGCCCGAAAATGAAAACGAACATTCAGAGCAAAATCTTGGCTGCCTAAAAATGAAAAGTGAATGAACCCAAAATGAAAAAGAAACCCCAATTTGACCACATGTGCAAAACTCACGCGAAATTGAATGGCTGATAATGAAACTGATTAGAAAAATTAGGAAATTCGCCGGGAAAACCTATATTAACAAATGTCGCAAGTCATAAATGTCAGCCTTATGCGATTTCTAATTTAGAGATGGGAGCACAAAAGCTTTTAAACTCGATTATCTCCAAAAGTGGCTTTTTTTTGCGTGCCTTGGCTGCTAACGTCTTTTCTCTTGGCACACGAAATTGTTCCATTTCAATTAACCAGGCCTGCAAAGATAAAGCAATGGAATACGACAAACAAATAGATTATTGTTGTATCGAAGAAGGCATAAAGTGATGTGTAAACACGACAAAGAAAAGGTGCGGGATAAAGTACCTAATTGTTGGTAGATTCGTGTGCTATAAGACTCCGGTATTATTATTAAGACGGTCCGCGAAACATTATGTCATGGTGACACCATAGGTCATGGGACGTCATCTTAAAGGTGTATATTTTAAAGTCCTATATTTAGAGAACTACAAGTCTGACCGGGTTGTGACTCGGTATGAAAGTAAATAGGGGCGTGTTATTTGCAGAAATGGAGTTGATTTCATTATGACGTTACCATGGGTCATGTGACGCCATCGTAAATTCCCATAAATAACTACGAGACTTCATGGAACTTTGGTCATACATGAAATTGATGATTTACCTGACTGCACAGACATAGAGTTATAAATAATCGTTATGTTGAAAAGCCCTATGTTCTGTTCAATGAACAGACATAACCCCGACAGTGGTTTATTTTAAAATTCTTTGCTGCCTTCAACTTTACGTCATGTTTGACTCTTGCTTTTTCTTTTCTTCAGATGTTTAACTTGAGAAGTGGCCATCAAGCCATGGCATCGGGCTGGAATTTAAATGCATTGCTGACAGCACTAATTGCTATAGGTACGTTACTAATTATCAAGTTCGTTCAGTTGCAATGTTATATTTATATGGCTCTCTTGTATTCAATTAACAAGTAGAGTGGTGTCGCCTCATGGTCTGCAGCATCAAACTCAAAATCTGTGGTTAATTGTTCAATCAGATTGTTGGTTCGAGTCCATCCTGGGCTTGCGGTGCGTGTGTCCTTGGGCAGGATATTTTGTCCTCACTTCTTGTTTTTCCATGGGTAAATGGGTATAACTGTGAGCCTGGGCAGCATTTTTTGTGGTTAATTTTTGGCTGCTTTGCACCTAAATGGAAGCGTTGTGTTGTATACTCCCCAGGGAGCTGAGACAGTTGTTTTATGAGCCCAACGAGCAGGGGTAATAATTATGTTAAGCGCTTTGAGAGTCCATCTGGTACCGATGAATTTCAATTCGTTTATTACGGGCCATTAAATTGCAATTAGATTACCCATAATGCCAGTAATAATCACTCTCCTGACCGGAACATCGAGTTTATATCTCTGGTTCTCTTCAGAACCATTCTTGAGAAATTATTCCCACATGGTGTTTCCTCAAACCTTTCATTCATTAATATCTCCACTATGCATGCAAAGCCTCAAATCTTACTCATAATGCCAGTGAAAAGACTGTAACTGCGCTGAAGCTGCTTTTTGCAAATTGCAGCACCGAGACATTATTTCTCGACGACACATTAACCTCAATAATGGTCATTAATTGAACATACTTTAACATGATGTCAAAATTTGGTGATTTGTTTGACGACTCCAATCCCATTGGCATCATGATACTACAAGCTTTCCGTACTTCATTACGTTACTGTCCTTTTCAGACTTTATACTTATACTTCAGTACATTAAATATTTAGAATATTAAGTCCACAAACCGCTTATGATTTTTCTTTTTTTTTGTTGCTTGAAATTAGGCCGATTCTTGAATGGCATTAAAATTAAGACAAATTGGATTTATTTGATTAAAATGCAGATTTCTTCAATTTAAATCAGATTGTTTTTTTTTTCTTATTTCAAAATATGGATACGTCTAAAAATGTGTCTAAAAACTCCCCATGCACCCTTACACCCACCACTAAGGAGTTTACAGGTTCCTATAATACCCATCATCCAAAAAACTCAATTGATAAATGCTTTTGAAAATTTTATACATTAATACTGAATACACTTTAAAGGTGCATGGCTTGATTGATACAGCTGAGATACGTTGTGTGTAGATATGAATGAAAACATGAAATATGGTACGTGCACATGGTTTGCAAAAAAAATATGAGGGCAGTTCTGCATGGGCATGTTTATTTCATAAAAAATGCTTCTTATTTCATAACTGGCAACACTGATCCTTGTGTAACAAAATAGTGTTTGATCGATGGTCCTCCATAAAAAGGGGGGGGGACATAAATCAGGCCTTGACCTTTAAAAGGTATTTTATAAATCTCATTCTACATTTTTGTGGAGAAATGTCAGCAATAAGTTTATCAATTGGGACTTTAATACACTTTAAGATGGTTCAGGTAAGCGTATAAACCAGCACAGTCGATTCAGAATATGACCGTTATCGGATCAAGAAATTATTAAAGGATAAGTGTGCTGACCTTCATATTAAAACTTCGAAGAAAAACTTTTAAAACTCACATCTTAATTTAAATCAAAAAATTGATTTGGGGTAATTATGCAACACCCAAATGTAAGTTGAGTCGATGCTGATGAAGTAGGGATGTTTGAATTTGTTAAAAACACATCTTACTCTTTCTAATTAGGTGGAATCAGTTAATTTAAATGATTAAAATGACCCTCAATCAATTTATTTTACCAAAAATAAGATTTGTACAAAACAAAGTGATTTAAATCAGTGATTTACAAATAAATCGTTTGATTTAATTTCAGCCAACCCTGGGCCTTTAACTCACCTTTTCCCCAAGAATAAAATGAAACAGCGAGCTTGATTGATTAAACTGAAAGCACAAAAGGCAGACAAAATCAAACCAAATAATATAAAATAATTGGGATAGACAAACGTCATGAACCTGTTTGAAGAAGCCTAAATACTTGTAAGGTGGATACGGTCGCCCTGGAACGACACTTCAATGTTTACTTAACCTTTTCAATATTAACGTTGAAACTTCGCAATATGAACGTTTAATTTTCGCAATATGAACGTTGTACGTTGCTTAATTTCGCAATGTGGAGCTTGATCCTTGTCATTGTGAACGATCTATTCTGTTAATGTTAACGTTCGATCTTGTCAACGTACACCACGAATCATGCTTGATGTCAATGTTGCACCTTGTTTCTTTGCAATATGAACCATGTACATTCGCATTGTTAACGTTCGACCTTGCATCTTATTAATATCATTGTTGAACCATGTTAATATATGATGTCCTCGCCAAGCCATATAAACCGCCCACTCAATAGGATAATTGTCAATATGACGGCTGTTCAATGTTACTTAAGCCTCATATTCGGGGTGTCGCTTATCCGGTATTTGGTCACTTACTAATTATATCATTTATTTTGAGGCAGATGAGCTAGTTGACTAAAATCTGTCAAACCTTTAACATAATTTGTTATATTTTATAGCTATCGGGAATAAAAAATGAGAAAGTCTGACAACATTCCAAAGGGAAAACGTTCTTTCGCGCAACTTCCAGGCAAATGTGATCTTGCAGAGTTAGCCGGTTGTGCTGTGAGATATGGCAACCGTTTGCACTTCATTGTCATAAATGAAGGATATTAAACACATTGTTACGCAACCTCGCCCTGTGCAGGGTGTCGAGAGTATGCGCCCACCACTATCTGCTCTCTTACCCTGGTATTGGATCATTTGCATGTGCACAATTTTTGAAAACGTATGAAAAAGAGGAATAGTCTGGTGCCTGCCTGTGCGTTACAATAGTTTTTTTTTGTATGCGGTGTCTGTGGTAAAAACAGAATCAATTTGTTGCACCGTGAGCTACGACAACACGATTGTTTTTTAAGTTAAAATGCTACAATCTTAATCAGTTTTTTTATCAATCGAAATTAGGAGTGGGTGGGTGGGTCAAAATAATTTGGAAAAAAAATCGAAATTTTAAAACATTTAAAGTTCTGAATGGCCCCTTATCCATCCCGCCAATCTGCAGTATCACATTTGATATTAATATGAGCAAATTGGAAGGGGATGGAGTATTATTGAGAAGGCGTGGACGTTATAGTTACAATGATAGTAAAAACACGTAATGCACGTTGGAAATACAACACCAACTACACGATATAAATCCATTACTATAGCCGATCGCGGTATCGAATTAGGATACAGGAAAATAGGTTTTGTGGAAACCATTTGAAATGTTTAGATTTGTTAATCATAATTATAAGGGAGAGTTAAAACATTGGAATGTGTGGGTTTTTAAGCTCTTGCAAGACTACATGTCACCTCGTGGTCGGTCCGTCGGTCTGTCTGTCTGTCCCCTAAAATTGACCAAAAATAATTGACTTATTGACCAAATGCCATGCCGTGGTCATAAAATGCACTCTTGCCGACGGTATTCGGAACAGCGATTTTGTTCGATCGATGCGCACGCGCGGTTTTTTTTGGGGATTTGTCTGTCCCCGACAATTGACCAAAATCAGCCCATAGGTTTCCCACAAAAAAGAACTACCAATTAAATTTTAATTAAAAATAAGCAAACAAAATAAATTAAAAAGTAAACAAAAATTGTTTGTAACAATTTCGTAAGATGTTTATGAAAAGTTTGTAAATGGCGACAAAATATGTGCAGTAATGATACTGTCACGTGGTATTTATCACAAATCGATATAAATCTAGGTAACGTCTGAAGTATGGTGTTCTATAATGTGCCATCGGCGTCGCATTTTTGGGCGTCGCATTTTTAAGCTCTGGCAGAGATCCTTTTGATAGATTTCATGCAAGACTTTCATGTAAGATGGCCAGAGCTTATTGTGCACTCGCTTGGTTTTTGTAGGGATGTTTGTTTGTTTAGTTTTTTGGAAGGGGTGGGTTTGGCTTTTTTTTTTATGTAAGTGGATACAATCGATACCGAAAACATACCGGCAATGTATTTTTTATTGCGTGAAATTTTCTTCATTTTAGTGACCCTTATGAGCGAGGTTTCAGCTGAAAGGGTCTGCTACTTCAGCCAGGAGCCTGATGCGAGACAGCCAGGCCGTCTTCGCTGGTTTATGCCGGGGAGTAAGGAAGATCGTTGCGGCTGTACCAGTACCAGACCAGGTGGCGTCTACACGCAACCACTCCATTGGTCTCATCCACCGTTCTATACAGACACTCCCATCTTTACCAACGACCCGGAGGACATCCATGATTACTTCAACTGTCATGGTGAGTATAGGCCTATTGTAATATGAATACCTAAGACCTAATGACATTTCACTTTGTTTACATAAAACAAGCGCAACACAAAAGGATTTTGTTTAGGAATATTGCCACTCTGTGCTTTAAAGCATTTTATATTCCTATAAGGACATCATATTCTTTGAAACTGCGTTCGGAAAACAAATCGAACGTTTGAAGAATCACGGAGATTATAACCTATGGTGTGCTATTGACAACACAATGCATCGCCTCTTCAAGGCGACGGCACGATGGCACCGTTGCATCATCACGTCGTCCTTTTCATCTTGCAAATTTTCGTGCCTGAAAGTCGCTCCTTCCGTCGCCCGTCGCTTCGCATGCCGCACCGTCGTGTGTCGCGTCTGTCACCGCGTTGTGCATCGTTCGCCCTCTAAAAATTTTAATGTTGCCGTAACTGTGTGTAGGGAGTCCATTGAATTGTTTTATTTTTAAGAAATCTCATACATTTTTTGTATCACTAGAAACCACATTACACAACAAAATCAATGGCGTTTGAATCAGCATTATGAAATAATAATAATAATAAATGAAGTGATTTCAGTACTACGGTGTCACAGCATGATGAAGGGAGTTAGATCCCAAACTAAATTAGGATAAGTGTGTTGGAACTTGGAGGCTATCTAGATGAATAACACAGCATCACCAGATTATATCTTCAACAATTAATGGAGAATTTATTCAATCATCAGCAGAATCAGAGCATACATCAGCAAATCAGAGTAGAAAAGATCCAGTATGGTAAAGATCCCCAGGTCGGAAAAGATCAGGATGAAAAAGATCCCCAGATCGGAAAAGATCCCCAGGTCGGAAAAGATCAGGATGAAAAAGATCCCCAGATCGGAAAAGATCCCCAGGTGCAATAAATGAAGGTCTCAGTAGACCGCGCCTACATATTGCCTACAGAAAAATAAGACAAGACAACACTACGGTCAAAATACATGGTGAATGTGTACACACAATGGCGGTCAAAGGTCACACACACACAACGCGAGTTCATGCGCTGTGCATACAAGTACAACGTGGGTGTGTGTGGGAATATGCACGACTGTAGCTATGACGACGACGCTGCAAATTGGAAAGTTCGTGAGTGAAAGTGTCACAAAAACGCAAGTTTCCCGCAAAGTTATGACAAAAAGGACACTCACCACAGGTTCCAGAGGCGCCCACCTTCCCTCTCAGCACATGATAATGCTGGCAAACAGCATGGGAAAGGTGAAATCTCACCGAGAATTCCCGGCTACAAAATAAGTGACTGCCGTCCAAAAGTTGGAAGACGAGCAGTGCCTGTTTCGCGCGCTCCCGCACGATGCGGACACATCACCAAGTGTCTCTAAAATATTATTGCACCCTCAACAAATTCTGTTACGGATTAACTACACCCGTAAATGACATAATATACTCAAAGGAACTTCCACTTACACATTATTGTCATTCTTATACAATTATAATAAGAAAATGTAGAAGAAACCCTCTAAAACTATGGACCTACTTGTTTCAAGAGTGAATGGACATTGAGTTATCAAGTGCCACATTTGCATAGGTCACACGTAAACAACAACATGGGTCAACCTAAATATAACCTTGTATCCGGGCAGCCGGTACATGGATGGAGGTTACGTGCCCCCACATAAATAATAATACTAATAATAATGTGAATTTCTATACCGCCGAATCCATTGAAAAATGCTCCAAGGCGCTTTACAATCAAACAATTTATAAAAATAACAGGAATGTATATTAAATATAAAAATGTGATTTTAAATCTCAAAAATTGATAACATAACACTGTAGTACAGGTAATTGAAAAGCCTGAACCACAAATCGACACCCCCGGACAGAGCAGAAGGTAACCCCCTCCAAGCCTGACCAAATCAAACAAATTATACAAGTAAAAAAACCCAAAAAAAACCATGATTCCATTTTGGAGATACAACAATTTAAATGGCCAAATTTGGAGATTCAATTCTGCAAGATTTACGTTATTTACTTTCGACATGTTTTATAAATCTAAATTGTTCAAACCTATCAAAATGTTTGATATCATAGGATCCCCATTAAACAAACAATAACTTGATTTTTGAATCAGGTTTTTACCACTGATAACAAAAAAGTAACGACCCCCGGACCTTCGCACTGTCCAGGCACGCGCCGAGCAAACACCGCGATGCGACCAGACAATGCCAGACTGCCCGCCGTTACGCACGGGCAAAGTATAGTTGCGATCCCGCTCCACACAACGCAGCAACACGGAATAAAGTGTGCACGGGTTATTACTGTTACTGCGTGCGAGACTACATGTACATGTAAGTCTGTCAATGGACCAATGCTATCTTCGTACAATACCATGCGGTAGTCAGGGCGGCGGAACCGGGGGGGGGGCCACTTCCCCTCCCCCAGATTTGTCAAGTTCCCCTCTCGCGGATATAAATGTGCCCCTCGAGATGAAAACAAAACTGCCCCTTAACACACACATGAAAGCATATGATCGCGCTACAAAATAAATTGTTTCCTCTCTTGTAATGGGAAACTGCCCCTCAAAAACACAAGTGCCCCTCGCATTAACAAGATTGTGCACCTTCTCGAGATGGAAAACTACCCCTTGAAAGCACAATTTTAGTAGTGCCCCGCTCAAAACATTAAAATTGTGCCCCTCTGATGGAAAACTGGCCTTTAGAACATAATGGTGCTCCTTCTCACGCGAATGAAATGGTCACTGAGCTGGCATCAAAAGAAACAGTGCCCCTCTCGCGATAAAAAAAAACGGTCTCTCTACTTAACTAGTAAAATTCATGGGCGGACCCAGAGAGGTTACTGCCGGGGCGGAGGGTGTACGGTGTGCCAAGGCCCAAAGGCTGATCAAGGGGTGAGGGGCACCGGGCCATGCCTCCCCCACCAAAAAAAGAACCCCATTTCGATTTTTTTGTGACGTCACAAACAAAGATAGCCACTAGGTACAGCACAATATTTTCCTAAAATAAAATTGGTTAAAGTGGTCAGAAATTGCCTCAGATCGCACCACAGAGCATTTAGAATCCATTTTGGGCCCCGACCCCACGCCGTGAACTTGTGGACCAACTTTAAGGGGACCAATTTGTGCCCCCCCCCCTCCCCTTCAAAACAAATTGTGAACTGGATCCGCCATTGCGAAGGCCAAAGGGCTCTCACTTTCAAGCCGACGGAAGGTGCCCCCTTTTTCTGGATAAGTGCCCATTTTGGGTGTTGCCCCCCCCCCTTCAGTTTGAAAAGCGTTCCGCCGCCCCTGGCGGTAGTAGATGATCAGTCCGGTTGCCGCTACACAATTAGTATCGCGACCGTTTTACTAAATTTTCTCGTTTCGCCTCTAAAATGCTTTGCGGAAAGGTGCGGAAAGCTTCTAATCATTTCTTTTTGTACCACTGTTCTAATAAAAGTCTGAACTTTCTGGGTACGTGTGTGCTAGTCTTTACCATTTTTATTTAAAAAAGTTCTTACAAAAATAGTTACGATTTATCAAATAGATTTTAGTTTTACATGGGTTTAAATCGAAGTGGCGGCGCACACGGTAATGTTTGGCGCAATCGGTCGATATGGAAAGCGCAAGCTGAGTATTCTGGGGGGGGGGGTTCATCCAAATGACTGCACACTTTTTTATTAATGGTTTTAGAAATAGTTGTCAGTATTCCTCTTGGTATATCAGGATACTTGTATTTTTAGAGCCATATTGATACTTATTTACACGGTTTAAAAATGTTGCGTGGTTACAGATACTCGGCCCAAAACCAATAAACTCCCTACTGAGTGTTTCGTCTCAACTTCTCATGGGGCAAACTACATGCCTGATGTAGACTTGACTCAAGTCGGACTTTATATAAGTCGATATCCAAAACAATCGCTGCCAGTGACCCTCTGCATTCCATCACTAACATCTTTCTAGAAGTACAAACGCCACATTAACACGCGTGCCACTTCAGTGCCGTATAACAATGCGCGGACATTCTGCAAAGCATGCGTGCAATGTCGACAGTCAAGAAAATGTGCATAATGATTGTTGATTTACTTAATAAGGAATACATATGCACGATCAAATGAACAGATCTTCTCAAAATACAACCAGGACGTGTATGTGTATGTATATATTACGCCTATCGTCCGGTGTGATGACGTCAGAGCATTAGGATGCCTAACGTAAATAAATGGTGTAATCATTCTAGAACTTCGCCAAGTAGTCGTAGTTGAACAGAAAACCTCTAGCTGAACAGAGTCTTTCTGAATTGACATCACAGCAACAGCCTCCTCAGTAGTCTGGAAAAGCACGGAAAAGTTCTACTGTTTAAAGAAGTGCACTTTGCAATAAGAATATTATCAAAAAGGGATGTCCAATAGTTTTCATGCATTTAAGAGGAGTCGAAAGTTGCAGAAAATGTGTTCCTCAGATAAATTCATTCCATGGCCTCTTTAAGAAAGAGAGGTGTGCATCTACGGATCGAAGACGTCTGATGTAATTTACGCAGAGATAATTCAGAATTTTAGAGGAATACGGGCAAGCAAAAAGATGTTTGATAAAATGTACAATATTGCCCATTAATATAAATGAATGTCCGATCAACCCTTACTGCCTGTTCAGATGAAACTGAATGAACAAGACGATATTTTAGAATGCTAGGATAGTGAAATTGAATGATTGTTTTTGATGGTCGAATGACGATATGCGTGATTTTCAATTTTAATCTAAATTGAATGAGCCAGTCTAATTAAAAATAAAAATAAAAACTTGGTGAATTGGCCGGGAAAACCTATACTAACATGATTTTTTTTATTATTTTGTCCATGAATACGATTTGGTAATTTGATACCCGATGACGTCATGATGATGTATCCTCTTTATCAGGGTTGATTTTCGCTCCAAGTCTCAAGTTCCTGCTGGGAACAGGTTGAAGAAAAGTCGCTGAGAATGACGGTCCGGAAAAAAGAAAGAAAAACTCATACGATTCTAAAACGGTAGCCGGGTTGTGGCAGATTCCTCAAATACAAATATATGCTGCCGTTCTCAAGGATAATTATTTTCACTAAAAGCGTGATCACTGAAGCCTTTCGTATTTTATATTATGTCATTTATAATACATTAACCACCGAAATACACATAAAGGAACGCAGTCATCAAGTGCTTGCTCTCTGCCTAATTGCCTGCCAGTATAGGTTATTAAATATGAATTTAATAATTTTCCTCCATCGTGGATTTTTTAATGATGATTTTGCACTTAAATGCAAGGCCAGTAGAATCGGACTAACAAGAGACTGACTGAGACATCATAGTGTGTAAATGCATGTACATCTTCCTGATCCAAAAGCCACAGGGAGCAATGATATTGGGAAGAAGTAAAAATATTGAAACGATATGAGACAGGGAGGTACTGATAAAGGGGATGATTCAGTCGTTGATTAATGAGTATGAAGACAAACATTGGTTCAATGCCTTTTAAAGTATGAAGAAGTCAGCCAAGAATAGGCCCACCTTTTCAATATAGGTTTTCCCAGAGAAATTCCGAATTGTTCTAATCAGTTTCATTATCAGCCATTAAATTTCGCGTGAGTTTTGCACATGTGGTCAAATTGGCAGTAAGCCATCGAGCAACCCTTTCCCACAAATGTTTTCAATTAGCAGATTTTGGATGACTAATTTGAAAGAAAAACCCCTAAACTAAACAGTGTCTTCCTAAAATGACATCACAGTAACAAGTGCGCTCATACGTAGTCCAGAAAAAGCATGGAAACTTTTAAATGTTTAAAGAAGTGCACTTTTGCAATAAGATTAACCCAAAAATGTTGTCAAATGTGTATTTTTTTACATTTCACAAAGAGTTAAACAAAAAGAATTCCTGAGAAAAATTCATGGCACATACCCTTTAATTAAGAAAGAAAGGCTTCTTCGGAATGAAGACATTAAATATGAGTAACGCTAAGGAATACGGACACGTAAGGAGTCTTAAAAGATGTTTGACAAAATGTGAAATATGCTTGCCCATTAATGAAAACGAATGCCCGATCAACCCCTAAATGCTGGGTTAGACAAAATTAAATGAACCACGCGATACTTTTAATATGAACGAATCTTTGATGGGGACGATGGTGAATTGAATGATTCTTTTTGATTGTGAAATGCCGATCTGCGTGATCTTTCAATGTCAATCTAAATCGAATGAGCTAGGCGTTAAAATGAATAAAAACGTGGTGAAATTGGCCGGGAAAACCTATAATAAGACAAATATCACTGTCGATTCAATTTAACATTAAAAAATTGGGCCACGGTTGTCACTCTTTTTATTATAGGCTTTCCCGGCTATTTCAAAACGTTCTTCATTCGAATTCACTGTTTCTAATATTCAAACTCGTCCATCAACATCCATTTAGTGCACTTCCAATGTTTAATTGTGTCTTTTGTCGGACAATTTCAAATTCAGTTCATACAAGCAAAATCAAACCATGATTACACGTTTTCGCCCGGGAGTATTCTATCTCGTCTCGTCTGCGCCAAACCTTTCAAATTCGTCTAATTGATTTATATAAGACGAACTCGATCTCTGAATGCTACCATTCGGAAACAGTTTAGACGAATTTAATGTCGAATATTCTCAACCCGGTGACTAAAGAGGGTGACAAAACGTTGTAATTGAAAGGTAAATGACTAATTTAAGTGGTTTTCTTTAAGCAGTTGATTTTTTTTCTCGGACGAAATTGAATTTTAGAGTTGTTTAATTTGAACGAAAATGTTTGTAAATAGCCGGGAAAACCTATAGTATCTTAAAACGTAACATTGCCAATGCCTTTCTGGTAATATTTTTCCTCTCATCAATTTGATCATAAAGTAAGCCTCGTTCATTTATGATGCAGTTACTCCGGGAGAATACACAAAAGAGGCACAACCATTAATTGCTAGCTTTCTGCCTCGTCTTTTCGCCATTAGGCATCGATAAAAATAAATAAATTAAGTCAAATTATCCATGACATTTCAATTGCGTAGTTCACTGAAAAGCAGAGCCAACATAAAAAAAAAAACTGAAAGCGGATTACTGCATGAACTTATGTTTTTTCATCACAGAGTTTTGGTAACCCCTTGGGGTAACCCATCGGATACGCACCAATGGCGGCGATTTCTAGTCGACAGACGATTCTCCGGGGGGGGGGGGGGGGGGAGATTGTCATGTAGGCATATTAATGGTTCGAGCTTAGTGGTAGCTCGCCAGCCAAATGCGGGTAAATACAGCGGCGGGCTAGTCAAAGCACTTGTTACATTACAGTGTAATAATTCGTTTGTCTTGTTAATGACTTATACTTTTATAGGGAGATACTTCAAGGGGGAATTATTACTTAAGAGTCATTTCGTGTAAATATTTCATATAAGTGTCCACGCTCAAAAAATCAAATTTGTTATACTTTGTGGGATGAAAGGACTTTGGAAGCAAGTAACCAATTTTGAGGCTGCAATAATTCATTTTTTGCGTTATTTTCAAAGTTCATCAAGCCAAACTGCAAAGTAATGTCACAAAAGTAACTATATCATGACAAAGTATCATCCTTACCCTTACAAGGAAAAATAAAAACACTGTAGCGGCAGCACTAAATCAATTTCAAGGTGCAGTCTTTTAGGTGTTCGTAGTGCTACTACTAGGGGTTTCGCAGGGGGTCACAGGTCACATCTAGGTCACAGGTCACATCTAGGTCAAAGGTCGGTGACTAAGGAGTAAACAAGGGTCTCTACAGAAGCCGTTGATTATAACAACAAAGTTCTTTCTTGCATTTATTCCATGAAAATGATATATCAGATTCGCAAGTCTTCCATGAAATGCTTCGCACTGGCTTGTGAAATAATCCGCAGTGGCTTCGTGAAAACTGTGAATATATAAACAAAGTAAATGTCCTTAAGTTCACAGAGTATTACATGAATTATAAAAGCATCGTACATAAATCATCACTTAATCGAAATTCCTAAATTCAATGGTTAAACATATACGAAAATCACACTCAATTTTGAGCTACAGAATGTCAAAGCTAATCGCAGAATTATCTATACAATGAATCAAATATATGGTTTACACTTCTTTCTCAAGAATTATAAGAGTCTCTAAATTACCTCCTTGCATCCTTTCCCTCTTATATCAGTTTGTTGGGTCTCAAAAGAGACAAAACCTCAAGCAATTCTCAGAAAATATCGTCCAAAGATGTCTGACATGAAGGGATTTTCCATGTGCTAATGTGTGTTTGTTCGTGGCTCAGTTGTGTTCTCCAAAGTCATCTGACAGAGGGCGCTATACACAAAAGCAAACTTGTGAATACATTAACATGGCTCCCCAAATTAGTGTAACTAATTTACAATCAGAAGCTCTAGTAATCTAGACTCGTCTTGATCAATATTGTGAACATGCACTGATTTGACTAAAATGCAAAAATTACATGGTACTGCTCCTTTAAGTTGTCTGAGTACATTGTACAAACATACAATAAATCAGCTTTAAAGCATCTTACTGGTAATCATTAACTTTCGAACAAGGTAAACTATCAAATTTCTAAACTCAAGTACTTTAAAACAACAATAAACTAACAGGTTATCTAAGCAACTACTAAACACAACATGTATGTTGAAGCTACTCAGGGCTCCTCGTCGGGGATTCCCCTGGTCTCCAAGTCCTCCACAAGTAAGACTAGCTTCTGGATGGGACGCTCCAGGAACTTCTCAGAATGGACTCGCTTTCCCTTGTCATCCAAGTGGGGGTCACCGATAGCGAGTTTGACCCTCCTTACATGATTGTCCTCGCCTGGGAACACCTGAGCAATCCGAGCAAGCAACCATTGATTGCGAGGAAGATTCTCGTCTTTGATGATGACAATGTCCCCAATGTGAAGGTCATCTTGTGGTCGTATCCACCTTTGACGCAGTTGGAGGTTTTGAATAAACTCCTTCCTCCATCGTGACCAAAACTCATTCGTTAAGTATTGAACTCGACGCCATCGTTTGCGGGAGTATATGTCAGTACGCTGGAACCTTCCAGGCGGTGGCAAGATGATAGTGGATTTCATCGTCAACAGGTGATTTGGGGTTAGTGGCGCAAGCGAAGTTGGGTCATTCAAGTTGTCCACTGTAAGAGGTCTACTGTTAACAATTGCAGCTGCTTCACACATCAGTGTTCTCAAAGACTCGTCATCAAGCTGAGAGCCTGCCTGATGCATCAGTGGCCCCAGAACTCTACGCACAGAACGTATCTGTCGTTCCCATGCTCCTCCTGTATGGCTGGCTGATGGAGCATTCATCTTGACTTCATAGTGGCTGTAATCGCATCCCTCCTTCAGGAGAAACTGCCTCGCAGAGCTATGGTCCATTTCAGCGACAGCTTCTTTGAGCTCGGACTCTGCCCCAATGAAGTTCGTGCCTCTATCAGATCTCAGCTGTCGTATGGGCCCACGAATGGAAATGAATCTCCGTACAGCGTTGATGAAGGAGTCTGAGCTGAGACTTGCTGCTGTTTCGATGTGAATGGCACGTGTTGCCATGCACGTGAAGAGAACACCGTATCTCTTCAATTCCTTTCTTCCCTCTTTGATGTACCAAGGACCAAAGAAGTCCACGCCACAGTTGGTAAATGGTGGTGCCGGTTCGAGACGGTCTTCCGGCAGGTCCGCCATCTTCTGCTCTTGAACTTGGCCGAACAGCTTCCTGCATCGTACGCATTTGGATATGTAGTAGGAAACAGCCGAGCTACAGCCAATAATCCAAAAGCCATTCATTCGGATCTGATTCACGGTCATGCCCCGACCCTGATGTTGGGTTTGCTGATGGCAATGTCGAATGATCAATTCGGTGATGTGGTGCTTTCTGGGCAAGACAGCTGGGTGTTTGAAGTTAGAAGGGAACCCAGCCCTTCTAATGCGGCCTCCAACTCGCAGAACGTTGTCAGCATCCAGAAATGGGTCCAATTTGTAGAGACAACTCTTAGTCTTCATGACTTTGTTACGCTCTCGAACCTTGGATCTGCTAGGGTTGTCACTGTTGACCTTTAGAGATTGCAGGATTTTGATTTCCTCTGCAAAGGCTTCTTTCTGCACCAGTCTCAGGATTTCTAGTTCCGCTTGGCACATGTCCTCTACCATCACAGGTTTGTAGGGAGGAATCGCATCTTTTCGTAGAGCCTGGATCGAATTCGGCTGTGGTTTCTTTATGGAACGCGTCATCAGGAGAGACTTGAACTTCAGACAAGTTGCTACAGCTCTCTTGGCTTGATGCCATTCAGAGAAGCGCTCAAGACGTTCAAGCTCGAATGTCTGCTTCGCAATCTGTGTAGCAAGGCTCTTGACCTTCTTCACCTCTGGATCCTCTAGAGAAATGGTTGGTCTGTTGGCTTCGATTGTGATAGGAACCTGCTCTTCCCACAGAAAGTTAGGTCCAACAAGCCACCTTGATTTGTTCATCAATTCCTCAACTCCAAGACCCCTTGATCCGTCATCTGCCGGATTAACATCTGTAGCAACATGTCGCCACTGGGAAGGCTTGGTGTGGTCTCTGATACGCTGTACCCGATTCGCAACAAAAACATGGAATCTCCGTGCATCATTGGCAATGTAGCCCAACACTACTCTACTGTCGGTCCAGAAGACCTCATAGACATTCTCATACTCAAGCTCCTTCTGTAACAGAGCACTGACACGGACTGACACCACCGCAGCTGTTAGCTCAAGGCGTGGCACAGAAACTGGCTTCAGAGGACAAACTCTGCATTTCCCCATGATGAGGCTGCAGTGCACTCTTCGCTGGTCATCGGTGAGTCTCAGGTATGAACATTGGGCATAGCCAGTGGTACTCGCATCAGAGAAATGATGAATCTCTACTGATTCAACACGACCAAAATTCTCCGGAAGAAAGCATCGTCGCATCTTGAAGTTCTCTAAAAGAGCCAAATCGCTCCTCCACCGTTCCCAAGCTGGCCGTAAGGATTCAGGAAGTGGATCATCCCACTCTGCCTGATCTCTGCACAGCTCCTGTAATATCTGCTTACCAACCAACAGAACAGGACTCACAAATCCAAGAGGATCATATACCGAACTGATCGTGGAAAGGATTCCTCGTCTTGTGAGTGGTTGGTCCTTCAGAACGATTCGAAACTGGAAGGTGTCCGACTCGATACACCAGTGGACGCCAAGTGCTCGCTCGATGGGGAGAGAGTCATGACGCAAGTCAAGATCCTTGATTCCCTTGGCACGATCCTGTGGCGAAACTGCTTCCATCACTTCTCGTGAATTGGAGACAAACTTATGCAATCGCAAACCACCTCTGCCACAGAGATCCTTGGTCTTCCTTATCAACTCAATGGCTTCTTCGCTGGTGGAAACAGATCTCAGACCGTCATCCACATAGAAGTCATTTCGCACAAAGTTCGCAGCTGCAGAACCACATTCTTCTTCATAGCTGTTCGCAATTTGTTTGAGACCAAAGTTCGCACACCCAGGGGATGATGCCGCACCAAACAGATGGACATTCATCTGGAACTCCTTTGGTTCAGCTTCAGGGTCTCCCTTTTCCCACCACAAGAATCGAAGGAACTTCCGGTGGTCTGGAATCACATAGAACTGGTAAAACATCTGCTCTATGTCACACATAAAGGCGATCGGTTGTTGTCGAAATCTACATAGGACACCCACAAGTGTGTTGGTCAGGTCAGGACCCTGTAGGAGATAGTCATTCAAAGACTTTCCTTCAAACTTGGCACTGCAGTCAAAGACCACTCTGATTTTCTCAGGTTTTTTAGGATGGTAGACACCATGATGGGGTATGTACCATACGCAGTCATCAGAGACATGAAGCTCGGAATCAGGAACCTTCTGTGCATAGCCACTCTTGATGATGTTATTCATGAAGGCATTGTACTCGCTGTGATACTGCGGGTTCTTCTTGAACCGGCCCTTAAGCTGCTTGAGACGCTGAAGAGCTTGAATCTTGTTGTTCGGAAGTTTAGGTTCTGCTTCCTTGAAGGGTAACGGCATAACAAAGTGACCGTCGCATTTTTGATGAATACCCTCCTCCATCTTGGTCAAGAACTTACGGTCGTCTTGAGACAGTGCAACCTCGTCTGACTTTCGCTCGGAGAAGTCTAGTTCCATCATTTGTGCAACTTCGTAGGGACTGACCATCTCCTTTACACGACTTCTGAAGGAGAATTGAATGTTGTCAACATTCTCTTCTGTACATCCTTTCGGACTTTCACCAACTGTCAAAAACGATGGTACTTCATGGATCAGAATTCTGTGACTCACACCGATGGGATCACAGTCGTCGACTTCGCACTGGTTGGGGTCTACAATACCGACGATGCCCCAACCAAGGTCGGTCCTTTGACCATATGGTCCATTGTTGACAGGAGGAACGACATCACGAGGTGCCAAGGCACGCGGACAATTATAGCCGATGAGAATGCCTACTTCGCAGTCAGTCGAAGGCATCAACAAATCAGCAAGCTTCTCCAAGTGTGGCCACTTCCTGGCCATCTCTGAGGTCGGGATATGAGAACGATTGGCTGGCATTATTTCCCTTGAGTATGCAGCTGGTAGCGAAATCTTTAGATGGCTGTCGAACCCACGCACTATCAGCCCATCTATCTTTCTGCTTGCTACCTTCTGATCCTCCGCAAACATGGTGGACAGCAGTAAATTGACCTTGGTACCCTGTAGATCCAATGCCTCGCAAGTGCTGTCCAAAATGAATGTCGTATCTGACTGAGTGTCCAAGAGCGCATAGACCAGCCTCTCTTTCTCCGGTTTATCACGATGTGAGACCCATACTGGGACGATCATCGAACTTTTACAGCAGTTGTTCGTTCCACTAAGATGACTAACACCTGTGTGGGAGCTGACAGATGTTTGCTGCTTCTCAGAATTCTGCTGAGGATTTTTTCCACCTTCTGTGGGTTTCTCCGTCTTTCTTATGTCTCCATGAAGAGCTGTCGGATGAGACTTTGCACAGGTTTTGCACGTGGCTCTCCGCTTGCAGTGCTTTGACATATGTCCTTGGTTAAGACATCCAAAACAAAGCCCCTTTTTCATCGCAAAAGTCTTGCGCTCTTCCAATGGCTGTTTCAGAAATTCCCAGCAATCGCCCAAGTTGTGATTCTTGCTACAGAGAAGGCAGGACTTCGGATTCTGGATCCCCCTTCCTGTGTTGCTGTTCTTTGTTGCCTCATTCGCACTGGTTGAGAAGGAACTCCCTCCTGGGGTTCTTTTCCTTTCACCTTTGTCGTTTTGTCTGTCTTGTCCTCTGAGTCCTTGTATCGAAGTCACAGGGTCGCATGCAATCTTGGCCTCCAGTTGCATGAACTTTACAAAGTCGCTGAATGGAGGATACTTCTTCTGTTTTTCTTTGAACTCCACAGCCTTTCTAGCCCATTTGTTGATCAACCAGTCAGGGAGCTTGACGAGTACTTTTCTGTTCTCTCTTTCGTCGTCGAGTACCTGGAGGCTACCAATTGTCTCCATAGCCACCTGGCACTGACCGAGGAAGTCGGCAAGATTTCGCATCCCATTTCCATCACGAGGAGAGATCTTGGGCCATGATTCCAACTTGTTGCGGAAAGCGTTGGCGACAACAAAGGGATCACCAAATCTCTTCTCAAGAAGCTCCTTTGCTTTGTCAAATGCGTCGTCAGTTGAGAGGAAGAAGTAGCCTTCTATGGACTCCTTCACAGTTCCACCCAGGTACTTTTGTAGGTAGTGGAGTCTCTCTGAGCGTGGGATGCCCCTCTGTTCGATGAGTATTTCGAAGGCACGCTTCCATCTCGGATACTTCAGGGGGTCGCCAGTAAATACACCAGGCTCTGGCGTCGGTAGACGACTCAGGTTTATCTGCTCTGCAAACGTCTTTGTGAGATCTTGCAGAGTAGTCTGTGGACTGGGCGTTGTCAACTCGTTCTTGATCTGCTGCTGTGATGTACTAGAATCTTGGTCTGGCTGTGGAATTTCCGGTGTTTCTACTGGTGAGACTGACTTTGCTGCAGACTCATCTACTCCATGAGTAGCGTTCGGGGTAGGCAGGGATTTGATGTATTCTTCTACTAGTGAAGTTTTGCTGTCTGTTTCCTTCACAGCATCAATCACAATTTCAGCATATTCTTCTCGTTCTGCTTGCTCGATGGCCTTTAACCTTGCTTCGGTTTCATGCAGGTCTGTCAAAGTTTGGATTTTCTTGAGTTCAGCTTGTTGCCGTTCGACCTCTGCTCTCTGTTTTCCTTCAACATCTGCAAACTCAAGCCTCGCTTTCAAGGCAGCTGCCTCGGCAGCAAGCGTTGCCTTGACCGAAACTCCTGAAAATCTTGAAGATTGCCTTGAAGATCTGGTGGCTCTTGAACGTCCGCTGAGGCGTTCTTCTTTGCTCAAGATATGATCTCTAATTTGCTGAAGAAGCTGTGGGTTGCAGAGTATTGATGTCAGTTCACTGGAGGGGGGTTGCGCATCTGGTGTTTCTGGAATTTCTGGTGTAGGAACGAGGAAGGGTGTAGGCGAAGACTGCTTTCGTTCTTCTGTTGAGTCAGCCATGGCGTACAGAACACATGTAGACTTACATGTATATCAAGTTTCAAAACTTAATCAACAAATAGTTAATACTATCTAGTATGTAACTCTTTGCTCAAATTCAATGTGTGTAATATAAACAAAAGGTACAATTATAAACACAAATAATTTTGTGCAATCTACTTGTATCACCAAATCCAACTTACATGTAGAACAATTGCATATACACCATGTATGTTCAATGGTACACACCTATGTACATGTACATGTAACTAGCACTACACATGTACATGTAATACATGTAGTAAAATACACTTCGCATTTAAATGGAAAATGGCGAACAATGTGATTGATCTCAATACCACTATAATTCAGTGTACATGTACAGTATATTTATATTCTGGAACAAATTCTGAATTATCAACAAAGCTCAAATCAAATGACAATTTCGTTGAATGACAATTTGCATCAAATCACAAATGCAAATTACAATTATGCAAATCAAAATGCACAAATAGACGCAAACTCAGTTTTTACTGTCCAGTTCAAAGATCCACGATGAAGTCTTGATGATCAAGAAATCCCATGTCCATGATGTCCGAAGAACAGTCACGGTCGCAACAGACGACGGGTTGCAGGGTCGTAGGGTCGCAGGGTCGATGGTACTGGAACGGGCACTCGTGTCGCAGCTACAAGAGTGAAGCCATCTCATCAGTACTCAACGCAGGTACAGCCTCGTCTCCAGATGTGAGGATGTGTCGCACAATCACTGATCACGCAGGGGGAGGTTCTTGTAGCAAAGACTGCTTAAGATCCGCAGGAGTTTTCACTGTAGCGGCAGCACTAAATCAATTTCGAGGTGCAGTCTTTTAGGTGTTCGTAGTGCTACTACTAGGGGTTTCGCAGGGGGTCACAGGTCACATCTAGGTCACAGGTCACATCTAGGTCAAAGGTCGGTGACTAAGGAGTAAACAAGGGTCTCTACAGAAGCCGTTGATTATAACAAAAAAGTTCTTTCTTGCATTTATTCCATGAAAATGATGATATGTCAGATTCGCAAGTCTTCCATGAAATGCTTCGCACTGGCTTGTGAAATAATCCGCAGTGGCTTCGTGAAAACTGTGAATATATAAACAAAGTAAATGTCCTTAAGTTCACAGAGTATTACATGAATTATAAAAGCATCGTACATAAATCATCACTTAATCGAAATTCCTAAATTCAATGGTTAAACATATACGAAAATCACACTCAATTTTGAGCTACAGAATGTCAAATCTAATCGCAGAATTATCTATACAATGAATCAAATATATGGTTTACACTTCTTTCTCAAGAATTATAAGTGTCTCTAAATTACCTCCTTGCATCCTTTCCCTCTTATATCAGTTTGTTGGGTCTCAAAAGAGACAAAACCTCAAGCAATTCTCAGAAAATATCGTCCAAAGATGTCTGACATGAAGGGATTTTCCATGTGCTAATGTGTGTTTGTTCGTGGCTCAGTTGTGTTCTCCAAAGTCATCTGACAGAGGGCGCTATACACAAAAGCAAACTTGTGAATACATTAACAAACACTTCTGAAAAATCTCCTTTATATTTATTTTAGGCCCTATAATACAGCATGTTTTTACAACTAGCAAAATTGCATTTTTTACCCCATTTTTATCCCTCCAAAATGGCACTTGCCAGGGCACTCAGAATAATTTCCCTTCGGCTATGGTTAGTTCAGACATTGGTCTTTTCATATCTGGTGAGAACATTTTGGGTTATTGTACAGCCTTTGTGCAGCAGCGCTCCAAAAATGGTAAATTTCACAAAAACCTTGAAAGTGTATTTTCAGTGTTTTCCTTTGTTTTGGGTATTAAACTTGTATAATTGGTATTGTTCATTAATCTAGGACATTTTTACAAACAGAATCAGACTGTTTATCATTTTTAGACCATTGGATGAATAGTAGGTCGTGTACTTCCCCCACACCTGGCTAGGACCCGCCCACTCCACCGAATTTTGAATGTGGATGTTACATAACGAAACAAATGTAAATAAATAATATGCAAGTGAACACTTTAGAAATAACAGAATTCCTTTTCACAGCCTCCCCTTCTCCCACCCCGGGGCATTGCTTGGGGTTGAGGGTGGGGTGTGACCACCCACCACTAACTTAGCATTGTCGGTACAATCATTGTCACATGGGCAAAACTCATGTGATTGCAAGCCGCAATGAATAATAATGGCCATATTCATTGTCCTCTGATTGAAGTGCACCATTATTCAAATGATGTCCAATCCTCCCCTCCCAGCTAGGCCCCGCTCCTTCCTTTGCCACCAAATTCAGATTTTGATTTCTGCATGTATCTGCCTAAAATAAATTGTAAATACTAGATATCAATTTGCAAGTGAATCTTTTACGATCTACACCAACAGCCGTCTCACAGATAGCCCCTTCCCCTGCCTCCCCCACTCCCAAAGCTCAAAGATAACCACGCCCTCCCCAAAGAGTCAACAAGTACAATTTTGTTGAGACTACTTACATGCATATGGCCTTGGGGAAAGTCTGAATTATGTAAGGTGGCTTTTTTACAACACGGGGCAGCTTGAAATATCCGAAAAGTGAGGAGGAGAAGGGGTGTATGTCGTGGGGTGGGGGTGGGGTTGGGAGGGGTGATCTGGACACATGCATGTACGCTGTACACATTTGTTTATATTGCATGCTTCTTTGGAATTACATTAAAGGTGTGGTGAACAAAATGACGTTTATTATATTATTTTCAAAACGGAAAAGATCTGTCGATTTAGAGAGCAACTAACTGTTATTTGTTTATGAGACAACGATCACTCCAGTGAAAGCTCCGGGGGAACACAGCATCAATTTGATTGCATGAATTTCACTCTGACTTGACTTGGCTATATACATGTAGTTAGGGTCTGAAGTATTTTTTTAGTGGAAGTGTCCTCCAAATTTGTATTTACCTTATCAACATGAAGTTTTGTGGCACCCAATACACTTCTGTAGTGTGCTTATTATTACCATGGCAACCGTTGTAAAGACATCGGTGCTCATAAACTAAAGTCAAAAATACTTCCATTTTCGAAGCCTATCACGGAAGTATTATCCTATGATTGAAATTCATGGCTATATAATTAACAACAATACGTGCTCAGTATATAGCGTGGCCGCCATTGGTGCGAGAAGCGCATGTAATTTTCACCTCTCAATCTGTACCATTTTGTTTGTTTTGATGTATACGTTTCTTTTAGTTATCAATTGCAGAGCATGAAATAACATCACCACAATTGTGTATATTTACTTTGGTTTTGCCAATTCGGGTTGAAAACCCACACATTTTTGGAATAAAATCAGTAATTATAAGTCCCTATGGCAGTGACAATGGATGCATACAATTGCTTGACTGGGATAAATGTTTACACAGAAATACAGAAATTATGCCCAAAATGTTATCTAGACAAGAGTTTGGAAACATATATAAAAAAACACCTCTAGTGGTAACAGCAATATAACCAAGAATGTCATATTATAGAGTAATGGTCAACCAATATTTTCCTGCCAAATCGGTTGTAGGAAAATTGGTCAAAGTATATGCAAATCAACATGGGATCACAGTGTGCTGTACCCCTCCCTTTCAGAAAAAAACCCAAACACCCGCCAGAAAGGGTTAAAATCTGTAAGCACTTGTGGTTTGTTGGGGAAGTTGGTTTGCGGATTTTTAATTAACACATTAACAAACATTCCCTGCTTGTATACAAAAAAAACCTGTAATTTATAAGCACCAACACATTTGGATTGCGTGCCATGTAACAATGGATGCACCACATAAGTGTGGCCATGTTGACTGCCGATGACAGTTTGGAAGAGACTCAAAATTTCATGCTGATTACGAAATTACGATTTTGGAGGGCATAGCAGCACCCATAACGGTACTATATTCGACTTTATATGTGCTTGATCTGACCATATTTACACATTAAATTTAATCATTCAATATAGAGGCCATTTTGAGTTTTCACAAGAGTGATAGTTGTTTTAAAGTACATGTATTTTAATATAAAAAATATGAGTTATTTGCTCTCGTAATCGCCATATCACTTCTCTGTATTGAAAATAATGAAATAAATGCAATTGTATTAAAAAAAATCAGCATTATGTACATATACCATGTACAGGTATCCATATTACACCCCCCCCCCCTGGGCTTTCCAGGTATTCCAAACCACTCCCACGTTGACAAAAAAACAGCGAAACCTACATAGTGTATGTAAATATGTGGACTTTCCGCAAGGCAATATGTAACCTTAACAATAATACATATTCTGCACAATTCTTTGGGAGGGGAGGGGTAGTTGCTCATAATGAGCACTGGAGTAGGAAAAGGAATGGCAGGGGGTGGGCTGTGAGACGGGTACGCCTGTTGGTGTAGATTATGAAAGCTTCACTTGCAAATTGACATATATTTACAATATTAATTTTGGCAAATAAATGCAGAAATCAAAATCTTAATTTGTTGGCAAGGGAAGGGGCGGGGCCTAGCTGGGAGGGGAGGACTGGACATCATTGGAATGATGGTGCACTTCAATCAGAGAACAATTGATATGGCAATTATTCATTGCGGCTTGCAAACACATGAGTTTTGCCCATGTGACAATGATTGTACCGACAATGCCAAGTAATTGGTGGGTGGTCACAGACCCACCCTCAACCCCAAGCAATGCCCCCGGGGTAGGGGAAGGGGAGGTGTGAAAAGGATCTCTATGTTATTTCTAAAGTGTTCACTTGCATATTTACATTTGTTTTGTTATGCAACATACAAGTTCAAAATTCGGTGGCACAGGGGAGTGGGCAGGGCCTAGCAAGGTGTGGGGAGGGGGGAAGTACACGACCTACTATTCATCCAATGGTTTAAAAATGATACACAGTCTGATTCTATTTGTAAAAATGTGCTAGCTTCATGAACAATACCAATTATACAAGTTATTACTCAAAACAAAGGAAAACACTGAAAATACACTTTTTAACGTTTTTGTGAAATTTACCATTTTTGGAGCGCTACTGCACAAAGGCTATACAATAACCCAAAATGTTCTCACCAGATATAAAAAGACCAATGTCTGAACTAACCAAAGCCGAAGGGAAATAATTCTGAGTGCCCTGGCAAGTGCCATTTTGGAGGGATAAAAATGGGGTAAAAAATGCAGTTTTGCTAGTTGTAAAAACATGCTGTATTATAGGGTCTAAAAATAGTATAAAGGAGATTTTTCAGAAGTGTTTTTATTTTTTTCTTGTAAGGGTAAGGATGATACTTTGTCGTGATATAGTTACTTTTGTGACATTACTTTGCAGTTTGGCTGGATGACCTTTGAAAATAACGCGAAAAATTGAATTTTTGCAGCCTCAAAATTGCCGAAAAATGGCGAAAACACATAATGGCCCGTAACCATGGCAACGGGCAAAATAAAAGTTTAAAAAGTCTATTTTGGTTACTTGCTCCCTAAGTCCTTTTATCCCACAAAGTTTTTAAAAAAAATCGATTTTTTGAGCGTGGACACTTATATGAAGTATTTACACGAAATTACTCTTAAATGATGTGGAGGTATAGTTTAATGTTTGTTATGTAAAGTTGAATGTATTTTAATATTTTGAGCACAAAAACCACGACACCTTCTATTGTATACCACTGTATATAAATGGCAATCATCCAAATCAATCAGTCAATCAATCAATCAGAACTATTAAAGTCCGCCTGGCGAGTCAAAATTATTGAAATAAGGCATGCAACTTCCTCGTGTATCCGCGGATTTTAGCGTTTTAATGGGAATTGCGGCCTAAAATCCCCGAAAATGTCATGTTTTGGATTGATTAATACTTATCCTATTTCAAAGGTGTGGTTGAAAGGAAACTATAGGTTTTCCCGGCGAATTTCCGAATTTTTCTAATCAGTTTCAATATCAGCCATTCAATTTCGCGTGAGTTTTGCACATGTGGTCCAATTGCGGTTTCTTTTTCATTTGGGTTTCATTCAATTTCATTTTCAGGCAGCCAAGATTTTGCTGTGAATGTTCGTTTTCGTTTTCGGGCAGCCTATTTCGTTTTGGTGCATTCAAAACTTAACTCGTGGCAGTCTGAAATTAAGTCTTTGCAATCTTTTGACGGTTGACGCATTCAAATTAGCGAACATCTGTGCGCTTATAACGTATAACCATGCATGCTTTTCGTTTCTTATTCGCTTATGGGCAATCGCTTTCATCGTTTGATCATTTAAATTAGTAACATTTTTTAAACGATATTTTTTCCTATTTTTTTACGAGGTTCATTCCCCCCCCCCATAAAAAAAATCTTGATGACTGTAGAATTTACAATACTATGTTACAAATCAACTGATATGAGGGAAACAAGATGCAACGAAATAATGAATTTAATTCAATTCAATTCAATTCAATGAATTGAAAGGGACTAAGAAAATTTCTTTTTCACTGTTGATCTTTTCTACTTGTTTGAACGTTTGATCAAGGGGCTTTTTTACGTTGACGATTTCTTCATCGGGACACGTAATATGTTTGGAAATGATTGTACCGTCGGGAACACATCTCTCGCGTTAATTCTTAAATGTTTTATTTCGTATGTCTGACCAAACACTTACCATATTCATCTTTGTGTCACATTTAACCTTATTTGCAAGTTTTATTTTCCATTTTGAGGGGTGTTTTGGTGCCTTCTCCGTTTTAATGCTAATGCAAAGTTTCACATTCATTAGAAAACTCGTGATGGCATTCCGAGCATGATTAATGTTACACGGCTATTTCAGCAAAACAAGTTGCTAGAATTTTGGATATTTTGCTGTCATCAATTTCTCTTATTTGGTGATTGTATGATGTGTCAGTACATGGCAGTAAGCCAATGACCATCCCTTTCCCACAAATGTTTTCAATAAGCAAATTTTGGATGAATAATTTGAAAGAAAAAACCCTAAACTGAACAGTGTCTTCCTGAAATGACATCACAGTAACAGCGTTAGTCCGGAAAAACATGGAAACTTTTAAATGCTTAAAGAAGTGCACATTTGCAATAAGATTAACCCAAAAAGTGTTGTCAAATGTGTAGTTTAACATTTCACAGAGTTGCGCAAAAAGAATTCCTGAGAAAAATTCATCGCAATACCCTTTAAGAAAGAAAGTCAATCTACGGTTTGAAGTCATCAAATATGATTTACGCTAGGGAATTTGAATGATTCTTTTTATTTGTCGAATGCCGATCTGCATAAATTATAAGGACTTACCGTTCTAAAGAAAGAAGGGGGTGACGGTCGTTTACATCGCGTGGATCGGACGTGGCGGACATTTCTGCCGTGTCCATTCAATGTACGGTACTCGTTGTGTGGCACATAATACACACGGCACAAATATTGTTTCTCGCGCGTCCGCAAAATACGATGCACTGGTAAGACAAGTGCGGCAGAATTCAAGATTAGCACGCAACAGCTCGATTTTTGAACGATATTCGAGAACGTAATATCCCTTTAAAAAATGCCGGTTTCAGAAAAAAAAATCTGATACTGACGCGCATTTGGCTTGTTTCATGTCATTGCGCCGCCGACTTTTGCGCCAAAACCGCTCGCGAGTAAATAAAAAAAAGAGCATGGCCTGGCTCTGCGTTTTTGTAGAACGTACCGGTATCGCTGCCAAACAAACAAAAAACGACAAAGTATCTCGTTTTATTATCTTAATCAACTGCTTATTTTCTCGGTTAAACGACTTATTATCTTGTTTAAACGATTAATTATCTCGTTTAAACAACTTGTTTATCTCGTTTAAACGACGGATTTTATCTGATTTAAACGGCTTTTTTAAATCTGGTTTAAACTACTTATTTATCTTATAAATGACTTATTTGTCTCTCGTTCAAACGAGCCCGGCACACTATAGGTTTTCTCGGTCAATTTCTGCAAATGAGCAGCCAATTTAATTTTCGTGTGTTCGAATTGAAGCTATTTTGCCTCTCCAGTTGTTACTGCGTTTCAAATTCAGAATTCGGCTATTCAATTTCGTTTTGAGGCATTCAAATTCCTTTAGCACTGTGTTCAATTTAGCATATCGTCATTCTTTTTCTCAACACACAATCATCATTCAATTTAGCAAAGCTGGTTCGACTGCAGATTTTACTGATTTTTTTTTTCTTCAATTTCGTAAAGAGGCAATCAATTTCGCTTAAAGAGAATTCAAATAAGTACGACTAAAGAAATACGAATAAACAGATAAACTGTACTAGGCAACTGTTTCGTATCTTCACTTTAATTCAGGCAAACCTTGTTTTCTTTATTTATGCTTCCAGTAGACTTTACATGGGGCCAATGAGGTTTTTTCTTCTTCTTTTTTTTCTTATTCATTTTTTTTGGGGGGGGGGGATCTTTATTGGTTAACTGACCAAGACCTAATTTTGTATTGTGTTTGAATGGGGTGTTTCTTTATGTTTTTCCTGGTTTTTTATTGTTTATGTTGTTTCTTCCTCAACCATCAATCTGTTGGCGTGCCAGACATCTTGGCATATATGTTTGGGTATGGTTGTACCACTGCATGCACTTCACTTGGGTGATGACATCAACGCTCTGGATGGCTGCTTGTTGAAGGAGATCGCACCTCCACTGCTGCATGTTCATTCCTGCTTGCTGGGCAGCCTGTCTGTCTCCGACACGTTGTTGCCACTCAGGTAACCCAAGGATGCGTTTAACTGCAGCCTTGAATGCAGAGTGTGCCATCTCCGTGCTGTTCAGGAATGGGGAGTAGGGAGGGAGGCGCTTCAGCTGGATCATTGGGTTGGCACCTTCAGGGAGTTGGGCTCGCACGTGAGGCCTCGCATTGTCGTATATGAGGTAAATGGGTTCGTCGTCTGGGAAAACTGCATCACACTCTTGAATTGTGTCCGCAAGAAACTCTTCGAATCTCTCTCGCGTCACAGTTTCGAATGCGATTCGGTGGTGCACCAAGCCTACTTCACTAGAAACAGCGAAGGTGACATTGCAATTTCTCCCTCGTTGTCTGTCGACGACTCGTCTTGCTGCGATCCCTAGTGGATCTCTACCCTGGGAGCGTCGAGTCCAGACGTTATAACCTGTCTCGTCAATGAAGACTAGATGCGCCAGAACACCATGCTGCAGGAACCACTCACCACACTGGACGCGTTGATCAATAACTTCAGGGGAATTTCTTGCATCAGGGACGTCCTCCACTAGTTTCAGTGTAATCATCATCCCATCCAAGGCCCTGGCTATGGTGGCAGTAGAAACCTGGGGCTTCTCTGGCAGATGCTCACTCAAACTAGCCTTCATTTGTTGAAGTGTCAAGACGGGATTAGCGTCAAGGATGCCTTGTAGATGGTTTCGCATGTCATCATCCATCTTGCTGTGGGTTGCTCCTCCTCTTGCCAGCGTCTCTCGCCTTCCAGTCCTCAAATATGTTGCAACAATTGATCTGGCTGTGGACTTGTTGATGTTCAAATTGACCGCAAGCTGAAGGTAGTCTTGCTAGTTTCCCTCGAAGGCCTCAATCAACCTTTCTCGATCTACCTGGGCCACTCTAGCGTAGCGACCACGAGCTGCCATTTCTAGAAATATACGTGTAAAACTGTAGCGAAAGCTCGTCTTCGAAGTACATCGGCAAAGTGACTCAAGTGCCAAAAAGTGAACCGTATTTATGCCTTCAACATTCTTAAGGAAACAAAAATTTAACAAATCATTTTTTAGATTGCACAAATTCCAGAAATGACTGCCCAAAAATGAATTTGAATGACTAAACACACGCCTCAAAAAGCTCCTGCGAATTTGAATGCTGCTTTGTTGAATTGTTAAATTGCATGATTATTTTGTTAAATCGAATGACGCAACAAAACGAAATCGGAAGACCCTTTCAGTAACATTTGATTTTGCGCGAAATAGAATAGCGTAGTGGTTAAATTGGCTGCTCATTTGCCGAAATTGACCGAGAAAACCTATATTAAAGTGAAATTCGCGCTACTAAGGTGTTCCCCATCTGTCCTCTCACATCTCGCATCTGGGGTGGATGACCTGACCTTTGTGTCGCAAGTTGTAATATGCAAATTTGGCACAATTATCATCTCGACTCATGCAAACGCAATTGGCATTTAGGAAGGAGACGAGGCAGGCATAAGGTTACAATCAAGTAAAAGCTTTATGTGGCCTCTCTGGGCTCCCTTACGTTTTGTACTAATAAATGTAGTCGGGCACCATATGCAGACGTTGTTGTAATTTTGTAATTGTGCGTCTGGCAGCCAGACTGAGGGAGTGATGGTCATGTATCTGGAACATGTAAACGCTTTTTAATTAGCGCAAGCAGACTAATGACCAGCGTGGCAGCTCATGCACGATGTCGATATCGCTGTAGTGTGTGGTCCGACGTTACCGTTTTCTCTGACTTTTGTCTTGACTATCCAAATTTCGTGTATTTTTAGTATTTTTGACACGTCCGGGATGTTTTTCTTTATCTGCCGACATAGCTTCTTGAAGTAAAACAATCACACCACAAATATGATGTGAGAGATCAAACTAAAGAAAATAGTATAGACAAAAATACATAATTTTGAAGTTAATCGTGTGCTACTTCATTTAATTTGTTTTGTGATCATGAATGCACCCGCCATCAGTAGTACCGATCGATAATAGCGCGGCGGCGACATGCAAATGGGAGGACTCAAATGCGTCCCTGTAACGGCGGGCAAGATAGAGGTCTCCCTTTCATAATGTTAATTGACATTGGAAGCACTCTGGGTCGCGGAAAGAGACCCATTACTATTATTTTTATATTTTTTCATTGAAATGGGATTCGGTACAAAACCTGTTCTCGAAACAATCGCACATTTTTCCTCAGATGATGTTTCTTGCTCTGTGGAGGGACCTCTCGGGATGGAAGATGGTCGCATCCCGGATGAACGCATCACAGCTTCGTCTTTTTGGCAAAACCGCGCTGACCACGCCCCACCCAGGGCCAGGCTTAATACTCAAGGTAAGCATTTGTATTTCAGACTAACCACGTTATACTTCGTACAGTCATTTAAAAGACAATACAGTTGTTTAACCCTAAAGGGGCCGAGCGGAATCCGCCTCCCCCTCAACTTTTTCCGCGATAGCCTTGAAAAAAAAATGTCGCGACCCGAGCTGTTCGTCTGACTTTTTAGCTACGAGCCTTGCCCATCTTTTGATACCAAAAACATTTTGAAAAAATTCCGACGCAAACTGAATTTCCCCATAAACGTAGTGTACACAGAGCATTCGTGCATATGAATAATTAATTAGCCATAATTCCAAAATCCTTTGACCTATAGTCATGAAATTTCTTGGGTATGTTCATGGTAAGTGCATGTACTGAGTTTCAAAATTTTTCGTCACTCGATGGCCGACATCTTAGGGGGCTGAGAGATGGTCCAAATAACCTGGCCCTTTTAGGGTTAAAGGGATATTATACGGCTTGAAATTCACGAAATTATTATGTTGTTAGGGTTATTTCTTTTTACTTTTTCAAATGTCTGGTTGAAAGGAAACTAACCTAATGTCTTACCGTTCTTGAGAAAAGACGGATGAACAGCTGTTTACATCGCACGCGGTGGACTTCTGTGGCATACATATACGTATTTCCCGCCGTTTCCATTAAATGTACAGTTCACGTCGTGTGTGTCACAATACACAAAGTACCAACATAAATAGTGTTTCTCGCACGTCCGCATTATACAATACACTGTGTCATGCCAGATTCACAACTAGCACTCAACAACTCTGTTTTTGAGACTCACTATTTTGACACCCAAAATTAGTTGTCGCATGGTTCACGCAAGAATCACACAAAAACAACCAGTTGTAAATGATGGTTGTGTAGACGTTTATGTCCTACTATTAACTGTTTTTTCCATTTAATATAATTTCATTAAAATGCGTTTTGTAGCCCAATTGGGTGCATTCGCAATGTCCCTTCAGTTGCACAATTTACTGCTCGATTTGTGGTTGATTCGTAGTAACCTAATCCATTACGACTGCGCACTACAAGTAACATGCGGACGTCAATAGTCGGACGATATCGGCAAAATGTCATCAGGAAGTTATATGGGTCACGGGTCCCTGCTGCGCATTGTGATGCGTGCAGCTATCGTACGCGTAACCAGCAATGCAACCGATCACTAAGGCGGCCCCGAAGAGCCGACAATACGATGGGCGTCGCTGCAGGCGGGCGGGGGGGGGGGGGGTCAAAACCCCTATTAGTCATTTTCGTCGGTAAAATCATGGTGCTGTCGGCAAAAAAAGTGAAGAATAGAGAAAGAAGGAAAAGAAAGAGAGAAAAAGAAAATATTGAGAGTGTAAATAATAGACACCGTTGCTCAAAACCCTGCGAAGCTAACATCCGGTTCTGAATTCCTTGGCAAAAAAAAATTGTACACTGTGTCAAGACTGTCATGTCGGCACGAGCTGCCGAGCGAGGTCGCTTCATATACGGCGGTTGACAGCTACGGCTAAGTGACGACTCAAAACCATGGATCAAGCTAAAGCTAAAGAAGGCAAAACTCGAAAGAGTGTCGAGCTTCAGTTTGATGTAATGTTTGTGATGTAATACATCAACTTTGATGACCCCCCCCCCCCCATCTCCCTAAACACGAGCCAGTACATTAAAAAAGTCAGGGGAAAGTGGCAAAGAAATGCTTCAGATTGCACCACAAAGCATAAAATCCAGACCTTTTAGGCTGGCCCCGGACCCCACGCACACATAAAAAAGTCAGGGGAAAGTGGCTAGGAAACCGGACCCCACGCCTTCAGGGCTTCGCGCTCTCCGCTCGCATATAACAGAAATTCACTTTAGGATTTAAGGTATATTCCATCATTTGTAATTTGTGCATTTTGTTCGTTTGAAGCCACAAAAGTGCTCAAAATCTAAAGAAGGTTGATGAAGTTTAAGCTCAGCTGTATATTTCGAGAAAAACAGCATTCTAGGATCTCGATTTCAAAGCAAAAGTTGCTGAATCATGTTTTGAAATGGCCTGAATTCAGCGTCCGGCGAGACACGTTTTCACTGAGCCGATTGCAGCTACGCGAAGTCGCGCACTGATCCGACGAATTATAGCAACGGCGTGCGCGTGTGCATCGTGTCAACGCTTGCGCGCGCTTCGCTGAATATAAAAACGAACTACTACGGAAATTTCTAAAGGTGCTTCTTAAAACGCACCGTTGGAAAGGCATTCCTTCGTTGATTTCTTCAAAATGACAACTTGCCAGAAAGAATAATTTCACAGGGAGTTTAGTCCCCTTGCTATCTTTCAACCAAGTATGTTTTTTCAACAATAATTAAGTCAGTCACTTTTTGGATAGCTGCAAATGATGGACTATAGCTTTAAAGAACCCCCCCCCCCCCCCCGCTGGGATCAGGGATCGGGCATGCACAAGGTATGCTTACGTGGGCGTGTACACGTCAGCAACGTATCCAGCTTTTGATTTTTCAGCGCCGAAATGTAGACATGTTTTTTTCTTCGGACACTTGCCCTCCGTAAAATCAAAAAGTGTGGGGGGGGGGGAGGGGGGTCTGGTATCCATCGTCCAAATGGGGGCACTCTTCAAAACTGACCATTATTATGCATACTACATATCAAATGAAGATTTTCACGGCTCATTTTAATGGTTGTTGAATGGGTTTTCTTTAGGCCAAAAAAAAGTCTCCGGTTTCTGGTATGGAGCTTGCCCAAAAAGTGGTGCGGCGATATTCATGGGAGACCAGAGAGGCCACATAAAGCTTATTCTCGATCATAACCCCGATCAAAAACACGTTAAAATTGTGCAGCAGCAGGATTCCTGTCCAACCAGTGAGTTTGGCGGTTTTGAGACATCATCTTTCATTGAAAAAAAAACTGTTTCATTTTGCCCGACGCGCATGGCTACGGCGACGCGCGCGCATACCAGAAACCGGAGACTTTTTTAGTTTGGTCTTAGTGGGATTGATGTCAGAGGAACTCTATAAACATAACTGAAAATTAATTCCATTCAGAGTAATCAACATAATAAACCATTATAATACATGATGTGGGGGAATTAGACATTGATTTAATTAAGGGGTCTTTTGGGGCGGAAATTATCAATTATTTTGTGTGACGATCCGTCGGCAAATTTCATGATGACACCCCCCCCCCCTTTCAAAATGGTCTAGCGACGCCCGTGGACGATACGCTAGTGAACTTAGTCGTCTAGCGTTGGGTCAGACAAAGATTATGGGCAAAGATTGTTAAACATACCTCGAAGTCCAAATTTGAGCCAGATTCCTGCAAGATGGCTAAATCGTTGAATGCAGTAAGAAATCTTAGGTTTTTTGTTGCTGTACAGGATACGCTGCAGCATGGTGTAACGATGAAACTACTGATAATATCAGTCCGTGGATACAGGTTGACTTCGTTGGCACAGTCACCATCACTGGTCTGATCACCCAGGGGCGCGCAGATAACAACCAAAGGGTGGAGGAGTACCAAGTGACGTACAGCGAAGATGGTCAGTCCTGGCATCACGTGACTAATGCAGACGGCACAACAATGAAGGTATATAGTCAGGTTGCATACGGTTGGAATCGTGACCGACTGGTCCAAAGCACCAAACTTGGCAGATAGATTATTAAAGCCATATAGAAGGGGGTGACACCTGAAATTCTTTTGGGAAGAGTGCCTAATTTGCATAAAGCGTTAATCCCTGTTGTGTAATATATTTAGTCCCATATTTGGGTAGATCTTTATTTTTGTAATTTTTGAAAAGTATATTTTGGGAATTTTACTTACATATCCTTACTTAAATAACATTTTCTACAGAATTTAGGATCGTTATTATGTCCTCATATTATTATCCAGTCAGTCTTAAATGCTTTCGAAAATGTTATTGAAGTAAGGATGTGTAAGTGAAATCCCCAAAATATACTTTTCAAAAAATCAAAAAAAATACTTTTCAAAAAATTAAAAGTGGGAAAAATATATTACACTGTAGGGATTAACGATTTATGCAAATGAGGCATCCTTCCCTTCTTAAATTTTTACTCTAGGGCTATAACAAATTTGGTGGTTTGAACCAGTCGGTCACGATCTTGTCCAAATTGGGTCTAAGCTTTCTGACTAATAGAAATGTTTAAAGGTATCAAAATGTCAAAAGTTGTTTTGCTGACTATGTTACGACATAATCAGTAGCGTATCCAGCTCATGATGTGGGTGTGTGTGTGTTGGGGGGGGGGGGACCGCACATCCACGGCGAAATGTAGACATTGCTTTTTTTCTTCCGACACTTGGCCTCCGTAAAATCAAAAAGTGGTGGGGGAGGACCATCTTCCAAATGAGGGCGCTCTTCAAAACCTTTATTATGCATACTGGAAAATATGTGCCGATTTTCACAGCGCAATGTAATGCCTTTTTTTTAGCTGGTTTTTTTTTTTGGGGTTGATGTCAGAACTCTCTAAACATTTACGGAAATATTTACTGAGCAAAATATTTTTCAAAGAATCCTCGGGGCACGGTGCCCTGACCTCCCCACTCCTCCTCTGGATATGCCACTGGACATAATGAATCCATTCGAATGTCTACAACCTGAACACACCATTCTTCTTTTTGAACAGTTCCCTGGTAACAAGGACAGGAACACCCTGGTAACTACGCGTTTCCCCGTTGCCTTGCGCACCAGAATCCTGCGCATTAACCCCACTGCGTGGAACGGCCATTGCAGCATGAGGTTTGAAGTGATTGGCTGCTATTAGTCAGACTCATTACATTGCCGACGAGTGAGTGAAATGATTTCAACGTCAAAAGGTAGCTCTGTCGTAGAACAAAACGAAAATATTTATGCTTGTAAATACCGTCTCTACTCAAAATTATTTGGTAGTTTGGATGAAATTTGATGAATATTATTAGCTTTTTTCCCCTTAAAATTTGTGAATGTATATTACTGATGCATTTAAAATGCATACTGGTTAATCGTTAGTCAGGGTGCACGTATAGATAATTAGCTGATTGGTAAGACTTAGAGTGAAAACAAACCCTGGGAGTACACTTTAAAAAGAAAGGCAAATCTCCAGAACAATCTGGACAGTCGTAGAGCAAGCTTGCTTTTTCCTGGGTACTTTAAGAACTTAATACAGCTTTAGAACATGACAACGAATACAAGAAATGTTATGTACGAATTTAAGAAAGAAATATTATGTGTTAGTTGCTAGAAGGTACGGTGTTTTTACAAACAATTAGTATGGGAGAAATTATTATCCTGAAATTTTGAAATTCGAAAAAAAAAAAGCATTTGAGAAACACTCGCTCTATTTATTTCATATCAAGTCCAAATCTGGGGGCGGATGCAGCCCCTGAGCTTCTGATAATGTTATGATACCAGTAAAATTCGGCCCAAAAAAAGAAAAAGAATTCTAAAGTTCCTATATTCTCAAATAGTGTTATAGAATGACGGGGAAAGCATCGTAGATTTCACAATTTCCAGGGCGGGGGCATGCCCCGGACCCCCAGCATTCAGTATGTTATATCCGCCCAAGAAGCCGTTATGATACCAGTAAAATGGGGCCCAAAGAAAAGAAAAAGAATTCTAAAGTTCCTATATCCTCAAATAGTGCTATAGACTGGCGGGAAAAGCATCGTAGATTTCACAATTGTCAGGGCGGGGGGCATGCCCCGGACCCCCAGCAGCCACAACATCTTCACACACCCCCCCCTTAACATTATCCCCCCATGTTTTCTGAATGGTAGATCCGCCCGTGAAGCTGTTTGAATTAGAAAATGTCTAAGTCAAAAGACCTTTATCAAGGGTACGCCATCTTGAACATCAAAGCGAGGCATAACGCAAACAAACATGGCGGCCTTAATATTGTCTGCGGTGAACGAGTGACTCTCGCAATATTACAGCAGATTGACATTCTTATAAATGGATGGATAACTCAATTCCCCGCAGCATCAATCAGCATAGGTAGGTCACGTCTTACTGTATTTTGAAGAAGGATCTGATAAATATAAAGCCCAAAACAAGTGGCTAGACTTAAGTTTCCATGTCTGAGTATAATATGCGTATACAGGGTGAGCACAAAAAAAACCGAAACCCAAATGTCGGGACCATTGTCTTAGTGAAGTTCTTCATGTAGCACATTCAAAATCTGGGATATAAAAGCTCAATTCATGAGCTTTCTTTTAGTAAGTGTTCTTTCAGCAAAACGAAAAAAAATTCACATAGGGATATATGTGAATTGTTTTCGGTTTGCTGAAAGAACGTACACCTTTCTTGTGATCGGTGGAGATTTTGAAAGTGCTACATGCAGAACTTCAATAGAACAATGGTCCCCACACTTGGGTTTGGTTTTTTTTTTTTTACTCACCCTGTATAGCACCACTGTCAGATCAGAGAAACGATGAAGGCTTTGGTTTTTTTTTTCACTTTTCTATCCGCGGCTTTTTCTGAGCTGAACATGCATCCGTTTTATTGTTCGTGTTGTCAATAAGTAGAGAAAGTGAATATGCTTAATTGTGACTTTTAGTGTAGCCGATACATGTGCATGTACAATTATGCCAACCTGTGCTTTAAAGGTGGCACATATATATGTTCATTCATTGAATGCGTTATCATATATTATCTCCAAGCAAACTTGAATACTCGATCCTGATTGGTCGATCCATGGCAACAACAGTGTGATTTGAGGCTGTATTGCACGGTCTGCGTATTGCGCTATTCCAAGATGCGAGCGACATTCCAGCTGCATGCGCTAAACCGCTAAACGGTTTGTGTAAAGCAATGGTCCAACTGTACTGCGCGTCAAGTTTGCTTGAAGATAAATTCGCTATCACGCTCGCGCTCGTGGAACACGGAAAATGTAGTGCGTCTGTGTCCCATATACCACTCGGCCGAAAGCCGAGTGGTATGTGGGACACAGACGCACTACATTATTCCGTGTTCCACTCGCGCTTGCAGGATAGCTTATAATATATATTAGAAAAGTACTGAAGCTGTTACGTCAAGTATCTTCAAGATGCTTGAAATATTTGTTAAAACTTTTGTAATTATTAAAATTGGAAAACTACTCAACATACTGTACGTAGCACATGATAGATGGCTTTGTATATATACGTGTCAAATGAGCTGCGGCTCTATCCCTTTATAATTCAAACGATTCAAGTGTAGACGAGAACAACAATGGACAAGTCAAATTAAAAGTCGAAAAGTTTCTTATTTTTCCCCTCAATTTGTTTGCAAAAGTGTCAAACTTATCTCAGTTTTCAAAATGTATTTGTTTTTAATTTTTTTTTTTTTTAGTAATGACATAGTCTATAAACGTTACTGGTTGAGCCGTGCACGTACACGTTCCAAGGGCGAATCTGGGGGGCCAGCAGGGCCAGGGGCCATGCCCCCGCCCGCCAACGAAACCATTTTTTTCTTCTTTTTAAATAATGCTTGGCCGTTTTAAAAAAAATCCGTGGTCGATGTCAAACATCATTCCTGTTCCAAACTCAGGCGACCTCTCAATTATGGACAATTACCACGAAATCAGTGTCATCTGCCACATTGCCAAACTCTACAATATCATGATTCTTAACAGGTTAAGGAGTGCCAAAAACCCAAAACTCCGTAAGAAAAGCAAAAAAGGTTTCAGGGAAAGGAGATCCAGCAATACTAGCTTTCAGGAGGATCGTTGAAGAAGCGAAAAAGGAACAATCTCCCTGCCGTCTTGACCTTCATAGATTTCAAGAAGGCGTTTGAGTCAATTCATCGAGGCAAAATGATGGGAATCCTTAAGGCTTATGGAGTTCCTCCCAGACCTCAAAGGGCCATAAAATCAATGTATACTAACACCAGATCACGCCTGATGGCGAATCAACTGAATTCAATATGTCAGTTGGTCATCACTCTGGCTCTATTCCTGTTTATAACCGTGCTTGATATGCTCTTCGGAAGGCAACAAGTGGTAGAAATGCAGAGCTTGGGTTTACCATCACACCCAGATATTCCAGACGTGTTTCAGCAATCACCCTCATGACCTAGCTTTGCTGACGATATCCGCCTGCTTTTCGATGCCAGGCAGCAGGCGCAAGATCTTCGTTCTAGAGTTGTACTTGAAATTGAATATAATGATCTTAAGGACATATATCTTGTTATCATTCCCCATTTTTATCAAAAAGTGTACTTCCTCTGGTATAAAGGCGAAATACAATTTTGCTTTTCAAGTTACTGCTTAGACTGTTTTGGCCAACATAACACAGAAAAAAAGTGACCAGAGTTTGAATTGATGGCATGGTATCTTTGTAATTCCTTTTTTTTTCTACCCCAAATTATGAAATGTATCCCTGCTCCCATAAGAGAGAGTTTTCCAAATTCCTATTGTTTCTCTACAGTAACTGCAAAAAGTATCGATATATGACTCTCCAAATGGACGCCCGCCTACTAAAAGGTCAGGGAATTGAGTATTCAACTATTTATTTCTGATCAAATGTACATAAAACTGCATATTGCAGATGATTTCTGAACATAAAGCAAGTGACTTGGAACCGGGTCCCGATTTTGTTTACTCAACAGTCTACACCGTGTACTTCCAGCGCACACCTTCCCGATTGTACCGGTTTCCCGGATCATCGGGCCATCGCACTGAGGTGTGCGCTCCAAATTCGATCTGACCGTACACCGGGCGACCGGATTAAGTCAAACATGTTTGAATTGTCCAAACATCGCCCCCTATATGGGAAGAAGGTGTCTATAACCGCCCCCCCCCCCTCGATTTTACGGAGGCAGGGTGACTGGGCGAAATTTCTGTCTACCTTTTGAGAGAATGGTCTGTCACATTTGTTGTCACACCCCCATCCAAAGTGGCCCAGGGCACTCCTACCAATGTGCTCTTCTTAACTTTATCCCCCTCCCCAATTAAAATTGACCTTGCTACACGCCTGCACTGGTACGCATCCATCCTTTAGGGTATTAATGTCTTCAAAATATACAAATTGGTACCGTGCGAAGGTAAAAACAACATGTTACATTAAAGGGAAGATACAACATTTGCAAACATCAGGAAACGATATTGTCAAATTATAATGAAATATCTTACTGGGCTGTTAGTGAATGACAATCTAAACCATCCTGCAAAATTGTGGTTCCTGGTGTGCTGACATTTTCAAGAAAAATTGTATTTTTCCAGCGCTGGTGGGCCGACCAGCGTTGGAGAAAACTTGCCTATTTCAAAAAACTGCTCCTAATTGTTCAAGTTTAGTCATTCCGCATTTTTTTTGTAACTGATTACACATCTGTGAAGGGGTACAAGCCTGCTAGACTGATTCTCTTACCTTATAATCCCCAAAGTCTATAAATTACAACGTCTCATCTTAAGTGGGGTCAGGGAACCAGACTACAAAAACACGGTTGGTTTTCTTAGATTTTCCAGCATCTACCAACCCAATACATCTCCGAAAACAATATTTGCTAAAGCACACTAATCCTCCCTATCCATTTATTTCTGAAAATTGCAGCAAAAGCAAAATGTTGTATATTCCCTTTAAACGAGACCACTTTGATGAAAGTTTGCCAATTAGTAGCATTAATGAATTATACCACTCTGAAAAGTAAACAAGAAAACACAATTCATTAAATAGTGGAGGTGAGAACAAACAGAGTACAAATTAATTATTACAAAAAGAAAAAAAAAGAAAATACGCACCAGTCACAAAACTATTTGTTGACATCGTATCTTGAAATAAAAGATAAGTAACTCTCTTTTAATTTATTAACAGAAGTAAGACCTTGCCCCAAAATAAATGTGGAGTTTTTTTGACTGCGCGAAAATAAAAGCACGTCTGTTGGTTGGTCTTCGACCGAAAAGAGAATCATGAGATGGGAAGCTCCTTATGAAAGCGCTCTTTGCTCACAGCCCTCATACAATTTCATTTATTTGTTTACATTAATTTCAAGGACATTTGGAAATGGAGTTTGTGGCGTGGACTACTAAGGTGCCATGTTACGGTATTTACGGTCGATGGAAGTGTAGTTCCAATCATTTTCTATCCTTTATCCTGTCTTATAAATGAGCAGGGCTGGGGTCCGCACATCCCTTAATGTGCAGCGCAATGCCGACATCGCTGACTTAAAGATTGAATCACACTCACATAAAAGAAAATCAGCCGCTCCATGCAAGCACAATTTGAAAATGTCTAATTGTAGCCATAGAGTGTTTCCAACTGCATTATTTGAGAAACTTGTTACCGTTCGGAAAATTCCCGCTTTGTTTATTTACTGCTAACCAAAATAATAACAATACTCAAAACCCGCTATGTTTGTTGGCACACCCGCATAAATCGAATACATCGGTGTTCCGATATCCAGTATCGCCGGATCGTCTGCAATTGGCAGAGTACGACATCTGCATCCTTCTCGCTGTGGCGGCAGGGAGGATCGATTCTCCAAGATTCGATAGGGGATTGTCGAGTTCATTGAATCGTTTTGACGGTACGCACTTAAAACTGCTCGATCCTGCAACACCGTATCGCCTTTTGTGTGCTGGTTGGTAGAAGATATATTCGGATGTGCGCTCTGTTGACCACATGACTGTTGAGTAGTTGCGAGAGGGGGCTCACGTTTTCATGGAATCGACAATCGTAATGTCTTTTTGTGGCAATAATTGTGTGCCTCGATTTTGAACGGCTTTCCCGACGGACAAAATGGCGGGATCGTTGAGGAGACTTGTAGTTTGAGGTGATACACGACGAGGAAGTGCTGGCCATGCTTTATCATAGGACGCACTTGGAACTTCAGGCGACGAGTGTCCACTATCTGCAATCTTTGAGGATTTTTTGAAACCCCTTTTTCTTCTGTTTTGCATGCAGTGGGAAGCGTTACACGAAGAGTTGCCGTGAGGATAGAACACTGATCTCTATATAAAGACGATCAAGTGCTTTCTCTTCACTGGTGGCCTGGGATATACTTTCCCTGGAGATTCGAAGTCATCCCAGTTCATCACTTCACCTCTCGGTCCCCTATGGTAATCATCGTAGTACTTAATTGGTGAATGTCTGATCGCAGCTTGGTCACGTAGTGTCACCATGGTAACGGGAGCCCCGGCCATGATATGCGAGACTTCCTGTAAGCATTGACTGAATTTGAGGACGCCCACGTCCACCGTCGAACATGTTTATAACAAAGCACGCCATCATTTTCTTATCTCATGAATATGCATAGTCTAGCTGTCGCAGCGGTAGAGGGCAGTATCAACAAAGCAATTGGTTAGTTCACATCACCATATCTCAGACTGATTTAGGGGAGAACGGGAAGTACATGTGATATATATGTAAACTATTTAAAAACGGAGTGTCCTGACACTATAATTTGTGAAACTATATTTATGTCATTCTTTCATGGTTCCCGTCAATATTCGAGATTCTTTCGTCAAATATCATGACATAATATTGGATATTCTATCAGAGAGTTATGAGAGCCATGGAGTTGGGAAATTGAAGATACATGGCAATGCATCTCTGGCCCGGACTTGGGGCTTTCAATTCAGAGCACTTTGGATGCAATAGGGCCCGAAAGTGGCACTATTTATCCATGTTGTGAATGGATCCGTTTTCAAGATGGCTACCTTTCCACTTTGGGAAGCATCACTCGTTTAAAGGGGTTGTCTTCTTTGGGTGAGAATTTCTCGAAAAGTCATCGGTCAACCCACCAAAAAATTGAAAAGAAAATGAAAGATGACATGTGGTTCAACATTTTTCTGTGCAGCCTGAACACCTGTGAGAGTTTGAGTATTTTTGTTCAAAGAATTTTGAAGTATGGGCATTTATCACGGTTGTCTATGGAAATTGATTTGATTGGGTGCGCCAGTGGTCTCGCACCAATGCCTACTTTAGAGGGCGCGCCACATAAATAGTGGTCTCAATATCAACCACCAAACTCGAGTTGGGGGGCAACAACTCCAGAAATACAAGATGTAATAAATGGAATTTTTGTCGACTGATTTGTCATTATGATTAACATTACACGATTTAATTTCATAAGAAACCGCCAAACAATGAAGCTATTATGACCGTAACAATACAGTGTTTTAAGCGCGACAAATACAATCGGAATGAATTCAAGTCACCGTGGATTTTCGCGTGTAAAAGGAGTTGTTCTTTTTGGTTCAATAGGGCAGCATCCGTGTTGATGCTTTGTGGTGACCACTATTTATGTGGCGCGCCCTCTATTGAACGAAACTTAAGTAGGCACGTGCGCACGTTTGTCTTGGTGCAAGACCACTAGTTTTATTTAGCGCGCCCTTTCTCGAAAGAAACTTTCAGTTGTTGTTTGACGGTTTTCCACGAAATTGAATATCCTTATGTTAAACATCAAGACCAATCACTGACCGAACTTTACAACTTAATACCGCTGGGCCTGGTTGGCTCGGGTTATTGCCCAAACAACGAGATTGTTATAAAATGTGTCCATGGGCGGTGACTTTCTTTACATTCGGTTTGTATTTTCCGCGTTTAAAATACTGTATTTGTTTCGGTGATATTATTTGTTATTGTTTGACGGTTTCCCATAAAATTTAATTCCACACACAGTCATCATGAGAAAGCACTTTACGAAATTTTAATTTTGCAATACAGAACAAATTCGTTAGGGGCAACAACTCAAGAAATACTAGATGTGTTAAAATTGAAATTGGCAAACGCCTTGGAAAACTAGAGTGGAGGAAAGGGTAATTATCACTTTGGGAGTCGATTTGCAGGTCTGAAACCTGCAAATAGGCACCCGTGTTAATAGGCCAACATTCCGTCCGCCGAGCTCATGAATAAAAGGTATACACTCAAATTCTTCCATAATTTTTTTTAGAGAGTTCTGAGTGCCATGGAATTTGGAAATTGAAGAGATATGTCAATACACCTCTGGCCCAGACTTGGGGCATCCAATTCAGAGCATGTAGGATGCAATCGGGCCCGAAATTGGCGCTATTTAGCCATGTTGTGGATGGATCTGTTTTCAAAATGGTTACCTTTCCACTTTGGGCTGGGAAGAATCACTTGTTTTGGGGATCGTCTTCTTTGGGTTTGAATGTTTCGAAAAAGTCATATGTCAACCCACCAAAAATTGAAAGGAAAACGAAAGATGACATGTTGCTCATCATTTTTCTTTGCAGCCTGAACACCCGTGAGAGTTTTGAATATTATGTATAAGAATTTTGAAGCATGGGCTTTTTATCACTGTTGTCTGTGGGAATTTATTTGATCGGGTGCACCCCTACTGGTCTAGCACCAATGACTACTTGAACACTCTTTCTTTTCAAAGTGAACTATAAAGTGAACTTTCCATTTTTTCAAGAAACAGCAACATATCGCCTGGTATAGATACCATTGCTATTTTACGGACCCGTTTCGAAGCATCCGATTTTTTCATAAAGAACTGGCTTTTCGTTTCCGAAATTATTTGGTCAGGGATCGTTCACGGGTTTATATTTTCTGGCGTGAGGTCACTGACCAAGTCAGCATGGCCATTTAACCCATTTGTGAAGGATGCGTAGCTGACATCCCATCCTTCTATGCCCGGCTATAAACGCAATATATATACCATATTTTTCAAGGGCTATAACCGGGATAATATGTTGTTATCCAACAGTGAAACTTTCGTTAAGAGCTGTATATAATAAACCGGGATATGATCATCCCACAATGACTTTTCTATCGAGGAATGTATGACTGGGATATTTTTACCCCATATTGAAGCTTCCGTCATGGCTGCAACCGGGATACTTTTATCCATCAATGAAGATTCCGTCGAGGATTGCAATCGGGATAATATTATCCCATACTGAATATTCTGTCGAGCGCTGTTACCAAGATAATATTAATCCACAATGAAACTTTCGCAATGGGCTGCAACCAGGATAATAAAATCTCACAATGCAGATTCTGTCGGGGGCTGCATCTGGGATAATATTATCCCACAATGAAGATTCTGTTGAGGGCTGCAACCGGGATAATATTATCCCACAATAAAGTTTCCGTCTAGGGCTGCATCTGGGATAATATTATCAAACAATGAAGCTTCTGTCGAGGTCTCAACCGGGATAATATTATCCCACAATAAAGATTTCGTCGACGGCTACAACCAGGATATTATTATCTCACAATGCAGATTCTGTCGGGGGCTGCATCTGGGATAATATTATCCCACAATGAAGATTCTGTTGAGGGCTGCAACCGGGATAATATTACCCACAATGAAGTTTCCGTCTAAGGCTGCATCTGGGATAATATTATCCAACAATGAAGCTTCTGTCGAGGTCTCAACCGGGATAATATTATCCCACAATGAAGGTTTCGTCGACGGGTACAACCAGGATAATATTATCTCACAATGAAACTTTCGTCCAGGGCTGCAACCTGGATAATATTATCTTGCAATGAACATTTTTTTCCCTAGGGCTGAAACCGGGACAAGATTATCCAAAGGTGAAGCATTGGTCAAGGGCTGCAACCGGGATAATATTACCCCATGTTGCTCCCATGTGTTGTACTGCCCGGACTTGGATAATATTATCCTAGGTTGCTCCATTGTGCCATTTAATTTAATGTAGACTTGGATGATACTATCCCGGGTTGCTCCATTGTGCCATTTAATGTAGACTTGGATAATATTATCCCAAGATGCTCAGTACTGCCTGGACTAGGATAATATCCCAGGTTGCTGTATTGGGTCATGTAATGAAGAGTTGGATAATATTATCTTCTCTGTCTAGGTTTCTGTCCCCGGCGGCTCTGGTGCGCCATGTTTAGAACCCAGACTTGAGTTCCTGAGTTGGATATTTTTGACCCAAGTTGTATAATTGTGTAATAAAGTGCTTTTTTTCATTTCTGTTTTTGTTGTACAGCTTAAACTGTACTGAAACATTAAAAAATAAACTGCAAGACGCATGTCATTCTTCGTGTAGTATTCTCATGTCGTTTGTATTTAATCAGAAAAAAATAATCTATTCGTTGTTGTTGAACAAAAGTCCAACGGTCATACGTTTAAATGAAAATTGTTTTCCGATTTTGGTCTTCATTTGAGGAACACTTGAGATGCAGTATGTTTCATTAGCTAGTTTTGTTGTTAATGATACTGTAATTAAATACCAGAGTTGTTGATACGCACGAGGAGTAACACATTTTTGGCCAAAAATTGAAAGAGTTTATAATTGCCATATTTAGAAGAAACAATAGTGAACTTAAAAAGTTCACTTTGAAAAGGAAGAGTGTTTTGAATAATCTTTCAATGGAGGGCGCGCCAAAAAATAGTGTTCTCGATATCCACCACCAAACTCGTTTTGGGGGGCAACAACTCAAGCAATACAAGATGTATTATCGAATTATCGTCTACGTTTAACAAAAGTACAGCGTCCGTGTTGATGCTTTGTGGAGACCACTATTTATGTGGCGCGCCCTCTATTGAACAAAAATAGCTTTAGTATAGGCACGTGCGCACGTTCGTCTTGGTGCGAGACCACTAGTTTTATTTAGCGCGCCCTTTCTCGAAAGAAACTTTCAGTTGTTGTTTGACGGTTTCTCACGGAATTGAATCTCCTTATGTAACACATCAAGACCGATCACTGGCCGACTTTACAACCTAATACGGCTGGGCCTGCATAGGCTCGGTTTATTGCCCAAACAACGAGTGTGTTATTTTGTCCGCGGGCGTAAACTTTTCTTTTTTCATTCGGTTCATATTTTTCGCGTTTAAAATACTTTATTTGTTTCGGTCATATTATTTGTTATTGTTTGAAGGTTTCCCATAAAATTAAATCTCATCATATTACACAGTCATCATGACAAATCACTGGACGACATTTCAATTTTGAAATACAGAACAAACTCGTTTTAGGGGCAACAACTCAAGAAATATAGGTTTTCCCGGCCAATTTCCTGAAACGTTCATTCACTTCTGAAAATCTGTCATTCATTTTCGTCTGATTTTGAATGCATGTCTTCAATCTCATTTAAATTCAACAAAAGTTCAAACGTTTTCATTGTCTGTGCATTCGGTTTTGAGAAACAGACGGCCAATTATTTTACCTGTGCATTCATTTACGCAAGCAGACCTTTTCGTGCAGAGTTCTGGAATACAAGTTCGTGAATGTGCAATCAAAATTACATTATCCTAATTCCAAATAGCAAATTAAATCACAGAACATTAAACTAAAAGTGAAATAGAATGGTCAATGTTTGAAATTGCCCTCGAAAAGCGAAAAAGAAGTCTTGTAAACGAATCTGAATGAACAGAAACGAAAGGTGCTGCTCAATCACTTAATTGATTGAACTGAAATGGAATCGAATGCTCTGGTAGCGAAAATGAAACACATGTTCAGAGCGATTCTCAAATTCAGACGAAAACGAATGACCGATTTTTCGAGGTGAATTAACATTAAGAAATTGACCGGGGAAAACCTATATTACAGATGTATTAACATTAAAATTTCAAACGCCTGGGAGATCTAGAGATCTCATGAATACAAGTTAGGCCTGTTTCAGACGTCGTGCTTATGCCGTGTCGAATACAATTGAATTAAGCGCGACGTTAGCACGGTGTAAGCACGGCAGTGGTTTCAAACGTCGAACCTAATTACAAACGCCTAGTCGAATTTAAATAAATCCAACATGGCGGACCAACAGTCACAACAACAAATATGATTTTGTGCTCTTCATCAATTATAGTTTCATGATAAAAACAAATTTTGCTTCAACAGGATCCTTAACCAAGCACTTAATCCCGGAGGAAAGCTTTACTGGTGTCCCTTATTGTAGTCATTTTATTGTCGTGGCCCGATGAGAACGTTACACTAATTCCTCATCTGCCTATGGATGAACCCCTGTATTAAAATTCCCACATGCACCAATGCTAAATGCCTATACTTCAAAATGTTTTTTTTTTTAAATACTCAGAACTCCCACAGTCATTTAAGCTGCATAGAAAGTGATGATCAACATGTCATCTGTTCATTTTCTTTTAAAGTTTCGATGGGTGGACCATTGACTTTTTGAGAAAATCTCATCCAATGAAGACGTCCCCTATTTTGCCAAAGCAGAAAAGTAGCAATCTTAAAAAACGATCCATCCACAACATTTCAAAATAGCGCCAGTTTCGAGTCCAATTGCATTCAAAATGCTCAGAATTGGAAGCCCGAAGTCCGGGCCAGAGGTTCATTGCCATATCTCTTCAATTCCCAATTGTATGGCTCTAAGATATCTCTATTATAGAAGATTTTGAGGGTATAACTTTTATTCATAAGCTCGGCGGATAGGTTTAGGCCTTTTTACAGGAGTGCAGCCTTATGACTCTTGAAATTTTTTCACGTAAGTCTCCATATTTGTTGATGCCTTTGTTAGTTGATTATTTCTTTACTCGTACACACGTTGCGAGCATGCGCATTCCTAATTATAAACGATGTTCACGGCAGTAACACGGCGCGTGGTTTCAGACGTCGTGCTACTGCCGTGTCGAATACAAATGAAATTATATCCGACACGGCAGTAGAACGAAGTTTGAAACCGCGCCGTGCTACTGCCGTGCTAAATTGATAAGCACCGCAGACCCTGTCGAGCTAAATCTTCTGCCGAACCGAAATCAATAATTGGTTTCAAACGTCGTGCTTGTGCCATGTCGAATAAAGAAAATTCATATTTATTTCTATTCGACATGGCATAAGCACGACGTCTTAAACACAGTGGCGGTTCTACGGGGGCTGGGGGCTGTACCCCAAAAAATGGCTAGCCCCCAAGAGAAATCCATAAAAAAATTGGCACTAGCAAAATGTAAGAATGTGACGTACATGTGAACGGTCTCCCCTTAATAAAAAGTCGTGAGAAGTTTGCATTTGTAGTGTGCAATATAGTGTGCCTAATTGTAGGATTTTATCAGCGCTAGCCATTAAAAATATGCTACCCCCCCCCCCTCAAAAAAATGGCTCTAGAACCGCGCCTGCTAAAACAGGCCTTATACGATCAAATTCTTCTATATTCAATACAGGGTTCTGAGAGCCATGGAAATGGGAAATAATATGGCAATGCACCTCTGGCCCAGACTTGGTGCTTTCAATTCAGAGCATTATATGCAGGACTATCCTAGGTCTGATTCCCGCCCCCTGAATACAAAATCGCAACGATAATGTTAGCGCGGAACCAGCCTATCGCAAAATGGAAACACGGCTATCACCAATGTGCAGTTTGTTTGGTGATGAGCTTCGATTTTCGCTGAATTCGAAAGTGTCTCCGGCAATTATCAATAAAGAGATATAAAGAGGGGCAGTACATTTTAGCATTTGAAACGTATCCAGTTAAGTGTGTTTGAAAGTTGCCCTTGTGGAGACACTGGCGATTTTGCCTACTGGTTATGAAACGAGTCAGGTTTGTTTTAGATAAGCCATGTGTTCAACTGTCGTCCATGATGTAAACAGCATTTTTCAGAAAATAAATAATCATGCTGCGCACGCACAGAGGTAATCCAATCAATGGCTTTAAATAAAAACTAGCTACCCGTCCCATATCATGGAAGCGGGAACCAGTCTTGTCTTCCGATGATGGGTTTCCCTCACCGCAAGGCTCCTGTGCCATGAATATGCATTAGCGTTAATATTAATCGAAGTAGCCAATGATCGTGCATCAATGAGCCCGGCTGCCCGGGCGTAATGCTGAATCGCACCCGATAGGCCTATGATTAGTGCGTTGAATGTAACCAGGCAAAACGTGTGTTCTGGTGGTAAATATCTACATTTTGAAACATTTGTCACGTTGGATTTCGAACCCAGTAAAAACCAAACCGGACTAAATTCTATCAGAAGGAAGTAACCGAGCCTGTCATCAGGATGCGGCGTCTTGCCCTGGCGGCATTTGTTGCTTGCGTCTTTGGTAAGTCGCATTTATTTTACTTCAATCTTTTTCTCTTTTTATCCCGTTATTCCAGATGATGACGTTCACCCTAACCTCAGCTAAATCGCTTGGTGTGTTGTGTTTCCTGAAGTCACTTCACTTCGGAACCAAACGAATTATTTGTATAGAAAAGGAAGGCAAGAAGTTATTAGGGTTGGGAACGAAGTTAGCATTATTTGAATACATCAAAAATCACAAATAACTATTATCTGGGCAATTCTTTAGTAAGCCTTGAATTTCAATTCGTATATTACGGGCCGTTAAATTGCAATTAGATTAACCATAATGCCAGTAATAATCACTCTCCTGACCGGAACGTCGAGTTTATATCTCTGGTTCTCTTCAGAACCATTCTCTTAGTTGAGAAATTATTCCCACATGGTGTTTCCGCAAACCTTTCATTCATTAGTATCTTCACCATGCATGCAAAGCCTCAAATCTTACTCATAATGTCAGTGAAAAGACTGTAACTGCGCTGAAGCTGCTTTTGGCAAAGTGCAGCACCAAGACATTATTTCTCGACGACACAATAACCTTAATAATAGTCATTCATTGAACATACGTTAACATGATGTCAAAAATTGGTGATTTGTTTGACGACTCCAATCCCATAGGCATCATGATACTACAATCTTTCCATGCTTCATTACGTGACTGTCCTTTTTAGACTTTATACTTATACTTCAGTACATCAAATATGTAGAATATTAAGTCCACAAACTGCTTATTATTTTTCTATTTTATTTTTTTGCTTGAAATTAGGCCGATTCTTGAATGGCATTGAAATTAAACAAATCGGATTCATTTGATTGAAATGCAGATTTCTTAAATTTAAATCAGATTGTTTTTTTTTTTATTTCAAAATATTGATATGTCTAAAAGTGTGTCTAAAAACTCCCCATACACCCTTCCACCCATCACTAAGGAGTTTACAGGTTCCTATAATACCCATCATCAAAAAAAACTCAATTGATAAATGCTTTTGAAAACAATCAGAGATAAGGCCAAAAAAAATAATAAGTCGGTCTCTGGTCAGCGCGCGCGTCGATTTTAATCATGCGCGTCGATCTTTTTTTTCCAAAATGTTCCGCGGTAGCTCCAACAGCGCCCTTTATTTCCGCACCTCCTCAGTTTTTTTTTTACCAAAGAGCACCAAGGAATGGGAAATTTGCACCAAGGCAAATGATCGAACTCACTTAGGCAAATTATGGAGGACACCAATGTACATGAGGACACCAAAAAAAGCAAAATAGTACCTACCTTGTCTGTACAATCCAAGCTTGAAGAAAAAAAAGAAAAGAAAAAAAAAGCCGCGTGGCTGCGTCAATTCCGGAACTTTGGTCTGACCAGAGACTGAATAGTTTTTTTTTTTGGGGGGGGGGCCTAAACAAAAAACAATCTCTTGATTTCATCTACATGTAGTCTACCTTATTGGTTCAATGGTACATTAATACTGAATGATACTACTAAAGGTGCATGGCTTGATTGATACAGCTGAGATACGTTGTGTGTAGATATGAATGAAAAACATAAATTATGGTACGTGTACATGGTATACAAAAAAAAATATGAGTACAGTTCTCCACGGGCATGTTGATTTCATTAAAATGCTTCTAATCTCAAAACTGGCAGCACTGATCCTTGTGTAACAAATAGTGTTTGATTGATGGTTCTCCATACAAAGTGGAGAACATAAATCAGGCCTTGACCTTTAAAAGATATTATATAAATCTCATTCTAAATTTTTTGTGGACTTTAATACACATTTAGATTGTTCAGGTAAGCGTATACACCAGCACAGTCGATTCACAATAATTTTATCAGATCAAGAAATAATTAAAGCATAAGTGAAGCAAATTAAAACTTCAAAGACGAACTTTTAAAACTCAGATCTTGGGTTTAATCAAAACAATGATTTTAGGTAATTATGCAAAACCTGAAAGTAAGTTGAGTCGATGCTGATGTGTTTGAAGAGGTGTTTCAATTTTTTAACAACATCTTACACTTTGTAATTAGGTGGCATCAGTTGATTTAAACGATTAAAATTACCCTCAATCAATTAATTTTGCCAAAAATAAGATTTGTACAAAAAAAGTGATTTAAATCAGTGATTTAAAAAAAATCGTTTGATCAAAATAGCGATATAAATCAGTGATTTAAATCAACGTGATTTAAATCAGCCAACCCTGGGCCTTTAACTGACCTTTTTTCCCACGAATAAAATGAAACGGCGAGTTTGATTGAATTAACTGAAAGCACAAAAGGCAGACAAAATTGAACCAAATAATATAAAACAAGTGGGATAGACAAACGTCATGAACTTGTTTGAAGAAGCCTCAATACTTGTAAGGTGGATACGGTAGCCCTGTAACGACACTTCAATGTTAACCTTTTCAATATTAGCGTTGAAACTTCGCAACATGAACGTTTAACCTTCGCAATATGCACGTTGTACGTTGCTTAATTTCGCAATGTGGAACTTGATTCTTGTCATTGTGAACGATCTATTCTGTTAATGTTAACGTTCGATCTTGTCAACGTACACCACGAATCATGCCTGATGTCAATGTTGCACCTTGTTTCTTTGCAATATGAACCATTTACACTCGCATTGTCAACGTTCCACCTTGCATCTTCTTGATATTATTGTTGAAACATGCTCCTTCGCGATGTGAACGATGTTAATATACGATGTCCTCGCCTAGCCACATAAACCGACCACTCAATAGGATAGTTATTGGGGTGTCGCTTATCCGGTATTTGGTCACTCATTAATTATACCATTTATTTTGAGTCAGATGAGCTGTTTGACTGAAACAGAAGTGTTCATTAAATTAGACCAATCATTTTCTTGAAGAGAGACTCCTCGTCAATTTGTAGAAAAAAAAAGCATGAAATATTCAATGATCACGTAAGAAGGCTCTTCATGCAACACTTAATTTCAAAACAAAATGAAATCTGTCAGACCTTTAACATAATTTGTTATATTTTATAGCTATTGGGAAGATAGGGTAAATATTTGGGGGATTTTTCTGGCATAGCATTTGGTACACAGTCAGAGCCCATCTTTAAAAAAAGATAAATCTATAGGGCAATCGCAGATATGTCCTTGAAATGGGTAAATTGAGATTGAACTTTGCAAAGTGACTTATTAATATCTAATTTATTGAATAGCATTGCTAAACACTAATACCCGACACCGAGACTGAAAATGCCGATTTATCAAAATGCGGCGGGCAGAGGCGATCTATGGTTGTGTCTCTTGTGCAGCGTACAGCGGTGCAAAGAAGGACGAATAATGATATCATAAGAGTTGTTTTCAATGAAAAGGCATTGTTGGTGTGATCATGCGTAGGCCTATTATACGGCAATTATAATCAATGGTGAGGCCGCTAGACACATGCTAGAAAGTCTCGGGTATCGGTAAAAGCAAACAGCGCAGCGTTGTGACCAGGGTAGCCTCGTCAGTAACCTCTATTCCCGGTATTCCGAACCGATCACTTGCATGACGGTTTACATCATGTCCCTGCGGCCAAATGTTTGTCTTTTGAAAAAGAGAGACTGTACTGACAAACACAATTCCAAGGGAAAACTTTGGTTTCGCGCAACTGTCAGGCAGACGTGACACCAATATATCATCTTGTATAGTTTGCCATGCAGTGCTGTGAAATATGGGCACCGTCTGCATATGCATGGTACTAAAATGAAGGATAGTTTAAAACAAATTACAATAACTTTAAAAAACAATGTGTGGAAATCAAAAAAAAAAAAAATGGCTGACATTATATTGACATTTCGTTTCTAAAGCTTTCTACACTGATGGTCTTAATTTCTTGAAAAATAGGAAGGTATCACAGAATGTTAATGCCAAGTAAACAAATTACTCTCTTTTAACATGTTATTTTTTTCGGTTTCTATCATCGAAGAGGAAAGTATACTTTAAATCAATAATGGGTAAATTAAATAAAGAGAAGAAACTTTTGGGGAATTTAGACTCGTATTAGGAGCTTGCGACACCATCACGGTGTGCAGGCGTGGTTCTACGGGCTAGCCCCCCCCCCCCAAATAAATTCCGTAAAAAAAAATACATTAGCAAAAAGAAGGATTGTGATGTGCGAACGGTCTACCCCTAAAGAAGAAATAGCCGTGACAAGGGTGCATTAGTTAATATAGTGTGAATGATTTTTGGATTTTATTGGCGCTTCCCATTGAAAATATGGCATAAGATATGGATCATTTGCATGTGCACAATTTTTGAAAACGTATGAAAAAGAGGAATAGTCTGGTGTCTGCCTGTGCGTTACATTAGGGTGTTTTTTTTGTATGCGGTGTCTGTGGTAAAAACGGAATCAATTTGTTGTACCGTGAGCCACGACAACACGATTGTTTTCTAAGTTAAAATGTTACAATCTTAATAAGTTTTTTATTAATCGAAATTAGGAGTGGGTGGGTGGGTCAAAATAATTTGGAAAAAAGTCGAAATTTTAAAACATTTAAAATTCTGAATGGCCCCCTTATCCATCCCGCCAACCTGCAGTATCACATTTCATATCAATATGAGCAAATTAGAAAGGGAAAGGAGTATTTTTGAGAAGGCGTGAACTTTATAATTACAATGATCGTCAAAACACGTAATGCACGTTGGAAATACAACACCAACTACACGCTATAAATCCATTACCCCTAACTCCCTAGGGGGTATGCAAAATCGTATTAAAATTGGAGGATTCAGGACTGTTAGGGTTACTATAGCCGATCGCGGTATCGAATCAGGATACAGGAAGAAAGTTTTGTAGAGACCATTTGAAATGTTTAGATTTGTTAATCATAATTATGAGGGAGAGTTAAAACATTGTACTGTGTGGGTTTTTAATCTCTGGCAAGACTACATGTCACTTGGTGGTCGGTCCGTCGGTCTGTCAGCCTGTCCCCAAAAATTGACCAAAAATAATTTACTAATTGACCAAATGCCATGCTGTGGTCATAAAATGCACTCTTGCTGACGGTTTTCGGAACAGCGATTTTGTTCGATCGATGCGTACGCGCGGTTTTTTTTTTGCATTTGTCTGTCCCCGACAATTGACCAAAATTATAGGTTTCCCACAAAATAGAACTACCAATGAAATTTTAATTAAAAAAAATAAATAAATAAAGGTAACAAACATTGTTTGTAACAATTTCGAAAGAATTTGTGTTAGTAACAATTTCGAAAGATGTTTATGGAAAGTTTGTAAATGGCGACAAAATATGTGCAGTACTGATATTGTCACGTGGTGTTTATCACAAATCGTTATAAATCTAGGTAACGTCTGAAGTATGGTGTTCCATAATGTGCCATCGGCGTTGCATTTTGCGCGATCGGCGTCGTAAGCTCTGGCAAGGATCCTTTTGATAGATTTCATGCAAGACTTTCATGTAAGACGGCCAGAGCTTATTGTGCACTCGCAGTTGTTTTGTTTTTGTAGGGATGTTTGTTTGTTTAGTTTTTTTGTTTTTTTTAAGGGGTGGGTTTTGCCTTTGTTTTGTTTATCTTAGCGGATACAATCGATACCGAAAACATACCGGCAATGTATGTTTTATAGCATGAAATTTTCTTCATTTTAGTGACCCTTATGGGCATGGTTTTGGCTGAGAGGGTCTGCTACTTCAGCCAGGAGCCTGATGCGAGACAGCCAGGCCGTCTTCGCTGGTTTATGCCGGTGAGAAAGGAAGATCGTTGCGCCTGTACCAGTACCAGACCAGGTCCCGTCTACACGCAACCACTCCATTGGTCTCATCCACCGTTCTACACGGACACTCCCATCTTTACCAACGACCCGGAGGACATCCGCGATTACTTCAACTGTCATGGTGAGTATAGGCCTATTGTAATAATAATACCTAAGACGTAAAGACACAACGCTTTGTTTACATGAAACAAGCCCAACACAACATGTTTTTGTTAAGGAATATTGCCACTCAGTGATATAAAGCATTTTAGATTCCTAAAAGGACAAACAAATCGAACGTTTTAAGAATCATGGAGATTATAACCTATGGTGTACTATTGACAACACAATGCATCGCCTCTTCAAGGCGACGGCACGATGGCACCGTTGCATCATCACGTCGTGCCGTCGCGTCGAACCGTCCTTTTCATCTTGTAGATGTTCGTGCCTGAAAGTCGCTCCTTCCGTCGCCAGTCGCGTCGCACCGTCGTGTGTCGCGTCAGTCACCGCGTTGTGCATCGCCTAGTGCTTCCGCCCTCTCAACATCTTAATGTTGCCCTTACTGAGTGTAGGGAGTCCATTTTTTAAAGAAATTTCATACATTTTTTGAATCACTAGAAACTACATTACACAATAAAATCAATGGCGTTTGAATCAGCATTATATACATGTTTCCATTTTGGAGATACAACCATTTAAATGGCCAAATTTGGAGTTTCAATTCTGTAAGATTTACGTTATTTACTTTCAACATGTTGTACAAATCTAAATTTTTCAATCCTATCAAAATGTTTGATATCATAGGATCCCCATTAAACAAACAATAACTTGATTTTTGAATCAGGTTTTTACCACTGATAACAAACAAGTAACGAACCCCCCCCCCCCCGGACCTTCGCACTGTCCAGGCACGCGCCGAGCAAACACCGCGATGCGACCCGACAATGCCAGACGGCCCGCCGTTACGCACGGGCAAAGTATAGTTCGGATCCCGCTCCACACAACGCAGCAACACGGAATAAATTGTGCACGGGTTATTACTGTTACCGCGTGCGAGACTACATATAAGTCTGGCAATGGACCAATATCCGCGTACAATAACATGCGGTAGTCAGGGAGGCGGAACCGGGGGGGGGGGGGGCTGGGGGGCACTTCCCCTCCCCCAGATTTTCCAAGGCCAACAAAAGTTCCCCTCTCGCGGATATAAATGTGCCCCTCGAGATGAAAACAAAACTGCCCCTTAACACACAGCATATTATCGCGCTACAAACTAAATTGTTTCCTCTTGTAATGGAAAACTGCCCCTCAAAAACACAAGTGCCCCTGTCGAATTAACAAGATTGTGCACCTTCTAGAGATAGAAAACTACCCCTCAAAAGCACAATTTTAGTAGTGCCCCGCTTACAACATTAAAATTGTGCCCCTCTCATGGAAAACTGGCCTTTAAAACATAAAAGTGCTCCTCCTCGCGCGAAAAAAATTGTCACCGAGCTGGCATCAAAAGCAACAATCTCTATATACTTAACTAGTCAAGTTCATGGGCGGACCCAGAGAGTTTACTGCCGGGGCGGAGGGTGTAAGGTATGCCAAAGGCCCAAGGGCTGATCAAAGGAGGGGGAGAGCACTTCAAATCTTCAGTTTTGAGCATTCTGTGGGCCATGAACTTGAGGGTTTGTAAAAAATATGGGTGGAAGCCGTGCACATACCGGACTGGGAGCTTGCAGTTCTGTGTAATTTGGATGTAATTTGAACCCTAAAAGCGCTTTAGTTTGCAATGGAGTGTAGGCATCGTTTTTCAAAATGGCGATGGGCTTCAGGACTATTTTCAGGGGTGATCATCTTCAGATGGAAATTTCTACTAAAAGTCATCAGTTGACTTCCCAAAAATTAAAAAGAAAATGAAAGATAATGAAATAAGCTTTAATTTGATGTGTGTTATGAACACCTTAGAGAGTTGTGAGTATTTTCCCCGAATTTCTGAGGTGGGAGCATTTACCATTGGGGTCTATGAAAGTTAATTTACTGGTCTGCTACCTATAATTTCAAATTAGCGCCTTCCATCGTTTGTTGTCAAATGTTTGCGCAGGCGCTTTACTTTCCACGACAGTGTTTTTTTTCTTTCTTCTTTTTCTTTTCGGGGGGGGGGGCGGAACCTGGGGGCGGGGGGGGGCAGCGTTTCAAAGGGGGTCAGCAATGGCGGTTCCGCAACAAATGCGCCCAAAATCTGAATGGGGCCGATGGACCGTCGTCAGATCACAGCAATTTCGAGCGAACAAGGCGGTGGGGGGGGGGGGGGGGCGGAAGGAGCAAAAACTCAATTAACTCCCGTCGGGGGCGCCCTACAGCAAGGTAGCCGCAAACAGAGGGCTTGTTTTCAGGCCAGAAATCGCAGTCAGAGATTTTGTTCTCGCAATTTTTTTGATGAAATATGAGTCATCCATTCTTCCTCGTGCCGTACAAGTGGTTATGGGAAATTTTTCAAAACGTCGCTTCTTTATTGGATGCAGACCAGTAAATCGGTCCGAAATTGCCTACGCCGGCCAAATCACGATTTGCATGCCCTCAAAGTGGGCCATGAACTGGAGGGTTTGTAAAAAATATGGGTGGAAGCCGTGCACAGGACTGGGAGCTTGCAGTTCTGTAAAATTTGGATGAAATTCGGACCCTAAAAGCGCTCTATTTTGCAATGGAGTGTAGGCATCGTTTTTCAAAATGGCGATGGGCTTCAAGACTATTTTGAGGGGTGATCATCTTCATATGGAAATTTCTCCTAAAAGTCATCAGATGACCCCCCCAAAAATTGAAAAGATAATGAAAGATGATGAAATAAGCTTTAATTATTTTGATGTGTGTCTCGAACATCTTGGAGAGTTGTTAGTATTTTTCCTGAATTTCTGAAGTAGGAGCATTTACCATTGGGGTATATGGAAGTTTATTTACTGGTCTGCTACCTTATAGAACGTGATTTGTGTTGGTCTCGTCCAATATCTTGACAAATTTGTGTTCCAGCCTTTTATGAAATATACTTTTTGACTGCAAAGATGGGGTATGAAAATTGTTAGGCGTATTGAATAATTCTTTTCATCTTTTAACAGAACTTATGGATTTCTTTTGTACGGTAAAATTCAGGCAAATATTATTAATTATGCGTACAAGGTTTTGCCGCGGTTACGCGGGCTTTACAAATTTGCCTGTTAATGCTTTGGGCGTCAGTCGCTAAGCGCGCCACTGCTGATCACACAGGGAAGCACTTTTGTCTGATGTATAAAAAGTTAGGTTGAACCCGGAGTTCTGAAATTTGTTCATTTGTTATTATCAGAAACTTGGACTGAAAATCCTCATTTTAGATCAGATTATATTAACCTATATTAATGATTGACTAAATTGTTAAATTCATAAAGTTCTTGACACGCTTTACTTTGGTGACAGATAATTATTGTTGATGGAATCATTTATTAAGAGTATTTTGAGTGAAATGAAAGATGTTTATATTGTTCTGTAATAAAATGTGAGTCGCTAAGCCCGCCACTGATGATTACACAGGTTGTTGGTGGACGGCGACTCATTTTACTCCAGTTCATCGGCCGAGGGCGCGGAGTAACCAAATTGTAAATACATGTACAGTAACAAGTAAGGCAAAGTAAAAAAAAAAACCAAGTTTCTCGTCCCCGCCCGCTTCCTTTTTGGAGGCCGCCTGAATTTTTTTTATTATTTTTAAATTTTGAAAAATGCAGTAAAAACACTGAAAAAGTCCGCAAATTCATCGGAAAATAAATACTTGCGAAATATGTGAGTCGAAGTTTTCAGTATAGACTCTGTCGGTCACTTTGTACACCACACAATATCGACGTGTGATCGCTACCCCTGCGACAGTGCGAGCATGGCGAGTTCCCAACAACTCACCCACTTGGTTCCCAGACCAAAAGATTCTGACTATTCCTGATGAATCTACGCGCCCATGGAGTCGAGGCTGAGACGTGAGCGTCAGGAATAATTGTCAGGTCTAGGGAACCAGACTATACGTACATGTATGTCTATTGATAGTTTTAGACTACAGTCGTTTGAAAATTCAACAGGAATCAGTCTGCCGTACTGTATGCGGTAAATGCTGACTTCAAAGCCAGAATGCAGCCGGTATGAGACTAGCTCACGCTGGAGCATGTGTTTAAAGAATTCGCTCGCGACTTTTGGCGGTTAAAGCAAATGCATCTAAAACTGTTCTTGGTAGACCAATACAACTCTAAAGGACACCGTAAATATGTTCAGTTCTCTTGTCCAACTTGTCTTTCATTTTAAAAGTGTCTTTGAACAGTGGAAACACCAACGATTGCAGGAAATTTTTAAATAGTGGCCATCTTGAAAAAACTTTAAAAAATAAAAAAAAAAGCCCTTCTTCGTCCTATTTTTCAAAAACCCGGACGAGAACCTTTTTTTTTTTACTCGGCCTAAATTTGGGTCCTCCCGGAGTAGACGTTTAGCAAGGGGTTAAGCGGAGTATTAATTTAGCGGCCGGAGTAGACGAAGTATAACCAGGGGTTAAGCTGACGAGTAACCATCCAGCAGTGCGGAGGTTAGGACCAGCGGAGTATTGCCTTAGCTTTATGTGGCCTCTCTAGTCTCTCATAATATTTGCACTAAGTTTAGTCGGGCACCATTTGCAGTCATCAGCCGACATTTGAAGCAAAAAAAAACAGGTAAAAAAAAAAGCTGCGCCGCCCCACCACTTTTTGGGCAAGCTCCATACCAGAAACCGGAGACTTTTTTGGGGGGGGGGGGGCCTAAAACATATTTGCCTACCCACACACATGACACACACACCCACACGCATGCAGAGAAAAGCTTTTAGGAAGTGTTGGGGTCTCTCTCAGAATTTTCGATTTAACAGACGCTGTAGAGGCATACATGTAAAGTATACAATTTGCGTGTATTAAAAGTCTGTCGTTATGAAGCATGGTGTCACGTCCATGGGCGTCGATCAGTGGAGGACGGAGGGACATGTCGTTCCCCCTCCCCTCAAATATTTCCGTCCCTGAATAAAAAAAAATGTTGCCTACATTTAATTTTATAGCTCGAAATAGCTGATTCAATGACTCCAAACTTGAAAATGATGTTTACATGATTATCTTTTGCTAAATAAAAAAATGGTTAAAGTGGTCAGAAATTGCCTTTTTCAAGTTAAATGCTTTGACCAGTCGGTCACGAGTCTAAGCCTTCTGACTAATAGAAATGTTTCAAGGTATCAAAATGTCAAAAGTCGTTTTGCTGACTATTGTTACGACATAATAAGTAGCGTTTCCAGCTTTTGATGTGAGGGGGGCAACCGCACATCCACAGTGAAATGTAGACATGATTATTTTTCTTCCGACACTTGGCCTCCGTAAAATAAAAAAAAGCGGGGGAGGGGGGACCATCTTTCAAATGGGGGCACTGTTCAAAATCATTATTATGTATACTGGAAAATATGTGCCGATTTTCACGGCGCATTGTAATACATTTTTTTTAGCTGGTTTTCTTTTTTGGGGTTGATGTCAGAACTCTCTAAACATTTATGGAAATACTTACTGAGCAAAATATCTTTCAAAAATCATGCGGGGGAGGGGCACGGTGCCCTGCCCCTGGATATGCCACTGGACATAATGAATCCATTCGAATGTCTACAGCGTGAACACACCATTCTTCTGTTTTGTCACATGACTTTGATATTACAGCAGAAACACATGATATAATACAATGAAATAGCCAAAGATTCGTTACCATCTTTTCGGAGACATGGTGGTCACAAATTTGCCTTATTAAATATTCATGACAACATAACATCAGAACAAAAGACATCACAGTGCTTCAACCCCATCAAATCGATTATGACATAAATAGAGTCTAAAATTACCACTTCCGGTTTAGGCCGAAAAAAAAAAGTCTCCGGTTTCTGCAAAATGAAAAAAAAAAGGTTGTTTTCAATGAATCTTCCACAACCCGGCAACCGTTTTAGAATCGTTCGAGCTTTTCTTTCTTTTTTCCGAACCGTCATTCTCAGCGACTTTTCTTCAACCTGTTCCCAGCAGGAACTTGAGACTTGGGAACGAAAATCAACCCTTATACAGAGGGCACGTCATTATGACGTCATCAGGTATCACATTACCAAATTATCATTTTTATCAAAATAAACAATGGACAAAATTCTCAATCATATCAAAGATTTTCCCGGCCAATTTCACCAAGTTTTAATTCAATTAGACGCCGGGCTCATTCGATTTAGATTGAAATTGAAAGATCACGCAGATTGGCATTCGACAATCAAAAGGAATCATTCAACTTCATTATCCGAGCATTCTATCGCCTTTTAGCTTCACTCGTCCCTGTCAAAGATGCATTCATATTAAAAGTTTCGCGTTTTTCATTCTATTTCTTCTAAACCATTTGTAAGGGGTCGATGTAAGGGGGCATTCGTTTCATTAATGGGCAAACATATGTTACATTGTGTCAAACATCTTTTAAGACTTCATACGTGTCCGTATGAAGTCTTAAAAGTCTAAATCATATTTGATGACTTCAAACCGTAGATTGATCTTCTTTCTTAATTAAAGGGTATGTGCAATGAATCTTTCTCAGGAATTCTTTTACGAACTCTGTGAAGTGTAATTTGGCAACACTTTTTGGGTTAATCTTATTTCAAATGTGCACTTCTTTAAGCATTTAAAAGTTTCCATGCTTTCCCGGCATAACGCTGTCACTACTGTGATGTCATTTCAGGAAGACACTGTTCAGTTTTGGGTTTTTTCTTTCAAATTATTCATCCAAACTTTGCTAATTGAAAAACATTTGTGAGAAAGGGTTGGTCATTGGCTTACTGCCATGTACTGACACATCATATAATTGCTGAAATAGCAGTGTCACATTAATTATGCTTGGAATGTCATCACATGTTTTCTAATGAATATGAAACTTTGGATTAGCATAAAAACGAGAAGGGCACCAAAACACCCCTCAAAAAGGGAAAAAATAGGTTTTCCCGGCGAATTTACGAATTTTTCGAGTCAGTTTCATTATCAGCCATTCAATTTCCCATTCCATTTCCTGCATTTTGTTTTCTTCATATCAGTTGATTTGTGTTATTGTAAATTTTACAATCACCAAGATTTTGAGGGGAAATGAACCTCGGAGAAAAATAGTAAAAAAAATAAACGATTAAAAAATCTTACTAATTTAAATGACCAAATGATGAAAGTGATTCCCATAATCGAATAAAAAACGAAAAGCATGGTTATACGTTATAAGCGCACAAATGTTCGCTAATTTGAATGAGTCAACCGTCAAAAGGTTGCAAAGACTTAAATTTAGACTGCTACAAGTTAAGTCTTGAATGCACCAAAAAAGAAATGGGCTGCCCGAAAACGAAAACGAACAAAATCTTGGCTGCCTAAAAATGAAATTGAATGAACCCCAAGTGAAAAAGAAATTGAATGGCTGATAATGAATCTGAATGGACAAAATCGTAAATTCGCCGGAAAAACCTATAATATATGTTTCTCCGGCCAATTTTATCAATTTTTCATTCAGTTTAACACCTATTTTAGATTAAAATGGAAATATCACGCATACCGTCATTCGACCATCAAAAAGAATAATTTAATTTCATTATTCTAGCATTCTGAAAGTATCGTCTTGTTCTTTGAATTTCGGATGAACCAACAGTAAGGGTTGATCGGACATTTATTTTCATTAATGAGCAAACATAATATTTAACATTTGTCAAGCATATCTTAACTTCCTGCATGTCTGTATTCCTATACAATTCTTAGTTATCTCAGCGTAAATCATATTATAGTTTTTTACTAAAATGATACTTTTCGAATCGGAGTGAAAGACATTTCCTGAACTGAATATTTGAATATTTGGTCAGGTGCAACTTGGAATAAATTATTACGTTATTTCACGAATTCTAGACGATCTCTTTTGCGATCTTAGGCAATTTTAAACAATTTAAACACATTTTTGTGAGCAAAAGATCATCTTTTAAACATTGTTTGTTCGAGATTGAAGTCATTGACTCAGCCTTTCTGAACTCAATTTGGCTACAATTTTCATACGGGGATGAAAAAAGTACGTAGGGGGACATATATCCCCCACCCACTTTAAAAATTGGTAGGGGGGGGGGGGGCTCCCCCCATTATCCGTTGTAACTTTACAAAAAGTCATGCCATTGTGCCATCGGATGTATGGGGGCGTCTTCGTAAGAATTGTATGCATGTATCGCCCTGAAAAGCACTATACATCCGTTATGCTAGTGCGCATAATTTTTGGTTAGAACAGCACCCTCATCGACAGATGGTACCAGCCCCCCCTCCCCCCCCCCACTTTAAATTTGATATTTTACGGAGACCAATTGTACTGAGAAAAAAATGTGTCTGTATATACATTTCAGCTTGTATGTGCAAGTGCCATTTTTAAGACATTGTTACCCCCCCCCCCCCCAATATACATGTAAATGCCCTTGCTATGCTCCGGTTGCCTCTTTCAGGGGTTAAACTTTCAAGCCCATTCGCACGAATTCCTAATTCGTTCGCACGAATTACTAATTCGTGCGAACGAATTAGTAATTCGTGCGAATGAATTACTGGAGTTTGTTAATTCGTTCCCACGAATTAGTAATTCGTTCGCACGAATTGCTAATTCGTGGGAACGAATTTGTAGTAATTCGTGGAAACGAATTAGTAATTCGTGGGAACGAATTAGCAAACTCCAAAAAAAATTCCACCCTGTCCCTTTCTGGGCTTCATAGTGCTCGGTGTAGGCACGGACGTCCGCCCCGCGAATGCCCGTTCAGTTTCTTGATGAAAGACTCCCTAACGACGCCATAGAGCCAGACTAATGAGACTGTGCCTAATAACTGGCACGTTCACCGGCCTGGTGGCGTGCATGACATGATTAAATGTTACATTTCTATATTGTACAGCACTTTTTAAATTTGTACTCCCTGCGGACATTCTCATGCATTTATCTGCTAAAATATTGCGTCCGCTAGAATTTAAATGAAAATCCTTTGCTTAACGATGTGTCAATTAGCAACAGTTCGAGGTTTGGGCGCACGCAGTGCCTACGCAGCACGCACGCGCACATACTGAGCAGTCAATCCGATCATCCCGCAGATCGTTGGCAACACGTGTTCAACTTCTTGTCGACTGCCGAGGAAGCTGACTTAATTCCAGCAATGAGAAGCAGTATACTCAACACATCCATGCAGTTTCTGATAATTAGGAATTTTCAGCTGTATAAATTATATATAGTTTCGTATTGTTGCCTCAGTATTGCTCAGCTTTTCTACCAGTACCTTCAATCAAATTCTGAATGTATGACCACAACGTGTTTTGCATGGAAATTTCCAGCAGCAACTGACAGTTAAAACGAACACGAAATGAAAGAGGCTTACCCTACTCAGTTGAATGCCTAAAGCAAACAAAGTCAGGGATTGTTAGTAGATTGTTTCCCTGGCAATGCTGCTTTGGCTATTGTCTAATTTAAACTGGCGATCAAACTAATTGGTACTGATCAATCAATGACTGACAACCTGTATAAATCTCTGATGCTGTACGTGGCTGAAATGATTCGGTCAGATGAAACTCGCCCTTTGTATGAAAAAAATATACTAGAAGTGCAGGGAGTTATCATCTTTTACAGCGGAGGATTAGGTCGTTATAGCGGTACACCAACACACTTGTCCCTTCAGCGGTTCAGATTTTGTTCTTCTTCCTTTTCTACTTATTCCTCTTCTTCTTCCTTTATCTCAAATCCCATAGACTTTGTACGCGTCTTTTCTGGACGCAACTTTTGACTTTCATTTTTGTCATACATCATTCAAAGTTAGTACAGACATAGCCCCTACTGCAAAGTTGTGTCTCGACAAGTAATGTCATGATGACATCATCATTTGCCAAGTGACATAACCACAGGTGCATTTTTTTATGGCCTATATCTAGAGAACTACAAGGCAGATTTGGTCGAAATTTGCTTTACACACATATCGGGATGTGCTATAACTGAAGGTGACATTAAGATGATGTCATATGATTTTATATGGATTTTGTACATTTTGTAGTTCATTGCCATATCTAATGTCATGTTGTTCCTTACACACAACATTTTCTATCTGAAAAAGGGCAAAAAAATTCCACATCAACAATTGCGATTAGCAACATAGAAAATGTTGTGTGTAAGGAACAACATGACAAACAAATTATCAGCACTCAGTTTTTACTTTGCACATTTAGCTGTTTGGAAGACAGAAACCTACAGAAGAAATAACTATATTTGGGTTTAGTGTTGTTACTGTAATGCTACCTGTATTTAATGCACTGAAGGTGTTTATAATTGTCTGTAAATAGTTCATTTTAAAAATTTGGGAAGCAAATATTTGCCTATTATTTTTTTTAAATCGAAGTCTGAAACATCAAATGAGATCATCCTGAAATCACCTTTTGTGTAATATAGAATTACACATGCAATGGATCACTTCATTGTGACATCAGTTTTTTAATGCACATCTTCATCAATGCAAATGCTGTCACAACATTATTTGTGTGAAGAATAGGTTTGAGAAAAAATTGAAAATCTTCTTCGCAAAAGATACAGTGATGTTGGTCAGCATTTATATCCTAGTCATGCACTGTCAGTTATTTAGCTTTCCACTAAATAATATTTTGTACACTGAAAGGACGTGACATGTGGTCAATATGACATCAGTGTTTGAGGTACCATTCACACATTCTGTTTAAGCATAAGGTCTCTGTCCACACCAAGTTTCATTAAGATATGAAAGAATGGGGAAGTGACAATATACAGAAAACAGTGTACAATGTCTATGCGGGATATATGGGCCTTTTTGTCTCGTTCTAAAGAAAAAGTTTCTATAATAACAAAGATCAACCGTGAAAGTCATCGGCTATTTTTAGCTGTTAATTAATGGGGAACAACTGTCGAAAAATGCAATATTCCTATCAGTGTACTCAACTCTAACTATACAACGCCCAAAGCAGCGTTGTCAGGGAAACAAACTTTAACAATCCTCCACTTTGATTGCTTTGTGCATTCGAATGAGAAGGGTAAGCTTCTTTCATTTCGCATTCGTTATTGGTGTCAGTCGCTGTTGGAAATTTCCATTCAAAACACATTGTGGTTGTACAATAAGACAAAAAAAATAATGTCATCGTGACGTCATTTCTGATTTTGCAAAACATATTATCTACTTTCCCTCCTAGTTTCATGACGACAGGACCTTCCCTTAGGTGCTGTAACAATTGCATTTTTGATGACGTCATCATGAGGTCACACACTTTTCACATATCTATGACCTAACAAACCAATTACAGAAAGAATTTTGAATGTACTATTTTTCGTTCATTAGATATGGCAATGAACTTTAAAATGTACAAAATCCATATAAAATCATATGACATCATCTTAATGTGGTTATGTCACTTGGCAAATGATGATGTCATCATGACATTACTTGTCGAGACACAACTTTGCAGTAGGGGCTATGTCTGTACTAACTTTGAATGATGTATGACAAAAATGAAAGTCAAAAGTTGCGTCCAGAAAAGACGCGTACAAAGTCTATGGGATTTGAGATACAACAAAAAGAAAAGGAAGAAGAAGAGGAATAAGTAGAAAAGGAAGAAGAACAAAATCTGAACCGCTGAAGGGACAAGTGTGTTGGTGTACCGCTATAACGACCTAATCCTCCGCTGTAAAAGATGATAACTCCCTGCACTTCTAGTATATTTTTTTCATACAAAGGGCGAGTTTCATCTGACCGAATCATTTCAGCCACGTACAGCATCAGAGATTTATACAGGTTGTCAGTCATTGATTGATCAGTACCAATTAGTTTGATCGCCAGTTTAAATTAGACAATAGCCAAAGCAGCATTGCCAGGGAAACAATCTACTAACAATCCCTGACTTTGTTTGCTTTAGGCATTCAACTGAGTAGGGTAAGCCTCTTTCATTTCGTGTTCGTTTTAACTGTCAGTTGCTGCTGGAAATTTCCATGCAAAACACGTTGTGGTCATACATTCAGAATTTGATTGAAGGTACTGGTAGAAAAGCTGAGCAATACTGAGGCAACAATACGAAACAATATATAATTTATACAGCTGAAAATTCCTAATTATCAGAAACTGCATGGATGTGTTGAGTATACTGCTTCTCATTGCTGGAATTAAGTCAGCTTCCTCGGCAGTCGACAAGAAGTTGAACACGTGTTGCCAACGATCTGCGGGATGATCGGATGGACTGCTCTGTATGTGCGCGTGCGTGCTGCGTAGGCACTGCGTGCGCCCAAACCTCGAACTGTTGCTAATTGACACATCGTTAAGCAAAGGATTTTCATTTAAATTCTAGCGGACGCAATATTTTAGCAGATAAATGCATGAGAATGTCCGCAGGGAGTACAAATTTAAAAAGTGCTGTACAATATAGAAATGTAACATTTAATCATGTCATGCACGCCACCAGGCCGGTGAACGTGCCAGTTATTAGGCACAGTCTCATTAGTCTGGCTCTATGGCGTCGTTAGGGAGTCTTTCATCAAGAAACTGAACGGGCATTCGCGGGGCGGACGTCCGTGCCTACACCGAGCACTATGAAGCCCGGAAAGGGACAGGGTGGAATTTTTTTTGGAGTTTGCTAATTCGTTCCCACGAATTACTAATTCGTTCCCACGAATTACTACTTATTCGTTCCCACGAATTAGCAATTCGTGCGAACGAATTACTAATTCGTGGGAATGAATTAAAAAAACTCCAGTAATTCATTCGCACGAATTACTAATTCGTTCGCACGAATTAGTAATTCGTGCGAACGAATTAGGAATTCGTGCGAACGAAATAGCAATTCGTGCGAACGAATTAGGAATTCGTTCCCACGAAATAGTAATTCGTGCGAACGAATTAGCAATTCGTGCGAACGAATTAGTCATTTGTGCGAACGAATTAGCAAACTCCAAAAAAAATTCCACCCTGTCCCTTCCCGGGCTTCATAGAGCACAGACAGTATCCGTATCACACAATATGGACTGTATGAGTTCACGTCGCGCAGGGCTAGCTACGTAGGTAGGCGAGGCGGCGCGTTCACTCAAATGTACACTGCCACTATCCGGCATTCGGGCTATTTACAATTAAACAAAATATAAAATTCTAGATAATAAATAATCGCTAAATTGATAATCAATGATCCCTATAGTGTACACTGCCACTATCCGCCATTAGGGCTATTTACAAATAAACCACTAAAATCATCAAAATGTGCACTGCCACCTCCATCCGCCTTTATAGCTATTTACAGTAGAAACAAATATAATATTCTAGATAATAAATTATTACTCAAATGTACACTGTACATTACCAATAAAATTCTAGATGATAAATAACCACTTAAATGCACACTGCCACCTCCATCCGCCATAAGGGCTATTTACAAAAGATTTTTTTTTTTTAATTCATCTTTGGTGTCGTACATGTATGATTAAAGTGTTGCAATATAGCGGTCGAGTACTAATAGAGGGGGGTGGTAAAGTCCAATGTCAAAATATGAAGACGCCCATCTGGGAAATGGTTAACACCATCAATACAATACTGTTGACACCAAAACTCTCAAGTATCTCTCAAATATTAAACCCCCACCCCTTGAAATTCCAAATTAACCCCAAAATGGCCCTTTTCTGGCTATTTGAGTATTCTGCTGTTCATACCCTGACTAGTCATGTTGTAGTAACGATGAATAAAGACTTATTATTTCAAATTGGAAACATTCAGGCACAACAGCATATGGAAAGAACTCCGAAAGATGCTTTGCTTGGGCTTGAAAGTTTAACCCCTGAAAGAGGCAACAGGAGCATAGCAAGGGCATTTACATGTATATTGGGGGTAACAATGTCTTAAAAAGGGCACTTGCACATACAAGCTGAAATGTATATACAGACACATTTTTTTTCTCAGTACAATTGGTCTCCGTAAAATCAAATTTAGAGTGGGGGGAGGGGGGGGGGGCTGGTACCATCTGTCGATGAGGGTGCTGTTCTAACCGAAAATTATGCGCACTAGCATAACGGATGTATAGTGCATTTCAGGGCGATACATGCATACAATTCTTACGAGGGCGCCCCCATACATCCGATGGCACAATGGCATGACTTTTTGTAAAGTTACAACGGATAATGGGGGGAGCCCCCCTCCCCCCCCCCCCTACCAATTTTTAAAGTGGGTGGGGGATATATGTCCCCCTACGTACTTTTTTCATCCCCATATGAAAATTGTAGCCAAATTGAGTTCAGAAAGGCTGAGTCAATGACTTCAATCTCGAACAAACAATGTTTAAAAGATGATCTTTTGCTCACAAAAATGTGTTTAAATTGTTTAAAATTGCCTAAGATCGCAAAACAGATCGTCTAGAATTCATGAAATAACGTAATAATTTATTCCAAGTTGCACCTGACCAAATATTCATATATTCAGTTCTGGAAATGTCTGAAAGATGCATATCTTGCACACTGATAATGTCTTTCACTCCGATTCGAAAAGTATCATTTTAGTTAAAAACTATAATATGATTTACGCTGAGATAACTAAGAATGTTATGGAATACAGACATGCAGGAAGTTAAGATATGCTTGACAAAATGTTAAATATAATGTTAGCTCATTAATGAAAATAAATGTCCGATCAACCCTTACTGTTGGTTCAGCCGAAATTCAAAGAACAAGACGATACTTTCAGAATGCTAGAATAATGAAATTAAATTATTCTTTTTGATGGTCGAATGACGGTATGCGTGATATTTCCATTTTAATCTAAAATAGGTGTTAAACTGAATGAAAAATTGATAAAATTGGCCGGAGAAACATATATTATAGGTTTTCCCGGCGAATTTACGATTTTGTCCATTCAGATTCATTATCAGCCATTCAATTTCGCGTGAGTTTTGCACATATGGTCCAATTGGGGTTTCTTTTTCACTTGGGGTTCATTCAATTTCATTTTTAGGCAGCCAAGATTTTGCTGTGAATGTTGTTTTCGTTTTCGGCAGCCCATTTCTTTTTTGGTGCATTCAAGACTTAACTTGTAGCAGTCTAAATTAAAGTCTTTGCAACCTTTTGACGGTTGACTCATTCAAATTAGCGAACATTTGTGCGCTTATAACGTATAACCATGCTTTTCGTTTTTTATTCGATTATGGGAATCACTTTCATCATTTGGTCATTTAAATTAGTAAGATTTTTTAATCGTTTTTTTTTTTTACTATTTTTCTCCGAGGTTCATTTCCCCCCCCCCCCCAAATCTTGGTGATTGTAAAATTTACAATAACACAAATCAACTGATATGAAGAAAACAAAATGCAGGAAATGGAATGGGAAATTGAATGGCTGATAATGAAACTGACTCGAAAAATTCGGAAATTCGCCGGGAAAACCTATTTTTTCCCTTTTTGAGGGGTGTTTTGGTGCCCTTCTCGTTTTTATGCTAATCCAAAGTTTCATATTCATTAGAAAACATGTGATGACATTCCAAGCATAATTAATGTGACACTGCTATTTCAGCAATTATATGATGTGTCAGTACATGGCAGTAAGCCCATGACCAACCCTTTCCCACAAATGTTTTTCAATTCGCAAATTTTGGATGAATAATTTGAAAGAAAAACCCCAAAACTGAACAGTGTCTTCCTGAAATGACATCACAGTAGTGACAGCGTTATGCCGGGAAAGCATGGAAACTTTTAAATGCTTAAAGAAGTGCACATTTGAAATAAGATTAACCCGAAAAGTGTTGCCAAATGTGTAGTTTTCTTACACTTCACAGAGTTGCGTAAAAGAATTCCTGAGAAAGATCCATTGCATATCCCCTTTAATTAAGAAAGAAAGTCAATCTACGGTTTGAGGTCATCAAATATGATTTAGACTTTTAAGACTTCATACGTATGAAATCTTAAAAGATGTTTTACAAAATGCAACATATGTTTGCCCATTAATGAAAACGAATGCCCTATCGACCCCTTACAAATGGTTTAGACGAAATAGAATGAAAAAACGCGATACTTTTAATATGAATGCATCTTTGACAGGGACGAGTGAAGCTAAAAGGCGATAGAATGCTCGGATAGTGAAATTGAATGATTCTTTTTGATTGTCGAATGCCAATCTGCGTGATCTTTCAATCTAAATCGAATGGGCCAGGCGTCTAATTGAATTAAAACTTGGTGAAATTGGCCGGGAAAACCTTTAATATGATTGAGTATTTTGTCCATTGTTTATTTTGATAAAAATGATAATTTGGTAATGTGATACCTGATGACGTCATAATGACGTGCCCTCTGTATAAGGGTTGATTTTCGTCTCCAAGTCTCAAGTTCCTGCTGGGAACAGGTTGAAGAAAAGTCGCTGAGAATGACGGTTCGGAAAAAAAAGAAAGAAAAGCTCGAACGATTCTAAAACGGTTGCCGGGTTGTGGCAGATTCCCCGAATACAAATATAGGCTGCCGTACACAAGGATAATTATTTTCACTAAAGGCGTGATCACTGAAGCTTTTTGTATTTTATATTATGTCATTTATAATACATTAACCACCGGAATACACACAAAAGAACGCAGTCATCAAGTGCTTGCTTCCTGCCTCATTGCTTGCCAATATAGGTTATTAAAAATGAATTTGATAATTTTCCTCCATCGTAGATTTTTTAATGATGATTTTGCACTTAAATGCAAGGCAAGTAGAGTCGGACTAACAAGAGACTGACTGAGACCTCATAGTGTGTACATTCATGTACATCTTCCTGATCCGAAAGTCACAGGGATCAATGATATTGGAAAGAAGTAGCAATATTCAAACGATATGAGACAGGGAGGTACTGATCAAGGAGACGATTCAGTCCTTCGTTAATGAGTATGAAGACAAACATTGGATCAATGCCTTTTACAGTATGAAGAAGTCAGCCAAGAATAGGCCTTCCTTGTGAGAATAGGTTTTCCCTGGAGAAATTCCGAATTGTTCTAATCAGTTTCATTATCACCCATTACATTTCGCGTGAGTTTTGCACATGTGGTCAAATTGGCAGTGAGCCATCGAGCAACCCTTTCCCACAAATGTTTTCAATTAGCAAATTTTGGGCGAATAGTTAAAAAGAAAAAAAACTTAAACTGAACGGTGTCTTAAGCTTCCTGAGATGACATCACAGTAACAGTGCGCTCATACGTAGTCCGGAAAAACATGGAAACTTTTAAATGTTTAAAGAAGTGCACTTTTACAATAAAATTAACCAAAAAATGTTGTCAAATGTGTATTTTTTTTTTTACATTTCACAAAGAGTTCAACAAAAATAATTCCTGAGAAAAAAATCATTGCACTTACCCTTTAATTAAGAAAAAAGGCTTCTTCGGAATGAAGACATTAAATATGAGTAACGCTAAGGAATACAGACACGTAAGGAGTCTTTTTAACCGTAAGGAGTCTTTTTGACAAACTGCGAAATATGCTTGCCCATTAATGAAAACGAATGCCCGATCAGCCCCTAAATGCTGGGTTAGACAAAATTAAATGAACAACGCGATACTTTTAATATGAACGAATCTTTGATGGGGACGATAGTGAATTGAATGATTCTTTTTGATTGTGAAATGCCGATCTGCGTGATCTTTCAATGTCAATGTAAATCGAATGAGCTAGGCGTTAAAATGAATAAAAACGTGGTGAAATTGGCCGGGAAAACCTATAATAAGACAAATATCACTGTCGATTCAATTTAACATTAAAAAATTGGGTCACGGTTGTCACTATTTTTATTATAGGCTTTCCCGGCTATTTCAAAACGTTCTTCATTCGAATTCACTGTTTCTAATATTCAAACTCGTCCTTCAACATCCATTTAGTGCACTTCCAATGTTTAATTGTGTCTTTTGTCAGACAATTTCAAATTCAGTTCATACAAGCAAATTCAAACCATGATTACACGTTTTCGCCCGGGAGTATTCTATCTCGTCTCGTCTACGCCAAACCTTTCAAATACGTCTAATTGATTTATATAAGACGAACTCGATCTCTGAATGCTACCATTCGGAAACAGTTTAGACGAATTTAATGTCGAATATTCTCAACCCGGTGACTACAGAGGGTGACAAAACTTTGTAATTGAAAGGTAAATGACTAATTTAAGTGGTTTTCTTTAAGCAGTTGATTTTTTTTTCTCGGACGAAATCGAATTTTAGAGTTGTTGAATTTGAATGAAAATGTTTTTAAATAGCCGGGAAACCTATAGTATCTTAAAACGTAACATTGCCAATGCCTTTCTGGTAATATTTTTCGTCTCATCAATTTGTAGTTAGGGATGTTAGGGCGTTAAAGGGGCCGTTTGGTTCAGTTTCTTCCAAAAGTACCAAATCTGGCACAGATGTCGTTCATACCATACTATTTCGATTTTTGACGGGCGCCAAGACGGGCGCCCCACGGGGCCGCCATATTGGCAAAATCGAATATGGCCGCCAACTGGGTCAGAGGTCAATCGAACTAAACGAGCTAGAATCATAAATAATACCACTTTTCAGGTATTTTCGGGGTCGAGCAATCTGAATCTGATGTTATTTTAACGATTTAAGGCAAGACAGATGCCCCAAGGGACCGCCATATTGGTAAAATCCAAAATGGCCGCCACATACCGCAGTTAAAAACTTAACTAGCTAGAATCATAAGTAATACAATTTTGGAGGGGTTTTGGGTGTCAACGAATCTGAATCTGAGGTTATTTTAATGATTTGATGCCAGACGGATGCCCATGGGGCCATATTAGAAAAATCCAAAATGGCCGCCAGCCAAGTTAGAGGTCAGTCACAGTTAAAAACTAAACGAGCTAGAATTATTAATAATACCATTTTACATGGATTTTCAGGGTCGGAGAATCTGAATCTATTGTTTTATTAAAGATTGTCACATTTTGCCCTAAAGGTCATTAAGGATTGGACCTATCAATAAAGATTATTGTTTGAACTATTTTCATTTAAATTTTTAGAGATGATGTCTGCAGTGACAAAATGCTATGTGCCGCTGTGTGCGTTTAAATGGAGCTGTTCATTTGTGGAAGACCTTGCATAAAGAAACCTAGTGGGATTGCATTTCAACCTTCCTTTGCATGTGCCTGCAGCCGCAGCGCACGAGAATGGCACATGTCAATGAAGCATCATTGAGAGTTGGTCCATAGTGATTGCCATGTACTAGTACCATCTTTGTGCCAGCCCCACACGATGAAGTCAGGAATTTCCTGCTGGACCGAGGTGGCCTGTAGTAGCGGTTGCTTTACATGTTCAAACAGCACGGCAGGTAGCTGGGATGCTTCCAGCAAGCTGCTTCCAGTAGTGAAGAAGCGATGTCTGGCCCCTTTGACACCTACAGTTGCACCATACCCCTTGCTCTGCATGAAATGGCAAAGCAAGTTGTGTCGCACCATGTTAGGCTTTGGAAGAAGGGTGGTACCAAGGACTTTGTCAGACCGAGATTGAAGTAGATGCTTTGGACTAGTATATTACTGTACTTTTCACCACTTCTGAAGCCCACTTAGATCTCCAATATGCCGAGGATCTTCAAAACAAGCTTGAAATGATCTCGAAAGTGATCGCAGTGACTCGACTCTCAATCCTTCACTGGCTCAGTGGGTCGCATATCAAGTTACTCCGGTGCACCCATAAGATGTGGATGCAGCCTTGTCTAGGTATAGGGCGTAGATCCCGATTTTGGCATGGGGCTTTGCCGACTCGTTTGCTAGCACTGAGTTAATTGTATCCCAACCAGGTGAGGATGTCACCATCTGCAAACTGTTATGATGTGTCGAAGAAGTAAAGCTTAATGAGCCCGCCTCACTGCAGGGTTCTCATGCGAGAAATGGATACTTACGGTTTGGGCGTATTACTGGAACTCACCAAGTGAGAGGTTGCCCTGAGCCTTTGTTGTCTGTGATCAACATCTTGGGTGGTGAAGACCAGTGTTTCCCCTGGCTAATGAAATGAGCGAGGTGATAAAAATTTAAATTGATGATTGAAACAAAATTGACGCAGTTTGCAAACTCAAAAGGATGCTGCCCTTACAAAATGCGAGATGATTCCATTTGCACATCCAAATTGTGAGTTTTTGATACATAAAGGTCAAGGGAAGATGCTCAAAAATTACACAAAATGAAAAATTTTCAATTAGTATTTCCTTTATTGCAAATCTTCACAGCGAGGTGGTGATATTGGCAAACATTGAGCGAGGTGGTCACTGAAAGTAGCGAGGTGGGCCACCTCACGTTTGAATGGGCAGGGTGAAGACGATGAAACGACCGTTGTTTGATAGCTCTACCCACTGGTGAAGACGATGAAACGACCGTTGGTTGATAGCTCTACCCATCCTCAGCATGGCGGGCACACACCACACGCGCCTATACATCCTTACAATAACTTAGGCCATTTTCTCGCTCCAATCTAAGATTGTTTCTGTGGTATGCGTAGGAATGTCAAACTGCCCGACATATGCAGCTAATGGGAAAAGTTTGTTATGGAATGACGCACCAGAAACACCAGGTTTGACCGGAATGATCTCGAGTGCTAAACTTGACATCAAATAATTAAAATAACATCAGAATCAGATATTTGACCCCCCCCCCAAAAAAAAACGTTGTATTGTTTTAACTGCAAGTACCTCCAACCTGGGTGGCGGCCATTTTTTTTCAAAAATGAGAGCTCCTAGAGCATCTGCCTTGCCTCGAGTCATTAAAATGACATCATATTTAGATTCTGTGACCCCGAAAACCCATTAAAGATGGTATTATTTAGGAATTTCGCTCCTTATTTTCTTAACTGTGATATATGTGGCGGCCATTTTGTATTTTGCCAATATGGCGGTCCCTTGGGGCATCTGTCTTGCCTCAAATGGTTAAAATAACATCAGATTCAGATTGCTCGACCCCGAAAATACCTGAAAAGTGGTATTATTTATGATTCTAGCTCATTTAGTTCAATTGACCTCTGACCCGATTGGCGGCCATATTGGATTTTGCCAATATGGCGGCCCCGCGAGGCGCCCGTCTTGGCGCCCGTCAAAAATCGAAATAGTATGGAATGGACGACATCCGTGCCAAATTTGGTGCTTTTGGAAGAATGTGAATCAAAATATCCCTAAGACCCCCGACTATTGATCATAAAGTAAGCCTCGTTCATTTATGATGCAGTTACTCCAGGAGAATACACAAAAGAGGCACAACCATTAATTGCTAGCTTTCTGCCTCGTCTTTTCGCCCAAATGTCAATTAGGCATCGATAAAAATAAATAAATTAAGTCAAATTATCCATGACATTTCAATTGCGTAGTTCACTGAAAAGCAGAGCCAACATAAAAAACAACTAAAAGCGGATTACTGCATGAACTTATGTTTTTTCATCACAGAGTTTTGGTAACCCCTTGGGGTAACCCATCGGATACGCACCAATGGCGGCGATTTCTAGTCAGGATTTAGAGGGCACAGCTGCGTCGACAGACGATTCTCCGGGGGGGGGGGGAGGGGAGATTGTCATGTAGGCGTATTAATGGTTCGAGCTTAGTGGTAGCCCGCTAGCCAAATGCGGGTAAATACAGCGGCGGGCTAGTCAAAGCAGTTGTTACATTACAGTGTAATAATTCGTTTGTCTTGTTAATGACTTATACTTTTATAGGGAGATATTTCAAGGGGGAATTATTACTTAAGAGTCATTTCGTGTAAATACTTCATATAAGTGTCCGCGCTCAAAAAATCAAATTTTTTATACTTTTTAGGATGAAAGGACTTTGGGAGCAAGTAACCAAAAAGACTTTTTAATCCGATATTTTGCCCGTTGCCATGGTTACGGGCCATTATGTGTTTTCGCCATTTTTCGGCAATTTTGAGGCTGCAAAAATTCATTTTTTGCGTTATTTTCAAAGTTCATCAAGCCAAACTGCAAAGTAATGTCACAAAAGTAACTATATCATGACAAAGTATCATCCTTACCCTTACAAGAAAAAATAAAAACACTTCTGAAATATCTCCTTTATATTATTTTTAGGCCCTATAATACAGCATGTTTTTACAATTAGCAAAATTGCATTTTTTACCCCATTTTTATCCCTCCAAAATGGCACTTGCCAGGGCACTCAGAATAATTTCCCTTCGGCTTTGGTTAGTTCAGACATTGGTCTTTTCATATCTGGTAAGAAAATTATGGGTTATTGTACAGCCTTTGTGCAGCAGCGCTCCGAAAATGGTAAATTTCACAAAAACCTTAAAAGTGTATTTTCAGTGTTTTCCTTTGTTTTGGGTATTAAACTTGTATAATTGGTATTGTTCATTAATCTAGGACATTTTTACAAACAGAATCAGACTGTTTATCATTTTTAGACCATTGGATGAATAGTAGGTTGTGTACTTCCCCCACACCTGGCTAGGCCCCGCCCACTCCCCTGTGACACCGAATTTTGAATGTGTATGTTACATAACGAAACAAATGTAAACTAGAGATATGTTTGTGTACAAACATAAGCTGTTTCGGATGTTTGCACTTACTTTTGTGTGAAAGACATGAAAACATGACCAGAGTGCATGGAAAGTTTCACCCCAATAGGACGATACTTGCAGCGATGAAGAGCCTGAAATGATGCAATGTTAGGGCGCCCTCACAAGACAACTGATGACGTAATAATGACGTGACCTATATTTTCTACAAAGTATTTTCCAGTATGGACGTATGCATAGTTAAATTGGACCTACACTTGTAAAGTTAGCTACAGGGCTGCAAAGAATACAAAGCTAGGGCGCCCTCACATGACACCTGATGACGTCAACATGACGACAACCTTCTAAGACCATCTGGGGCTGGTGATATGTGTGTCTGCCAAGTCTGAAGTCAATCAGATCTCTAGTGCCAAAATGTACTAATTGAAGGAAAACGTGTACAAAACCTATGGAGAATCGAACATTTTAGTTCTGTAGATATAGACCTATAAAGGAATCAAATGCCCCTTTAAGGGACTTCACATGACATTTGATGATGATGTCACTTCAATTTCTATCTGTAACACATCCATGTCAATATGCATACCAAGTTTTAACCCAATCAGACTTGTACTTCCGAAGTTCAGTTTGAAGAAAAACGTGTACAAAACCAATAGGGAAAAATGCATCTTTAATGTGACGTAACCTGACACTTGATGACGTCACGATCACGAATTTTGTCTAGGACCATCTGTGGGTGGTGGTCTAAGTATGTAAGTCTGAAATCAATCGGATTTGAAAAAGTGGCAAAGTGGACTGGTGGAAGAAACGTGTTTTAAACCTATGGAGAAAAAGTCTGAAAAAGGAGAAAAAAAAATAAAAAATAAAATCTTAACGAAAACAAGAGCTGTTTCGGTGTGAATTAAGTATTAAGTATGAATTAAGTTTAAAGTCGATCGGATTTACGAAGATGCCAAACGGGAGTGTTTTAAAACGTGTACAAAACATAAATGGGAAAAAATGCATCTTTAATGTGACATAACCTGACACCTGATGACGTCACGATCACAAATTTCTTCTAGGACCATCTGTGGGTGGTGGTCTAAGTATGTAAGTCTGAAATCAATCGGATTTGAAAAAGTGGCAAAGTGGACTGGTGGAAGAAACGTGTTTTAAACCTATGGAGAAAAAGTCTGAAAAAGGAGAAAAAAAAATAAAAAATAAAATCTTAACGAAAACAAGAGCTGTTTCGGTGTGTCACCGAAACAGCTAATAAATAATATGCAAGTGAACACTTTAGAAATAACAGAGTCCCTTTTCACAGCCTCCCCTTCTCCCACCCCGGGGCATTGCTTGGGGTTGAGGGTGGGGTGTGACCACCCACCACTAACTTAGCATTGTCGGTACAATCATTGTCACATGGGCAAAACTCATGTGATTGCAAGCCGCAATGAATAATAATGGCCATATCCATTGTCCTCTGATTGAAGTGCACCATTATTCAAATGATGTCCAATCCTCCCCTCCCAGCTAGGCCCCGCTCCTTCCTTTGCCACCAAATTCAGATTTTGATTTCTGCATGTATCTGCCTTAAATAATTTGTAAATACTAGATATCAATTTGCAAGTGAACCTTTTACGATCTACACCAACAGCCGTCTCACAGATAGCCCCTTCCCCTGCCTCCCCCACTCCCAAAGCTCAAAGATAACCACGCCCTCCCCAAAGAGTCAACAAGTACAATTTTGTTGAGACTACTTACATGCATATGGCCTTGGGGAAAGTCTGAATTATGTAAGGTGGCTTTTTTACAACACGGGGCAGCTTGAAATATCCGAAAAGTGAGGAGGAGAAGGGGTGTGTATGTCGCGGGAGTGGGTGGGGGGTGGGAGGGGTGATCTGGACACATGCATGTACGCTGTACACATTTGTTTATATTGCAAGCTTCTTTGGAATTACATTAAAGGTGTGGTAAACAAAATGACGTTTATTATATTATTTTCAAAACGGAAAAGATCTGTCGATTTAGAGAGCAACTAACTCTTATTTGTTTATAAGACAACGATCACTCCAGTGAAAGCTCCGAGAGAACACAGCATCAATTTGATTGCATGAATTTCACTCTGACTTGACTTGGCTATATACATGTAGTTAGGGTCTGAAGTATTTTTTTTAGTGGAAGTGTCCTCCAAATTTGTATTTGCCTTATCAACATGAAGTTTTGTGGCACCCAATACACTTCTGTAGTGTGCTTATTATTACCATGGCAACCGTTGTAAAGACATCGGTGCTCATAAACTAAAGTCAAAAATACTTCCATTTTCGAAGCCTATCACGGAAGTATTATCCTATGACTGAAATTCAGGGCTATATAATTAACAACAATACGTGCTCAGTATATAGCGTGGCCGCCATTGGTGCGAGAAGCGCATGTAATTTTCACCTCTCAATCTGTACCATTTTGTTTGTTTTGAATAAAATCAGTAATTATAAGTCTTTATGGCAGTGACAATGGATGCATACAATTGCTTGACTGGGATAAATGTTTACACAGAAATACAGAAATTATGCCCAAAATGTTATCTAGACAAGAGTTTGGAAAAATATATAAAAAAACACCTCTAGTGGTAACAGCAATAGAACCAAGAATGTCATATTATAGAGTAATGGTCAACCAATATTTTCCTGCCAAATCGGTTGTAGGAAAATTGGTCAAAGTATATGCAAATCAACATGGGATCACAGTGTGCTGTACCCCTCCCTTTCAGAAAAAAACCCAAACACCCGCCAGAAAGGGATAAAATCTGTAAGCACTTGTGGTTTGTTGGGGAAGTTGGTTTGCGGATTTTTAATTAACACATTAACAAAACATTCCCTGCTTGTATACAAAAAATCCCTGTAATTTATAAGCACCAATACATTTGGATTGCGTGCCATGTAACAATGGATGCACCACATAAGTGTGGCCATGTTGACTGCCGATGACAGTTTGGAAGAGACTCAAAATGTCATGCTGATTACGAAATTACGATTTTGGAGGGCATAGCAGCACCCATAACGGTACTATATTCGACTTTATATGTGCTTGATCTGACTATATTTACACATTAAATTTAATCATTCAATATAGAGGCCATTTTGAGTTTTCACAAGAGTGATAGTTGTTTTAAAGTACATGTATTTTAATATAAAAAATATGAGTTATTTGCTCTCGTAATCGCCATATCACTTCTCTGTATTGAAAATAATGAAATAAATGCAATTGTGTTAAAAAAAATCAGCATTATGTACATGTACCATGTACATGTATCCATATTACACCCCCTGGGCTTTCCAGGTATTCCAAACCACTCCCACGTTGACAAAAAAACAGCGAAACCTACATAGTGTATGTAAATATGTGGACTTTCCGCAAGGCAATATGTAACCTTAACAATAATACATATTCTGCACAATTCTTTGGGAGGGGAGGGGTAGTTGCTCATAATGAGCACTGGAGTAGGAAAAGGAATGGCAGGGGGTGGGCTGTGAGACGGGTACGCCTGTTGGTGTAGATTATGAAAGCTTCACTTGCAAATTGACATATATTTACAATATTAATTTTGGCAAATAAATGCAGAAATCAAAATCTGAATTTGTTGGCAAGGGAATGGGCGGGGCCTAGCTGGGAGGGGAGGACTGGACATCATTGGAATGATGGTGCACTTCAATCAGAGAGCAATTGATATGGCAATTATTCATTGCGGCTTGCAAACACATGAGTTTTGCCCATGTGACAATGATTGTACCGACAATGCCAAGTAATTGGTGGGTGGTCACACCCCACCCTCAACCCCAAGCAATGCCTCCGGGGTAGGGGAAGGGGAGGTGTGAAAAGGATCTCTATGTCATTTCTAAAGTGTTCACTTGCATATTTACATTTGTTTTGTTATGCAACATACAAGTTCAAAATTCGGTGGCACAGGGGAGTGGGCAGGGCCTAGCAAGGTGTGGGGAGGGGGGAAGTACACGACCTACTATTCATCCAATGGTCTAAAAATGATACACAGTCTGATTCTGTTTGTAAAAATGTGCTAGCTTCATGAACAATACAAATTATACAAGTTATTACTCAAAACAAAGGAAAACACTGAAAATACACTTTTTAACGTTTTTGTGAAATTTACCATTTTTGGAGCGCTGCTGCACAAAGGCTATACAATAACCCAAAATGTTCTCACCAGATATAACAAGACCGATGTCTGAACTAACCAAAGCCGAAGGGAAACAATTCTGAGTGCCCTGGCAAGTGCCATTTTGGAGGGATAAAAATGGGGTAAAAAATGCAGTTTTGCTAGTTGTAAAAACATGCTGTATTATAGGGTCTAAAAATAGTATAAAGGAGATTTTTCAGAAGTGTTTTTATTTTTTTCTTGTAAGGGTAAGGATGATACTTTGTCGTGATATAGTTACTTTTGTGACATTACTTTGCAGTTTGGCTGGATGACCTTTGAAAATAACGCGAAAAATTAAATTTTTTGCAGCCTCAAAATTGCCGAATAATTGCGAAAACACATAATGGCCCGTAACCATGGCAACGGGCAAAATAAAAGTTTAAAAAGTCTATTTTGGTTACTTGCTCCCTAAGTCCTTTTATCCCACAAAGTTTTTAAAAAAATCGATTTTTTGAGCGTGGACACTTATATGAAGTATTTACACGAAATTACTCTTAAATGATGTGGAGGTATAGTTTAATGTTTGTTATGTAAAGTTGAATGTATTTTAATATTTTGAGCACAAAAACCACGACACCTTCTATTGTATACCACTGTATATAAATGGCAATCATCCAAATCAATCAGTCAACCAATCAATCAGAACTATTAAAGTCCCCCTGGCGAGTCAAAATTATTGAAATAAGGCATGCAACTTCCTCGTGTATCCGCGGATTTTAGCGTTTTTAATGGGAATTGCGGCCTAAAATCCCCGAAAATGTCATGTTTTGGATTGATTAATACTTATCCTATTTCAAACGTGTGGTTGAAAGGAAACTAAAGGTTTTCCCGGCGAATTTCCGAATTTTTCTAATCAGTTTCAATATCAGCCATTCAATTTCGCGTGAGTTTTGCACATGTGGTCCAATTGCGGTTTCTTTTTCATTTGGGTTTCATTCAATTTCATTTTCAGGCAGCCAAGATTTTGCTGTGAATGTTCGTTTTCGTTTTCGGGCAGCCTATTTCGTTTTGGTGCATTCAAAACTTAACTCGTAGCAGTCTGAAATTAAGTCTTTGCAATCTTTTGACGGTTGACGCATTCAAATTAGCGAACATCTGTGCGCTTATAACGTATAACCATGCATGTTTTTCGTTTCTTATTCGCTTATTGGCAATCGCTTTCATCGTTTGATCATTTAAATTAGTAACATTTTTTAAACGATATTTTTTCCTATTTTTTTACGAGGTTCATTCCCCCCCCCCATAAAAAAATCTTGATGACTGTAGAATTTACAATATTATGTTACAAATCAACTGATATGAGGGAAACAAGATGCAACGAAATAATGAATTTAATTCAATTCAATTCAATTCAATGAATTGAAAGGGACTAAGAAAATTTCTTTTTCACTTTTGATCTTTTCTACTTGTTTAAACGTTTGATCAAGGGGCTTTTTTACGTTGACGATTTCTTCATCGGGACACGTAATATGTTTGGAAATGATTGTACCGTCGGGAACACATCTCTTGCGTTAATTCTTAAATGTTTTATTTCGTATGTCTGACCAAACACTTACCATATTCATCTTTGTGTCACATTTAACCTTATTTGCAAGTTTTATTTTCCATTGTGAGGGGTGTTTTGGTGCCTTCTCCGTTTTTATGCTAATGCAAAGTTTCATATTCATTAGAAAACCTGTGATGGCATTCCGAGCATGATTAATGTTACACGGCTATTTCAGCAAAACAAGTTGCTAGAATTTGGGATATTTTGCTGTCATCAATTTCTCTTATTTGGTGATTGTATGATGTTTAAGTACATGGCAGTAAGCCAATGACCATCCCTTTCCCACAAATGTTTTCAATAAGCAAATTTTGGATGAATAATTTGAAAGAAAAAACCCTAAACTGAACAGTGTCTTCCTGAAATGACATCACAGTAACAGCGTTAGTCCGGAAAAACATGGAAACTTTTAAATGCTTAAAGAAGTGCACATTTGCAATAAGATTAACCCAAAAAGTGTTGTCAAATGTGTAGTTTAACATTTCACAGAGTTGCGCAAAAAGAATTCCTGAGAAAAATTCATCGCAATACCCTTTAAGAAAGAAAGTCAATCTACGGTTTGAAGTCATGAAATATGATTTACGCTAGGGAATACGGAAACGTATTAAGTCATAAAAGATGTTTGACAAAATGTGAAACACGTTCACCTATTAATGAAAACGAATGCCCAATCAACCCCTTACTAATGGTTTAGACGAAATTGAATGAACAACGCGATACTTTGAATACGAATGCATCTTTGATAGGGACAAGTGAAGCTAAAAGGCTATAGAATGCTCGGATAGTGAAATTGAATGATTCTTTTTATTTTTCGAATGCCGATCTGCATAAATTATAAGGACTTAACGTTCTAAAGAAAGAAGGGGGTGACGGTCGTTTACATCGCGTGGATCGGACGTGGCGGACATTTCTGCCGTGTCCATTCAATGTACGGTACTCGTTGTGTGGCACATAATACACACAGCACAAATATTGTTTCTCGCGCGTCCGCAAAATATGATGCACTGGTAAGACAAGTGCGGCAGAATTCAAGACTAGCACCCAACAGCTCGATTTTTGAACGATATTCGAGAACGTAATATCCCTTTAAAAAATGCCGGTTTCAGAAAAAAAATCTGATACTGACGCGCATTTGGCTTGTTTCATGTCATTGCGCCGCCGACTTTTGCGCCAAAACCGCTCGCGAGTAAATAAAAACAGAGAGCATGGCCTGGCTCTGCGTTTTTGTAGAACGTACCGGTATCGCTGCCAAACAAACAAAAAACGACGAAGTACATCGGCAAAGTGACTCAAGTGCCAAAAAGTGAACCGTATTTATGCCTTCAACATTCTTAAGAAAACAAAAATTTAACAAAGAGGTTTTTTAGATTGCACAAATTCCAGAAATGACTGCCCAAAAATGAATTTGAATGACTAAACACACGCCTCAAAAAGCTCCTGCGAATTTGAATGCTGCTTTGTTGAATTGTTAAATTGCATGATTATTTTGTTAAATCGAAGGACGCAACAGTACATTTGACTGGTCATAAAACGAAATCGAATGACCCTTTTCAGTAGCATTTGATTTCGCGCGAAATAGAATAGCGTAGTGGTTAAATTGTTTGCTCATTTGCCAAAATTGACCAAGAAAACCTATATTAAGGTGAAATTCGCGCTTCTAAGGTGTTCCCCATCTGCCCTCTCGCATCTCGCATCTGGTGTGGATGACCTGACCTTTGTGTCGCAAGTTGTAATATGCAAATTTGGAACAATTATCATCTCGACTCATGCAAACGCAATTGGCATTTAGGAAGGAGACGAGGCAGGCATGAGGTTACAATCAAGTAAAAGCTTTATGTGGCCTCTCTGGGCTCCTTTATGTTTTGTACTAAATAAATGTAGTCGGGCACCATATGCAGACGTTGTTGTAATTTTGTAATTGTGCGTCTGGCAGCCAGACTGAGGGAGTGATGGTCATGTATCTGGAACATGTAAACGCTTTTTAATTAGCGCAAGCAGATTAATGACCAGCGTGGCAGCTCATGCACGATGTCGATATCGCTGTAGTGTGTGGTACGACGTTACCGTTTTCTCTGACTTTTGTCTTGACTATCCAAATTTCGTGTATTTTTAGTATTTTTGACATGTCCGGGATGTTTTTCTTTATCTGTCGACATAGCTTCTTGAAGTAAAACAATCACACCACAAATATGACAAATGGGGGGACTCAAATGCGTCCCTGTAACGGCGGGCAAGATAGAGGGCTCCCTTTCATAATGTAAATTGACATTGGAAGCACTCTGGGTTGCGGAAAAAGACACATTACTATTTTTTTAAATATTTTTTTATTGAAATGGGATTCGGTACAAAACCTGTTCTCGAAACAATCGCACAATTTTCCTCAGGTGACTCTTCTTGCTCTGTGGAGGGACCTCTCGGGATGGAAGATGGTCGCATCCCGGATGAACGCATCACAGCTTCATCTTTTTGGAAAAACCTCGCAAACCACGCACCACCCAGGGCCAGGCTTAATACTCAAGGTAAGCATTTGTATTTCAGACTAACCACGTTATACTTTGTACAGCCATTTAAAAGACAATACAGTTGTTTAACCCTAAAGGGGCCGGGCGGAATCCGCCCCCCCTCAACTTTTTCCGCGATAGCCTTGAAAAAAGAATGTCGCGACCCGAGCTGTTCGTCTGACTTTTTAGCTACGAGCCTTGCCCACCTTTTGATACCAAAAACATTATTTTTTTTAAATCCGACGCAAACTGAATTTCCCCATAAACGTAGTGTACACAGAGCATTTGTGAATATGAATAATTAATTAGCCATAATTCCAAAATCCTTTGACTTATAGTCATGAAATTTCTTGGGTCTGTTCATGGTAAGTGCATGTACTGAGTTTCAAAATTTGTCGTTACTCGATGGCCGACATCTTAGGGGGCTGAGAGATGGTCCAAATAACCTAGCCCTTTTAGCATGGGCGTCGCGAGGAGGGGGGGGGCATTTGCCCCTGAAAAGCAAAAAAAAAAAAAAAAAAAAAAGGAAAAAAAAAAAAAAGAAAAGAAAAGAAAAGAAAAAGAGGCGCGAAGACAAAGTGGTGTAAATTTAATAAGTGGGGGGGGGGGGGGATGTCCCTACCCCCCTCTAAAACTGATAAATCGAGAATGTGTTGAGATATACAAGCATTTTTTTGGCAAATTTGTTTTTTGCCCCCCTCTAGAAAAAATCCCGGCGACGCCCATGCCTTTTAGGGTTAAAGGGGTATTATACGGCCTGAAATTCACGAAATTATTATGTTGTCAGGGTAGTTTCTTTTTACTATTTCAAATGTCTGGTTGAAAGGAAACTAACCTAATGTCTTACCGTTCTTGAGAAAAGACGGATGAACAGCTGTTTACATCGCACGCGGTGGACTTCTGTGGCATACATATACGTATTTCCCGCCGTTTCCATTAAATGTACAGTTCACGTCGTGTGTGTCACAATACACAAAGTACCAACATAAATAGTGTTTCTCGCACGTCCGCATTATACAATACACTGTTGTCATGCCAGATTCACAACTAGCACTCAACAACTCTGTTTTTGAGACTCACTATTTTGACACCCAAAATTAGTTGTCGCATGGTTCACGCAAGAATCACACAAAAACAACCAGTTGTAAATGATGGTTGTGTAGACATTTATGTCCTACTATTAACTGTTTTTTCCATTTAATATAATTTCATTAAAATGCGTTTTGTAGCCCAATTGGGTGCATTCGCAATGTCCCTTCAGTTGCACAATTTACTGCTCGATTTGTGGTTGATTCGTAGTAACCTAATCCATTACGACTGCGCACTACAAGTAACGTGCGGACGTCAATAGTCGGACGATATCGGCAAAATGTCATCAGGAAGTTATATGGGTCACGGGTCCCTGCTGCGCATTGTGATGCGTGCAGCTATCGTACGCGTAACCAGCAATGCAACCGATCACCAAGGCGGCCCCGAAGAGCCGACAATACGATGGGCGTCGCTGCAGGCGGGGGGGGGGGGGGGGGTCACAACCCCTATTAGTCATTTTCGTCGGTAAAATCATGGTGCTGTCGGCAAAAAAAGTGAAGAATAGAGAAAGAAGGAAAAGAAAGAGAGAAAAAGAAAATATTGAGAGTGTAAATAATAGACACCGTTGCTCAAAACCCTGCGAAGCTAACATCCGGTTCTGAATTCCTTGGCAAAAAAAATTGTACACTGTGTCAAGACTGTCATGTCGGCACGAGCTGCCGAGCGAGGTCGCTTCATATACGGCGGTTGACAGCTACGGCTAAGTGACGACTCAAAACCATGGATCAAGCTAAAGCTAAAGAAGGCAAAACTCGAAAGAGTGTCGAGCTTCAGTTTGATGTAATGTTTGTGATGTAATACATCAACTTTGATGACCCCCCCCCCCCATCTCCCTAAACACGAGCCAGTACATTAAAAAAGTCAGGGGAAAGTGGCAAAGAAATGCTTCAGATTGCACCACAAAGCATAAAATCCAGACCTTTTAGGCTGGCCCCGGACCCCACGCACACATAAAAAAGTCAGGGGAAAGTGGCTAGGAAACCGGACCCCACGCCTTCAGGGCTTCGCGCTCTCCGCTCGCATATAACAGAAATTCACTTTAGGATTTAAGGTATATTCCATCATTTGTAATTTGTGCATTTTGTTCGTTTGAAGCCACAAAAGTGCTCAAAATCTAAAGAAGGGTGATGAAGTTTCAGCTCAGCTGTATATTTCGAGAAAAACAGCATTCTAGGATCTCGATTTCAAAGCAAAAGTTGCTGAATCATGTTTTGAATTGGCATGAATTCAGCGTCCGGCGAGACACGTTTTCACTGAGCCGATTGCAGCTACGCGAAGTCGCGCACTGATCCGACGAATTATAGCAACGGCGTGCGCGTGTGCATCGTGTCAACGCTTGCGCGCGCTTCGCTGAATATAAAAACGAACTACTACGGAAATTTCTAAAGGTGCTTCTTAAAACGCACCGTTGGAAAGGCATTCCTTCGTTGATTTCTTCAAAATGACAGCTTGCCAGAAAGAATAATTTCACAGGGAGTTTAGTCCCCTTGCTATATTTCAACCAAGTATGTTTTTTCAACAATAATTAAGTCAGTCACTTTTTGGATAGCTGCAAATGATGGACTATAGCTTTAAAGAACCCCCCCCCCCCCGCTGGGATCAGGGATCGGGCATGCACAAGGTATGCTTACGTGGGCGTGTACACGTCAGCAGCGTATCCAGCTTTTGATTTGGGGGGGGGGGGCAACTGCACATCAGCGCCGAAATGTAGACATGTTTTTTTCTTCGGACACTTGCCCTCCGTAAAATCAAAAAGGGGGGGGGGGGGGGGGGGGGGGCTGGTATCCATCGTCCAAATGGGGGCACTCTTCAAAACTGACCATTATTATGCATACTACATATCAAATGAAGATTTTCACGGCTCATTTTAATGGTTGTTGAATGGGTTTTCTTTAGGCCAAAAAAAAGTCTCCGGTTTCTGGTATGGAGCTTGCCCAAAAAGTGGTGCGGCGATATTCATGGGAGACCAGAGAGGCCACATAAAGCTTATTCTCGATCATAACCCCGATCTAAAAACACGTTAAAATTGTGCAGCAGCAGGATTCCTGTCCAACCAGTGAGTTTGGCGGTTTTGAGACATCATCTTTCATTGAAAAAAAAACTGTTTCATTTTGCCGACGCGCATGGCTACGGCGACGCGCGCGCATACCAGAAACCGGAGACTTTTTTAGTTTGGTCTTAGTGGGATTGATGTCAGAGGAACTCTATAAACATAACTGAAAATTAATTGCATTCAGAGTAATCAACATAATAAACCATTATAATACATGATGTGGGGGAATTAGACATTGATTTAATTAAGGGGTCTTTTGGGGCGGAAATTATCATTTATTTTGTGTGACGATCCGTCGGCAAATTTCATGATGACACCCCCCCCCCTTTCAAAATGTTCTAGCGACGCCCGTGGACGATACGCTAGTGAACTTAGTCGTCTAGCGTTGGGTCAGACAAAGATTATGGGCAAAGATTGTTAAACATACCTCGAAGTCCAAATTTGAGCCAGATTCCTGCAATATGGCTAAATCGTTGAATGCAGTAAGAAATCTTAGGTTTTTTGTTGCTGTACAGGATACGCTGCAGCATGGTGTAACGATGAAACTACTGATAATATCAGTCCGTGGATACAGGTTGACTTCGTTGGCACAGTCACCATCACTGGTCTGATCACCCAGGGGCGCGCAGATAACAACCAAAGGGTGGAGGAGTACCAAGTGACGTACAGCGAAGATGGTCAGTCCTGGCATCACGTGACTAATGCAGACGGCACAACAATGAAGGTATATAGTCAGGTTGCATACGGTTGGAATCGTGACCGACTGGTCCAAAGCACCAAACTTGGCAGATAGATTATTAAAGCCCTAAAGAAAATATTTAGAAGGGGTGCCCACCTGAAATTCTTTTGGGAAGATTGCCTAATTTGCATATTAAAGCTTTAATGAGTGCAACTTTAGAGTATAAAAGTAGCCATTTAGGATCGTTACTATGTCCTCATATTATTATCCAGTCAGTCTTAAATGCTTTCGAAAATGTTATTGAAGTAAGGATGTGTAAGTGAAATCCCCAAAATATACTTTTCAAAAAATCAAAAAAAATACTTTTCAAAAAATTAAAAGTGGGAAAAATATATTACACTGTAGGGATTAACGATTTATGCAAATGAGGCATCCTTCCCTTCTTAAATTTTTACTCTAGGGCTATAACAATCTATCTGCCAAATTTGGTGGTTTGAACCAGTCGGTCACGATCTTGTCCAAATTGGGTCTAAGCTTTCTGACTAATAGAAATGTTTAAAGGTATCAAAATGTCAAAAGTTGTTTTGCTGACTATGTTACGACATAATCAGTAGCGTATCCAGCTCATGATGTGGGTGTGTGTGTGTTGGGGGGGGGGGGGACCGCACATCCACGGCGAAATGTAGACATTGCTTTTTTTCTTCCGACACTTGGCCTCCGTAAAATCAAAAAGTGGTGGGGGAGGACCATCTTCCAAATGAGGGCGCTCTTCAAAACCTTTATTATGCATACTGGAAAATATGTGCCGATTTTCACAGCGCAATGTAATGCCTTTTTTTTTTAGCTGGTTTTCTTTTTTGGGGTTGATGTCAGAACTCTCTAAACATTTACGGAAATATTTACTGAGCAAAATATTTTTCAAAGAATCCTCGGGGGGGGGGGGGCACGGTGCCCCTGCCCTCCCCCTTCCCCCCCCCCCTCCTCCTCTGGATATGCCACTGGACATAATGAATCCATTCGAATGTCTACAACCTGAACACACCATTCTTCTTTTTGAACAGTTCCCTGGTAACAAGGACAGGAACACCCTGGTAACTACGCGTTTCCCCGTTGCCTTGCGCACCAGAATCCTGCGCATTCACCCCACTGTGTGGAACGTACATTGCAGCATGAGGTTTGAAGTGATTGGCTGCTATTAGTCAGACTCATTACATTGCCGACGAGTAAGTCAAGTGATTTCAACGACAAAAGGTAGCTCTGTCGTAGAACAAAACGAAAATATTCATGCTTGTAAATACCAGCTCTACTCAAAATTATTCGGTAGTTTGAATGAAATTTGATGAATATTATAAGCTCTTTTTTTTTTAATTTGTGAATCTATATTACTGATGAATTTAAAATGCATACTTGTTAATCGTTAGTCAAGGTGTACGTATTTATAATTAGCTCCTTGGTAAGACTTAGAGTGAAAACAAACCCCGGGAGTACACTTTAATAAGAATGGCAAATCTCCAGGGAAATCTGGACAGTCGTAGAGCAAGCTTGCTTTTTCCTGGGTACTTTTACTGAGAAATTACTATCCTGAAATTTAGTAATTCGGAAAAAAAGCATTTGAGAAACACTCGCTCTATTTATTTCATATTAAGCCCAAATCTGGGGGCGGATGCAGCCCCTGAGCTTCTGATAATGTTATGATACCAGTAAAATTGGGCCCCAAAAAGAAAAGGTTCTAAAGTTCCTATATTCTCAAATAGTGTTATAGAATGACGGGGAAAGCATCGTAGATTTCACAATTTTCAGGGCGGGGGGGGGGGGGGGCATGCCCCGGACCCCCAGCATTCAGTATGTTATATCCACCCAAGAAGCCGTTAAGATACCAGTAAAATGGGGCCCAAAGAAAAGAAAAGGAATTTTAAAGTTCCTATATTCTCAAATAGTGCTATAGACTGGCGGGAAAAGCATCGTAGATTTCACAATTGTCGGGGCGGGGGGCATGCCCCGGACCCCCAGCAGTCACAACCTCTTCACACCCCCCCCCCTTAACATTACCCCCCCCCATGTTTTCTGAATGGTAGATCCGCCCGTGAAGCTGTTTGTATTAGCCAATGTATAAGTCAAAAGACCTTTATCAAGGGTACGCCATCTTGAACATCAAAGCGTGGCATAACGCAAACAAACATTGCGGCCTAACTATTGTGTGCGGTGAACGAGTGACTCTTGCAATATTACAGCAGATTGACATTCTTATAAATGGATGGATAGCTCAATTCCCCGCAACATCAATCAGCATAGGCAGGTCACGTCTTCTTGTATTTTGAAGAAGGATCTGATAAATATGAAGCCCAAAACAAGTGGCCAGACTTAAGTTTCCATGTCTGAGATATAATATGCGTAGGCCTATACAGGGTGAGTAAAAACAAAAACGAAACCCAAATGTCGGGACCATTGTTTTAGTGAAGTTCTGCATGTAGCACTTTCAAAATCTGGAATATGAAAGCTGAATTCATGAGCTTTTTTTAGTACAAGAATCATTTGAATCACAAAAAGGTAAGTGTTCTTTCAGCAAATCGAAAAGAAATCAAATAGGGATGTATGTGAATTGCTTTCGGTTTGCTGAAAAATAACGCACACTTTTTGTGTGATCCATGGACAAAACTTTAAAACGTTGGTTGTGTTTAAAATTCCTTAACTTGAAAAGCAAATAAATGATTTGAATAATTCTTGTACTAAAAGAAAGCTCATAAATTGAGCTTTTATATCCTTGATTTTGAAAGTGCTACATGCAAATTGTGAAAAGGGTATTTTTGGAAGACCAGCTAGAATATGGATTTTTTTTTATCAAAATTCAATTATTTAAAGGGAGACTTTTGGCCGGTTGCGCTCTTTTGGGCTCTAATAACGCACTTCTCACGAAATAATAATCATTGGAAAGATTAATGACAAGTGGAATATAAACGTGCACACAACTATAATGACGGTTTCATTTGTGTGTTGAAATTCAATGGCTTTTTTTCACTGCTAGAAATACTTAAAGGAGAGGCAAAAATCGGTGACGCGCAAAAAAAGTAAGCAAACGGGTGTTTTCAACATTTTCTCTGGAAATTTCAGACATTGTGTACCGGACTTTCTGGGACCCAGAAAACACTACGTTTTGACATTCTGCGGATGGAAGTGCACATGAAACTTTGATAATAATTACGTCCCAAAGCGTCCCAAACTATTTTACTTGTTGAAGTATGGTGAACGCAATAAGAGGGCGCTATTTGAAGTGGATTAATTTGAGTCAATACAAAAGAGTTTACCCACTCAAAATCACTTCGTAAACCAATGGAATGAATATTATTCAGTATGCAGTGCCGACAATTTTGTTCTACAGCACTATATAACATTCTAATAAATATTGCATGAAACTTTTCAAATATCCAATATACCTTACTTCATTAACTTAGCAAATCTGGTATACACTATTTTCTTATTAGAAATGAGCATTATTATATATACATGTAGATTATTACTCTTTATTAATTGTCCTTTCCCACATCCTTGGCTAAGCATGAATCTCAGTCACTGGAGGAAATAGATAAAAAAAATGTAACTGTAAATATTCCTTAGCAAATTGTTTTTCTTCTTTTTTCCAATTTTTCCCCTTTTCTTTAACGTTTGAAGTGGTTTAAGGTAATCGACACCATTTGCAAACATTCAAACATAAAACATAAAAAGCATCCTGTGAAATAACTTCCGCCCAGAATGCTGTCTTTTTCCAGGCAAAAAATAACCATCATTACCTCACGATGGTTAGGATCAAACCTTCAAACAGTCAACAAAAACATGCTTTGCGTGACAAAAAAATAAGAATGCATTGTTACAGTTTTCTCAAAAGTATGACATCTACTGCGCATTATTTCGAAATTTTCTTAGTTTTTTATTAATAACCTGCTTCAGATTTATTGTTTATTGTTTCTTGAAATGGCAAATATAAAAAAAAATCTGCAAATGGTGACCATTACCTTAAAGCCAATTAAATTAATTGATTATTTAGTCAAAGACATGATGGAGAAAGTTTGGCACGTCACGACATTTATTCAATAAAAGCACTTTAGATAGAGTGTAAGCGTGTACCTGCTGTGTTGTGTTGTTTCTAGATATCATTTATTACTGTCAGTGATCTGTAAAGTGTCTCATGGCCTTACGTGTATCTGTTTAGACTAAAGTTGTGCTGGTCCCAGAGGGCCAGCCTATACTCTTAGCACTTATCTAGCACACTGGCACGCACAGACCGACCAGACCGAACCGGACTGTCTATTGTGATTTCGACCAGAATATTAAGCCCTACCCGACCCAACCTGACTGACCTGATTTGACCTGGCCTGATCTGAATTGAACTAACCTGAACTGACCTGACCTAACTGACCTCACTGACTGTCTAAGATTGAGACCCAACCCAAACTGACCTGACCTGATTGGCTTGCCCGACCTGATTGACCTGACCTGACCGACCTTACCTAACCTTAACAACCTGAACTGACCTGAAGTAGCTGGCCTGACTGTCTCTTGTGATTTAGACATAAGTGATTGTTGAATAAGCCCGACCCGATCTGACTGACCTGACCTGACCTAACTTGACATGACCTGACCTGACTGACCTGACTTGACCTGACCTGACTGACTGTCTCTTAAGATTTTGACTTGCATAAGCCCTACCGTGGCCCGCAAACAAATGACTTCGTTAACTCCTTAGACCCCTGAGACCGAGTTCATATGGGACCATCTTCAGTTCACACGCCTAGTCTTGTTTTCTTTCGTGGTTGTTGCAAACCAAATCTGAGCTAACAGTATAAATTAGCCCCCCCCAAAAAATAATATTAATAATAATAATAATAATAATAATAAATATTTATAACGCGCATTTATAACGCGTCGTCAGCGGACCTGCGTGATCTGTCAATTTCAATCTCAATCGAATGAGCCAGGTACGGAAGCGTATATGACCATCCGAGTTACTGCCTTACTGAGATAAAATATCTTGGAAACATAGAGTACCATCATAAAATATCTTTACAACTCGGAATGCAGCAATAGCCCATCATGAAAACGCTGAATTCCATCAAAGCCTATCACAGAAACGATATTTCATCACACCTTAGGCTACATATACTCGAAAAATGACGGAAATGTCTTCAGCATTCCACAACCTCTTTAAAAGTGTACCGAAACGAGTTAAGGTGTGGCTTGCACAAGGTTTTTTTCTCTTTTTTTGTTCCTTACTTTTTTCGTCTTAAGACGAATTTCCCTCTGGGAAAAAAGATAGGGGGACTGGCTGAAGGGTTGGTCGACCTTTACTGAATTTAAATCAAACATTTGTTTTCAATATCTGATTTTTTAATTAAAACTCGTGGATTTTATGAAGATTATTCTTAAAAATAATGGATTTAAAAACCAAACTTTTTAAGGAAAAAGTACCACCATAATTGTAAGGTGCCTTCATATTTAATGGTAATTTCCGACTGAACATTGTCCAGTTCAGTTGCAAATCATATGTTAATGAAACAAAAACAGGAAAAAAAAAATAATATTGAAGCTCAGCCTTTTAAAAACAGTAGAATTTAAAAATGATATTTTTGGTTTGATCTAATTTATTATAAATTGTATTTTACACGTTACATGCACTGGTTCGATTACCTCATGAGCTAAACAGTGCAAAATTCATGTTGATTTATTTAAGATGGAGAAACAATCATGTGCAATGTAAAGTGAAAAGAACTCAAAATACACAAACGTACATGTGCAAAATGTGTAAAACGTACATTTGGTACATATATGTTTGTACAATGTTTCACGTTGATTCCTTGAAAAGTTATGAAGATTTTCCTTTCTGTTTTAACACTGACGCTTTATAGAGGCTGAAATTTTTCACCACAAATTACGCTGCTCAGCTTCCGGGACCTTCTCTTGCTGTAATTTGTGGTGAAAAATCAGTTGAATACGGAGCTCTGGAAGTGCCATCTGACTTGTTCAGATACTGAATTATTTTATCTCAGGATGACGAAAAAATACAGGCAAGATGACGACATCCTGAGATAATTTGTAAGGGGATGACGACATCCTCAAAGTAGGGTGACGACATCTCGTCATAATTTAATATGGCATGACGACATCCTGAAAATAGGATGACGACATCTTAAGACAATCTCTTCTGGCATGATGACATCCTGAGATAGTTTATTAGGGGATGACGACATCCTAAAAATAGGATGACGACATCCTGAAAATAGGATGACGACATCCCGAGATAATTTATTAGGATGTGACGACATCCTGAAAGTAGGATGAGGACATCCTGAGATATCACGAGGTGCATTGAATCCATCTTGGAAACGCACATGACCCCTCATCATCAAATAAATACCATGAATATACAGATATGATAAATTGTATACAAGCCGCACGTCCACCTATGCGTTTTCAAGATGGCTTCAATGCACCTCGTGATAAATTATGTCATGATGTCGTCATCCTGCTTCCAGTTTTAATAGCGTCATCCCATAACAAATTATCTCAGGATGTCGTCATCCTACTTTCAGGATGTCGTCATGCCATAATAAATTATCTCACGATGTCGTCATCTTACTTTCAGGATGTCGTCATGCCATAATAAATCATATCAGGATGTCGTCATCCCCTGATAAACTATCTCAGGATGTCGTCTTCCTCATTTTAGGATGTCGTCATCCCCTAATAAACTATCTCAGGATGTCGTCTTCCTCATTTTAGGATGTCGTCATCCCCTAATAATTTATTTCAGGATGTCGTCATCCTATTTTCAGGATGTCGTCGTCCCATAATAAATTATGACGAGATGTCGTCATCCTACTTTCAGGATGTCGCCATCCCCTAATAAATCATCTCAGGATGTTGTCTTCTTGCCTGTATTATGTCGTCATCCTGAGATAAAATAATTCAGTATCTGAACAAGTCGGATGGCACTTCCAGAGCTCCGTAAAGACGTAATTCGATTGTTTACTTTTTCGTTTTATTGTGTCAAGATCCCTGCCAGCCAAACCCTTGTCGATACAATGGGAAATGCAAGAAACATGGCGACTCTTTCCAGTGTGATTGTGAACGTGATATCAATGGAGACCGCTGTGATAAACCTCCAGGTAAGAGTAAAGTGCAACAATTTGAATTTCTTAAAGTACTATTAGTTCGGGCATTCTTGCTCTAATTATTGTACGGGTTGGGAATCAGGCCAAATCATTTATATATTTACTCATTCCATCTGTACCCAGACAGAGAAATATTGTTATCGACATGGGCGGCAAACACAGGACACCCCCTTTTTTGGGGGACCCAATGGAGAATGTCCCCAACAATTATTTATGCCAGTGCATAATTATAGATGTTACCAACTACCCAAGTCTTCACAATATTAATCTTACCGTGGCACACGATGTGCTTCTAAAACTATGAGACCGGTAATGGATGCCATAACAAATCGAATCCTGGTACAGTCATGCCACTTTGGGCTTTTTAAAATGGTTATGTTCGAGTTTCATCCCGAAAAATAGATTCCGTTTCTAAAGTGCTATTTTTTGTAGCCATACAAAAGTTATTCACCTTTGAATGAGACATCGACCGAAAAAAATCGGCCCATTTTTACTTGAATTATTACTTTACGATTCCGAATTATTGCACTGGAAGGAGTTGATCGTTTATTTCTGAGTTGTTCGTTTATTTCTGAGGTGTTCGTTTATTTCTGTGTATTTTCGTTTAATTTTCTGGTTTTGTTTCATTTTTTGGGGTCTGATTTGCCCTATTGGCCGCCCATATTCCACGTCCATTTGTGTATCATCTTATTTGACAAAATTAAAGCTGCGTTGAGGTGATTCTAACGCGACAGGTCAATGGACCGATCCAGTAAGCCCCGCCCACTGCGCACGTGGGCAAATTAACACGTGCTCCTCTCCAATGCCACACTGCATTTTTCTGCCGCGTGCATCATACGCGCGTGCACGCATGTCGGACTTTTGTGCACGCATGTCGGACATAAACCACGGCTGTGATTGGTCAGAATACCATGGGGCGGTGCTTACTGGATCGGTCCATTCAGGCCCAATTCAAAACATGACTCAGCAACGTTTGATTTGAATTCGAGTACTTTTGTTGCTTCAAACGAACATAATGCACAAAATAATTACAAATGACGGGACTCTACCTTTAAATTACACAATTCCAGGGGTTAAGATCGTGCTAGGCATGATGGGAACAAAATGGCGCAGCAAGATCGTACCCATGGAAACGAGGTTGATAATTCTGTTCTCATTCACCGTGTAGGCTGGTTCCCGCCGCGCAATCAGTATCGATAATGTAGGGACCGGGAGCCAGTCTGCTCCCAAAGCGGATCTGTTTGTGCCCAAAACAAAATCCGGGGCTTTTTAAATAATACATACCAGTTCAAAATATGAATAGACAAAGTAACAAACAATTTGTTGAAGAGCAAGGGGAACGCAACTTCAAGCTTTTTTTATGAGATATTTCACTTTAAAACCACTGTATTTCCTTATGGATTGCCATGCCCTGTACGATGCTCGTATCCGCGAGAGTGGTGTGTATACCATTTACCCATCGCAGTAGCCGCAAGGTTTACAGGTGAACTGTGATGGCAATAGATGGATCGTAAGTATAAAACTATTCGTGATGACATATCTCAATCCAAATCAGAAAGGAACTTGATCATTGAATAACTTAACGTTGACTGATTTTATTCATTCATGCATGTCATTCAAAAGGGAATAGGTTTTGCATTACATCAATAACAGTTTAAAAACAATATCACGCACGGTGGAACTTCAGCACGGACATTACATCTGTAGTAAATTAAATACATGTAATCACATGTTATATAATATTAAGGGAATAAATATATGCTTGGCCGGTTCGTTTAGTCAACTACAATTTTAGACTTGAAATCAATTATGTAATGAGTGGTTTAATCGCGTCCGCCGCGCGCGACTGCCAAGCTCTGTGCCGGGGGTACGACGTACCGCATGCTGTCCTAGTAGCGGGGACGCTACGTACTTTTTCGACCCCATGCGTGTGCGATCCCATGCGTGTGCGATCCCATGCGTGTACTGCATGGGACCGACCAAGCCGTGCGGTAGTACATGACTTTTGCATGAATGTTTGTAGCGCTCACGTTGCATGAACGGCGGTGGTATTCGGATTCTGATGCTGATGACGGACATAAACCACTAGGGTCTAACGACTTGTCATCAAGTCTACTACAATTTACGTTTAAAACCGGCTAAGGTCCAGGCTGGTCGCTGATCATTATCCGCGTCCAGGTCCCTATAGCCGGTTTAAACGTACTTGTTTAATACCGGCCAAGCACATATTTATTCCCATTCATAAATACCTTTCGGTCAAAAAGTCAAAACAAGTCAAAATTCACAAATTTTCAACGATTTCGTGTAACAATAATAGTTTATGTCTTGTGAAACACCTCCTGGCCATCTTTATCTGGTTTGTTAGTGTGACATCGCTTCAGTTTGAACCACGCCCACTGCACATAAAGTAGCATTACTACGTACTGCGCGATGTGGCGCAGAACGCAGGAATTGTGTTTAAAACCAGACGGTGTTTTATCCAGCAGTTTAAAACCACCTGCACGTGACTGGTTCTTGACCAATGGAAGTGGATAATCTGTCTCGGGTATTGATGAATTACAAATACCATGACAATGCGAACTGAACAGATGCATTTTTTTTTTAACAGTTTAAACAGAAACTCCGTGCCAACTCGGTATAAGTGTCTGAGTAACTTCATAACCCCCCACGCCCCTCCCCCGAGACCTGTGACCGCCCCCACCACCCCCTACCCCTCTACACAGAATTTGAGGAAGGCAACAACGCACTGAGTGCCCCCCCCCCGAAAATGAGGTCCTCTGCAAATTGGAACCATTATGTTTGATGGCCTCATATCCTTTCATACCAACTATTCTACATTACAATAGAGTACCAAAAACAAAATCCTATCTAATCATGGTGTTTTACCTAAAAGATCTATTCTTGGTCCACTCAAACCGGTTGCTTTCGAATTCCCGATTTATTGCACGTTCATTTTGAGATTGAATTTACTGTCCAAGGAGTATTACGGTAGAAAAAAGGAAGCATTCCCCTGTTTTCCAGGCTCACTTGCATTAACATAAAGTATTTCGCTCTTTTTTATTTGTTACACATGGTTTGCCTTTCCTTTCCATCGACACTCCGCACGCGTTTTCGACGTATGATAGAGACAACGACGATGTCAACGGAACCAACTGTGCTGAGGTCGAGGGAGGAGGATGGTGGTTTGGCCAATGTAAATCTCCGCAGGATTCTTGGGTCAATCAGAATGGAGAATATTCCCTTCTGGATCACCCATACAATGCAGATCGGGAATACCGCGGTATGAAATGGAATGTTCCAGGGAACGTCATAGTAGTGCGGAGCAGTCAAATGAAGCTACGCCGTTTCACTCGTCCTCCACGTGGTAATTCACAGTAACAACATTTCATTCACAGTAACAACATTTCGTACAAATAAAGCAAACAAAATGATAAAAATTCGGGATTTGAGCCGTGACAATTAAGTATCAATTTCAAAGCACATTACATAAAAATGAGAAATGAAAGGGGCCTAAAAATATCTTCACTTTTTGCTATGATGAGACAAAACATGTTTGCTTAAATTCTGTATCTACATTTTTTTTTGATAATTATGATTTAAACAAATATAAGGCACCTATAGAATCGTTGGTACATACCAGGAAACGAACCTTCCGATTTCATATGATAAACCTTGCTGTGAAGTGAAGTGAAGGAAGGGCTGGTACTAAATACCCCGTGAACTTATTCCGCCTTGTAATGGTATATCGTTCGGAAGACAACGATTTTTGAATATGGTTTTAAAAAAGGGTGCTGCGGGCACTTTTATTTCAAAAAAAAAAATTATTTGAAGATGTTCGTTCAATAGAGCGTGAAAGTTCACACCTGGTGGCGCGCTTCCGGAACCTTTGAATAACAAAATGAACGCGCAAAATTTTAAAATTTGCATTATTTTGGTACATTGATTTCTTAAGAAAATCACAGTCGAAGAAGACCTTTGTAAAATAGTTACTATTGTGCCAAAAGTGACATCTCACTCTAAAAATCTAACATACGCGTGGACTAGTGGAACTCGGTGGACTCGTACAAAGATGAAACTTTATAGATAATTTGTGGCCGTCATATCATCCCAGACCCCTAGAAGTAACACTCTACCGTGTTAAAGCATAGTTTTTCGATTTTCAGTTTTTTTGGAGTTTTAAACATTATTCATCAAGGCCTACCATTGCACGAAGTTTCAAAGCTTCAAGCGCTTTACTTTAATAATTACGTTAAGTATCCATGGCAACTTTTGCGCAAAAGTGACAATTTTCGTTTTCACGAAGTAACACTCAAGTTCCATTTTCCATTGCAATGCATGGCGCGCACTCTGCTCATAAGTGAGCAAAAACGTTTTCACGAAGTAACACTCTTCTTGTAACAAGTTGTACGAGCGCGTGCGCGCTGACCTGAAGTTGCACTTTCCTCGTGTTAAATACATTAAGAGTGTTACTTCGTGAAAACGAAAATTTACAGTTTCGCAGCTTTTTCGGTTTCACGAACTAACACTCATCATTTTTCTCTTATTTCTTGTTTATTTAATACACAAACGAGTGAAAAACAGCAGATTTAATAAATTCAATTCATCAAGTGTCCACAACGAGAAACCCAACTGAAAATACTCTGTCGTTTTGACGCAAAGTGTTGTTTTAGAAGGCGTTCAACTTTAGCTGCCGTTTTCTCCAATTGCTAGTTTTTATATGTAGATGGGTGTTACTTCGTGGTGTCGGTGACGATATGGGTAAAAACTGAAAGTTAAATATGAGACTAAAATGTATTTTAGGATATACATTAAAATAAACGGAGAGGACTCATTAGCATTTGCAACAAAAATCTTAAATGACCGCTGATAAGGACTGCATTTAAGCCGGCCCGACTAAATCTATAACCCATTAGCGCATCACTCAAATAAAAGGCGTTGTTGTCCCCTTTCATTCGATACCATAATGGTTGTGAGGCTTGTAGTTCTGAGGATTTCATAAATTTCCCTCTTTATCAGCCTTGTCCACTCCAGGTGCAATTGCCCAAAAACCAAATGCCGCCCTCTATTTGGTTTATACACCAGAGTGGGTAAGTGATCATATCTCTTGCATTATGAATTCTCAAAAAATAATTATCTCGTTTTGGTTTAAAACATTGTTTTGTGTATCAGGTGTTTCAGAAGCGGTTTGATGGGTCGGTGAATTTCACTCGCAACTGGACCGAGTACTGGGACGGATTTGGCGACCTCTCGGGAGAGTTCTGGCTTGGGAACGAGAAACTCCGTCTACTCACTTCTACCAATAAATGGAAACTAAGAGTAGATCTGGAGGACGATCAGGGAATGAAGGAAACAATCACAGTCAAAAGTTTCAGCATCCAAGGCAGGGCTTACACTTTGGACCGAGGTATGTTAATACACCGAAATGTAGGTCTATTATGACAGCAATGATAAAACAAAACAAGACAAAGCTGGTCACAGAGTGCACAAAATACTTTCCAATGATTCAGATCGGATTTTGTCCAATCACTGCCGTTACGAGGTAATCCTATTTTTGGCAAATGTGAGACTTAAGTAAGTCTAATTCACAAGCGACAGTCAGTCGGTCAGTCAATTAGGCAGGCAGGCACTAAGATAATGTGGGGCTTTGCTGTTTTCCTACAGAACAGCACCAAAACATTGGAGAATCCTGTCCTAACATAAACATAAACATATACATGTAAATGATGAATTGTACACCAAAATGCGTACAACATTCGACGCTCATTCTTAAGCCATAACTTAAACCATTGATATACAATTGGACCTATTTCTTGTCTTTGCCAGCAGCGTCCATCTTTGAGGTTTTTGTTATTTAATTAAGTATTAAAATAATGAATACACTACAGGTCTACTCAAAAGCACACACACCGTAAATGTGCTTGTAATACAATACATCTATTCCTGGTCTCAATTTATTATTTGTGTTTTTCATCGTCCACTCCCAAAGTGGTGTCGTAAAACCCATATCATTTTAATATTTGTTTGCTCTTGCGCAGATTCACCGGATTCTGATTTCCCTCACTTCAATCAACATAAATTCTCAACGAATGACAAAGACCAGGATGATGAGGAGCAGGGTAACTGTGCAGATCGACAGGGAGGGGGGTGGTGGTTCGGAGCGTGTAGTGATGATATTTCGTACAGCTTGAATGGGAAATATCACGATGGTGGTTTGAAATGGGCTGGATGGGCAGGGCATGTAATAGTCAAGTGTGAAATGAAACTGCATCGTTACTTCACTGTATAAAAAAAATAACAAAGGAAAAAGGGACTGACCGTCTTTAAAATCGATGTCGGAGATAAACCCAAGGAAAACAATGATAACTTTACAAGTTCTGAATCAATCGAACCGAAATTTATAGTATAAGCAGTTATGACAGATGACATTAGTTTATGTGTACTTTTTTAAGCATTGTAAAAGGTGCAATAGATGAACGTGATGAAGGTTTTGGCTCAAGCATTACAATGAGAATTATTAAAAAAATAGAGGCTGAAATCTAGTATTTAAAATGTATTTGCAATAAGCCCTATTTTCGTGAAATTGACGGGGTTTTAATGTCGCCGTTTTGAGCTAATTTACAGGCAGAAATATGTAGGCCTATATATATATCCTTTAATACACAATGAATGTGGCAAACGAGTCTTATTCTGCATCAGTGATTGAACAAATTTACACATACTAAATAAAAGAAGTTTCCCAGCTGAACATACTTGATGCATTATGTTACAATTTGACATTTTCAGTCCGCACTGAAAATAAGTGAAGACAAACTTGTAATCTAAATACGGTGACGAAGAATAGATGAGCTTACTAAAAAAAAAGTAGAGTTTCTTTCTCCTAAATATGTAATGCAGAATTAGTCCGGTCAATTTAGAACAAAACAGGGCCTGACCTAGAACAAATTGCATTGCAATAGAGTTTATTTTAACGTTATCATGCTGAGGAAACATCACTATTTAACATACTGAAAATCTAATTTCATCAATGGAGTGGAAAAGTTTATTCACTTTTTTGCTACTAACTTTTCATCATACGTAAACAGTCATATGGAGGGTGTCGTGTTTTCTTTTGCGTCCGTTACCCGTCAGAAAATCCGTTCACATCACGTATGAGACTTCGCGAGACACCACTGATCACAGCAGACGACTTTTCTATGTCCACCATTATTAAAATGTATGGTAATTTACACTGCCGCCACATACTATAGGATATTTTCTTGAAAAATATCAAGAAATTTGAGATTTTTTTCTTCACGAATTATTTATTGGTTAAAATAAATCACTTTGTGCTCAATAAACCATTTGTTGTAGGGAAAATCTTTGCATAAACAGGTCTACTTGAAACAAGGCCGGGCAATGATATACACAAAGAGATCCATTTAAAAATTAAATTTAAGTGTCTACGCCCGTAGGCCGGAGTCCAATTTTAAATATCAGGGAAAATATCCGAAATCCAAGATTCGTGTGTTCGTTTTGTGATGAATTTAGGTCATTGGCATAGCTAATAAAATACCTATAAATTATTCAAAAAATAATGTTTACTCAAAAAACCTTAATGAAGACAAATTAACTGGATTAAAATCTTGCAGTGAAAATTTAGCTGAATTCTGGGCTTTAGAGAAAAGAAATATAGGCAGTGTGACAAGTACATTACCTCTACAAATAACATACGTGCCCCCAGATCAAAGCCTCAGTAGGCCAGGGAGGGAGGGGGTTGTGGACCATGCAATTGAGATATTTTTTTTAAAAGTAATAACAACGCGAGGTCTGTTCCATCCAAAGAATCGTGTCGTTGGGACTTAAGTATGCTTTTCTGGAGTAGTGCATTTCACTTTTGACAGTACAAGTAGATGTCTCAATCAATTTTCATATATACCTCGATCAGGATCTTCACAATTTAGCTGTTTAAATTACAAAATGTACTTATGAAAAATGTGTGACGTACATGCAAAACTCATGTACAGAACTACATCTGTTTCTCATCAATCTCATAGACATTTTTGTTTTGATTGTGAGTTGTGACCAAAGTGTTTTGAGATGTTTTGTTTCATATTTTCATGCACTAACAAATGTACTGTTAGCATCACAACCCGAGCCCAGTACTTCCTGAATGTTCTTAACCAAATCCAACAAAGCATTTTCAGACGCTCAATCAATAATCTTTAAATAAAGATTTTTCGCTTTACTTTCAAAATGGTTCATGCATGCACTGACCAACCGTTTTCAGTCTGTGTATGATCTTTTTAGACATCCCTTTTTGCAAATAATCATATCGTCTGTGGACTTAAAAAAAATTGCGCACTTAAGGCGAAAATCGTCCACTCTATCCGTAGTGCCCAGTATAAAATTATGACTTGAAACAGACATAGCCCCGTCAAATGTAGAATTTTGAACCAAGTTACAAACGTATACTGCTCTTAATATAAAACTCACTGTGCAAATTTATGTGAAAAGAAAAACGAAATTGTATGACAGACGTGACAACTTTTTTTTTAGTTTCCGACGCAATGTCGTCTGCTTCACTCGCATGTGGTCACGAATCCTAAACATTAGCTTATAAGCATGTAAATCGAAGCAAGTCACCAGACGAATTGTTCGAGGATAAAATGTCCCAAATTTTAATCTCAAAAAATGCTTGGAAAACACCCTTCCACTCCACAGAGACAATTAGATGTTTTACATGTTCGTGTTTTTATTTGAAGTTGTTTGACGCTTGAATGGTTTCTATTGCAATTTGTTCTAGGTCTTAACTTAAATTGACCGGACTAAATTAGATTGTGTAATATTTAATTGGTATTTAATATGGTAATACTGCATAAAACATTGTAATACATGAAGTAGGCCTAAAATAAATATGAGTCATTTTGTAGAGTGTTCATCCTCGTGTTTTGCGCAAACATCGACAGTTTTCGCCCGTAGAGCACTAGCTTCACGCTTGCAATGCACACGATTTATAAGAAAGTTGAATAAAGAATTTGACTGGAGCGGGGTTTGGGCCTCGGACCTCCGGATTGCTGCTCTGGGGCTCTACCAACTGAGCTATCCAGCCATCGTATCGACGGTTCTTCATTCTTCAATGGCTGTAGTTCTGCAAATCTTGTTCAAGAAACAAGATTGACAGAACTAACAAAACGCATACGCATGCGCGTCTTGATTCTGTCAAGTATATAGTCATTTGCTATCGCTACATGCCCACGCTCGGTATTAACCCGGACCCCAGTACAGGCCTACCTATAGTTACTGGTTAGAAGTTATGATAATTGTGATAATTTTAAATAAAATAATGTATTACTTAGTGTCAGGGGCGGCGGAACCGGGGGAGGCAGGGGGGCACTAAAATTACGGATAATATGTTTTTAGTATAACCATTGCCCCAAATGGTATAGAGAGTTCTGATATGAACGAGGAATATGAAAACAAAGCCCCAAACCCTAACATAATGCGTAGTTTGCATAATGGCCGGTTTTGAAGAGCGCCCCCATTTTGGGAGATGGTACCAGCCCCCCTCCCCCACCCCCACTTTTCAACACCCCCTCCCCCCTACACACAAACACTATTTCATTCTACGGAGGCCAAGTGTCCAGTGAAAAAACACCGTGTCGACATTTCAGCACGGATGTGCAAGTGCCCCTTTTTGGTGATGCCCCAGTTTGAAAACCGTTCCGCCGCCGCTGCTTAGTGTAAAGAATACGTAATGTTCGATGTGAATAGGAAAATTAGATATTTCCGTACAGTGCTGGGTCATGTACAGACACGTATATATTACGTATGACGTCAACATCTTTTTGCTTGAAAGAGAAAAGTGAATCATGAATAACAAGAACGTATTTTATTATGAGGATTAACATTACTTAGTATATGTGTGGTGAATAATTACAAGTTATTACTATCGGTGAAAAAAACCCAGAGGGATGGAGAAGGTCGACAACTTGACAGTTATATACACTGCAAACACTGTAGTGTTAATTTAACACCGTTCGGTATCCATACATGACAACACCCCCTAACACCAGATGGTCCTATATAGATACCAATGGTGTAAATTTAACACTGCAGTTTTTGCAGTGTAACAAGCAGGATAGAATGCGCGTTCTTAAGATAGTTTGTATGTGTGAAATACATGTAGTAGTGCTAAGTGTGAAGTTGCATTTCATGTTATACCTAAGTATTTTTCCTGAGTGTTTAAAAAAATGTTTATGAACTTATTTTGAAGTAGGCGTTAAGCAAAGAATTTCGATTAAATCCTATGAGTCATTATATAAAGTTAGGGTCCGAAGTTAGTCCGAAAATGTGGGACTCTGAATACTATGTATGAGAGTCCCAAAACTTAAGATAGTCAAAAACATGCAACACAAGAAAATAGACTGGCACATGAAACAACCAGTCCAACACCCCTTTAGTATTGCATCAATCAACTCTAATAATGATATAAGAAAAGCATATGGTACTAGCTCTGACACCAATTAATGATCGTCGGATTTGAAAATGCGGCCCATTGAAGGTATGGTTCGGTTCATTAGGAATGACTTTAAACGATATTTTATTTGTTGGGTAGGTAGTTTGCTATTCATAATCCTCTTGGATGACAACTACATCAAGAAGTGCATCAGAATTATAAAATCATATATAGCTCCCAGATGTAACAGGGACAGGAAAAAAGTGGACCCCAAATTAATTGATAGAATGACCCATAACGATTCAATATCTGTTGCACAATAAACACTAGTGATACGTGTATGGTACAAACTGATGACCGGGATTCAATTTTTGGACCATTGCCCCTCCCGCTCCCCCCACCCCCGCCCAATCCTGAATACGTCACAGATACGCTACCTTTATCGAAAGAGATGCAATTATCCCCCCCCCTCCCTACACACACACCCCCAAGTGTGTATTTGCTTGCAATCGGCGACCCCCTATTGTCCCACTTTTTTTGTACTCAACCTTTTAGGAAGACCTCCCATATGTTTTGTACACGAATCCAAATAGGGGATCTTTCGGGAATTGGGGTCCCTATTGTCTCTATTGTTCAACGTCCCCTATTGAATGCAGAAACAAACTCACACACACCACCACGATTTGATTTTACGGAGGCAAAGTGTCCAGAGGAAAAACAAAAATGTCTTCATTTGATCACGGATGTGCGAGTTTCATTGTTTCAAGTTTCAATTTCATTGGAAATCTCATCAGCCATCTGATACACACATTTTCAGCCATTTGATTCGCGAATTTATATTTCATGGTGCCACACCTTGAAAGCCCGCACGTACAATTTTTACTTCGTCATCTGCGTCATTTCACCATGGTAACGGACAACAAATGAAACGATTGAAAACCCAACATATGAGTCCTTTCTTGCTCAGTTCACGAAGCGCATTGCCGCAGTGAGCAGCGGATATCGAGGACGGACGCTGATGCCACGTTATCACATTTCGTCGTCGATTCTTTCTGGCAAGGAACCGTATACTGTTGTTTCTCTCCACCAACTACGAGGCTAAGAGATTTACCCAAGTGACGGGGACAGAAGTGGCGGGAAAATAACACTATACGAGGTAAGTGCAGCTGGCTGTGTTTTTTTAAATGACCGGTAGGCGAACGTCGTTGACCATTAACGTTTTCTCCCTTAATTGCCTTTTTACTGCTTAAAGTTTTTGGGGGTGTGAACAGAAGTGCATCAATAGCTTTTTACAAGGGCAAAATGTGACTCGAGACAAAGGAAATTCAGTACATTTTTGCTGCTCCTGACACAGCACGTATACACTCTAAAAACAAAAGTGTTCGATTCAACTTTTATAAATGATAACTTTAACACTTGCTAAGTGTGCGGTCACTGATCACACTAAAAGTTGATTCAACACTTTCTAAAGTGTTACGAATTCCAAAACGTTTAGAAAGTTACAAAAGTGTCGATCCCTTTTGCAACACTTTTACAAATGTTAAAAAAGTGTTGGGATCCAGCATTTTGAAAATGTTAGAAAAGTGTAGGAAAGTGTTGGATCTGACCCCTATAAATGTTCCCTTTACTATTCAGTTACCCCTTTACTCCTTGCCAAGTGATAAGAAAGTGTTGATATCCAACCCTTTGAAATTGTTGAGACAACTATTTGTTACCCTTTAAATGTGTTACTTTGTACGGAAGCGTTAAAGGGACATAATACAAACTAAAAAAAAAAACTAAGTCATAATTATGACTTACATCTCATAATTACGACTTAGTAATTGTTAAATCTAATTATGACTTACATCTCATTATTATGACTTAGTATTAAGTCATAATTATGAGATATCCTAAGTCGTATTTACGACTTAATGCTTAGTCGTAATTATAAGAGATGTCATAATTATGATTTAACAATAACTAAGTATCCCGATGTAACCATTTGACTAAATGTGAGATTTGTTTATACTGAGATATTGTCGTAGGAACACTGCACATTTTTATGTAGACTCTGCTTTTATATCGTACGAAATTAACAGATAGTTTTAGACCCTATAACAGATGAGTGTCTTTATACATGTTCGTACGTTCATACGTGGATTAGATTTGCCTGATGTATCGATACATTGTCCTCATATGGAAATACACACATAACTGAGATTGTAAAGACTAAAGATTGGTCGTACTTCTGACGATTGTAAGATACGTACATGTGTACTTACATCATCGATACATCACGCAAATCAAAAGCACGTTATGTACGTACACGCACAATGTATAGCGACACCCATCTGTTAGAACTAAGGTCTAAAATTATCTGTTAATTTCGTACTATATAAAAGTAGTATTAACATCAAAATGTGCAGTGTTTCTACGCTAATATCTCAGTATAAAAAAATCTCACCTTTACTCAGCAGGTTATATCAAGATGGTCGTCGATGTTGGTCGATATGTAGGACAAAAGTTTATGAAGAACGCAACGCCATATTGGAGCTCGGATGGGAAAAAATCTAGTGCGCGCGCGCGGCGCGCTAAACTCACTATCCAATCAAAATGCTCAGTCGCCTAATACATTGCTGCGCATGCGTCTATGCAGGAAAGCTCACAACGCTTTTAAAATGTGAAAAGTTACATCTTAAAGTTGGTTAACTTTAGCATTACTAAGAGTTGGAATAACCTTTTGCAACATTTGAAATGTTGTTTTGGTAGTAACACTTCGAAAATGTTAAAATTCAACACTTCAGTTTTTAGAGTGTAGCAGGTATTAGAAAGGCCGTTGATGGCGGTTTAAGGCGGTTTTTCTGGTCTGATATTTGATTCTATTCTGATTATTTGAAATGAATTTGTATAAAGATTACAATGCAGTGGCGTAGCCACGGGGGTGGGGTGGGGAGGGGCGACAGCCCCTCATGAAACCTTGTCGCCCTCCCCCCCCCTCCACTGAGAGTTTGAGTTCCTAAAAAAATTATAATTGATCTACATGACGCCCCCCATGAAATGTTCCAGCCCCCCCCCCCAGCGCCTCCCACTGAAAAATTACTGGCTACGCCACTGTTACAATCTCACTATTTTTGCGTTGTTAAAAGTTTCTTATAAGAAACAATGAGGTTACCGTAGCAGAAAAATCTAGCAGGTGTTTGTGAAAAAAATATGTCATAAAGCTTGGGAGTAGATCTAGCGGGGAAAAAAATATTTAGCATCTTCTGCAAAAATCAACGATCTTACTATAACTATACATCCGGAAGACGGAAAGTGCCACTAAATGAGTGTGCATATATTTTTTTGGTGCGTGTGATTTTTTTTTTGTACAGCAGCAACCACTTATTATCTGGTGGCCGCCAGATAATAAATAGCGGCCGCCACATAAGTCGTCATAATTAGTGGCGGCCGCTGTACAAAAAAAAAAAAAAATCACACGTACCAAAAAATATATTTACACTTTTTTATGTGGCGGCGCATAAGTCGTCATAATAAGTGGCGGCCGCCACATAAAAAAAAGTGTGAATATATATGTTTTTTACGTGTGAATTTTTTTTTTGTACAGCGGCCGCCACTTATTATGACGACTTATGTGGCGGCCGCCACTTATTATCTGGTGGCCGCCACATAATAAGTGGCGGCCGCTGTACAAAAAAATATTTTCACACGAACCAAAAAAATATATTCACACTCATTGAATGGCACTATCCGTCTTCCGAAAATACACACTAGAAAAATAGGCTTAAATCATTTCCAAACGAGCATAAAACACCGAGCAACACACTTGTGTTTTTTAGGTTTTGCTCCATAAAGGAGGAAAGACAGCCACAAAAGGTTCAGATTTATAAAGAAAGAAAACATAATTCTTTCAAAAAGAAGAGACTTAAATTACTTTATATAACTTACATACAAAATATCGTTACAGTTTTTACGAAGAGACAATTTTGGCAAAAATCAATATATTTTCGAAATTCTTTTTGGGGCCGAAATCGATTAGGCTAAGTGTATTGCAACGGACATCTTGGCGAATTTATTTTGTCAAAATCAGATGAAATCATTGAGATCATGAGAATCAATAAAGGGAAAATTTCACCTAAGTCCTATTTTCATTTTTCACGAAGAGACAATTGTAGCAAAAATGCACGTTGTTCTATGGGGACAAAATAACGCGCGTGTGCGATTTTGAGTTTTCACGAAGAGACAATTTTCTAGCGCGCGCAAGCAAAACGACGCGTGCGGGCAAAACGAAGCGCGTGTGGGATTTTGAGTTTTCACGAAGAGACAATTTGTGCGTGTTTGGATAGCGGAGAGTTTGAGTTTTCACGAAGAGACAATTGGATCATTGCCAATTTTTCCGGCAAACCAATCGCCTGTGGAATTTTGAGTTTTCACGAAGAGAAAATTGACTATGAACGTTAATTGCTCCGCAATTAATTGGTCTATTGACTCGCAATTGGTACAATATGTAAGTGTGAGATTTCAGCTTACTATCGGTATAAAAAAAATAATCAACATGTCCTCTAAAAGTAGGCGAAATCTTCAGTTTAAAAAGGGTTCAACTTTAAAGTCGATTTTCTCAAAACTATGTTTCAACGCCCCGTGGCCAAAATTGTCTCTTCGTGAAAACTCTGACGACATACTCGGCCGGCAGAATAGTGCTCATACGTCGGCGCCCTGGCCATAAAATCTCGCTGGGCCCCAACCCCCCGGCCCCCGGTCAATGTTGTCTCTCATTGCGCGGTGTGTGCTCAATCAGCTGGAGAGAACAGCATGGAGCGGGGGGAGCGGGGGAGCGGGGGAGCAGGGGAGCGGGGAGCGGGGGAGCGGGGGAGCGGGGAGCGGGGAGCGGGGGAGCGGGGGAGCGGGGGAGCGGGGAAGCGGAGGGAGGGGGGGGGGGGGGCAGGGGAGCGGGGAGCGGGGGAAGCGGGGGGAGCGGGGGAGCGAGGGGGTGACCGTGGCAGGCTCAGGAAGTGTCCCAACCATTTTAGCCAGGATTGTCTGAATGTACAATAAATAGCCTTGACATTGGGATTAGGACATTGCGCGTATTACGCGCTCAAATAACAACACGCGCGCGCGCTGGTTTCATACAGGGTTGTCAATGCATATACACGATTCAACATGACGGTTCACCATGTCATTTTGCCATGTCCATGTCATTGCGCGTATTACGCGCTAACAACACGCGCGCGCGCTGGTTTCATACAACATGGTCATTGCATATACACGATTTAACATGATGGTTCACCATGTCATTTTGGCCGATATTTTTACAAAAAAAATACAGATTGTGTTCAATGTGAAGCCGTATTAGGATGCACAAACAACGTGTTATCTTCTTCAATTTGTTTTTATACCCGTCATTCCGTTATTTAGACGAAAAATCCATCCAAACCATAGTGTAACCACGGTGCACCGCCAAAAATAAGGAGAGTCACTTACTTTCTTTATATATTGGTTTGGATGGATCACCGATGGATTTGTCGGCAAAATAACGGAATTAGTGAATACAAACAAATTAAAAAGACTGTATTTTGTTTGCCTTTCGTATCAGAGTCTTTTAAGCTAAACACAAACTGTATTTTGTACAGTGAACCGTCATGGTGAACCGTTACGATGCACGCCACAATGAAGTTGGGATTTTAAAGGATTGTTACATGGCCTCTTAATTATTGTCGCCGGTACTAGCAGGGATCGTGATGGGTTCGAATCTCACCGGAGATAAATGCATGTGGATTGTTTCCCTGCAGCACACGGGAAGGAAAAAGTATACCCTGCTTACCACCCATACGTGTTAGGGAAAGCACGACAAATATAGGCCTATATGTATTTGTTATTTCGATTTTACTATAATTATTATCTTGCCTAAATATGTGTTCTTTCATTCAACCTTCGGCCGCCACTTCACATTTTGGAAACAAAACTCAAGAAAATAGCCCCCCCCCCTCCCCAAACGGCATATCATGCACATTTGGAACTATGAAGAAATTCAGACATGTCTGAATGTACTTGATATTGGGATTTGGACATTGGCTGGGGGGGGGGGGGCTGTAGCCCCCAAAATTTTGTCTAGCCCCCCAAAAATAAATACCTAACAAACCCCCCCCCCAAAAAAAAAAAATTGCATTAGCAAAAAGAAGGATTGTGATGTACATGCGAACAGTCTCCCCCTAAAGGAGAAATAGCCGTGACAAGGGTGCATTAGTTAATATAGTTAATATAGTGTGAATGATATTAGGATTTTATTGGCGCTCCCCATTGAAAATATGAAATGAGCCCCCCCCACTTATTGATTTTCGGAGGCCTAAGTGTCAGGAAAAAATAACCGGTCTACATTTCAGCACGCCTCCCTGAAAAAATTCTGGATCCACCGATGCTAGCCCCCCCCCCAAATATTTGTTCTAGAACTGCGCCTGATTGTGTTCAATGTGAAGCCGTATTAGGATGCACAAACAACGTGTTATCTTGATTTTATACCCGTCATTCCGTTATTTGGACGGCAAAATAACGGCAAATTAATTCGTACCGTCCCATGGTTCTCCCTGGGATTTTTTCAAACCTGTGGGGGAAGTTTTGCTGTGATTCAACAACCTGCGAAGCCATGGCGTGAGGTTCGGGGCCCACTGTTTATGGGCCCGAACATTTTTGAGAGAAGATCTTGTAGCTAGCCCCTATTTTTGTAATTAAAGAAAAAAGTCAAAATTGTTAACTTAAAAAAAAATCAACATGTCACAACCTGTGATAAAGCTTTCTGAACTAGAAAAGTATGGTTTACATTGACAAGTATGTTTCAAATTAAAAAATTAAGGTGAAGAAAAAAAATCCTTAAATTTTGCTTCCGAATACATGTCTTTCAAAATAGCATTAATAGGTCGGAAAAATTATTTCGCCAATTTTGTTGGGGTGCTGATTAATGGAGCATCATAATAATATTAGTATAAAGCAAGGAATCATGTTTATTTTGCGTCTGGATTATTTTCATTTGCGCCACGAAAATGATCAAGACTGGCCATCAAAAGTGAATAAAACTTGCCTCACCTAATTAAAAATATTTTTGAGGAGGGTGATTCCACTATGCTTAACATACATCACGGCCGCTGGCGCCACCGACATTCAGTCCGGGCCGGACGTACATCGCGCTGTGCTTATACGGCGCAGTATGTGTACGGCGTGTTACAACTGATGATGTAGTAACCAACTGATAATGTATCACCAACCGATAATGTCACACAAATTGACCGATAGTGTAATAAATGTTACTACACTATCGGTCAATATTTGTTACATTATCGGTTAAGACCGATAATGTGACAAGTGATAGTGTAGTACAATTTTACTACACTATCGGTCAATTTCTGTTACATTATCGGTTAGTGATACAGTATCGGTCAATTTGTGTGACATTATCGGTTGGTGGTACATTATCCGTTGGTTACTACATTATCATTGTAACACGGCTCATCCCACGTGGCCGAGAATCTTGCACTACTGCAGAAACACGCTACGATGTTTATTGTTACGCCACAAGTTTGAGCTTCTCGTCATTTTAATGGAAAGCACATACACAGAACATAAAGATCACGTTGTGTGAATTAATTCGCAGAAACTCTCTTTCTCCATCGATGTTTGTTTGGTATTTTTACGATCCAACTTCGGCCGATGGCACTACATCATTATGGATACGACGTTTGTATAGGCAGTAGTCACTGTTTCCAGTCCTTTATCATAGCATTGATTCCGTTAGCACGCGAAGGGAACCAGTGTACCATGCTGTATGCGCTGCATGCCTGTCAGCTGGTGGTCGACAGAACCCGTCATCGTGTGCATTTTGATCACACATGCATCAGAAAAAAAACCAGGATTTTTAAAGATTTTGCATGTCAAGGTGAAATAATGACGTATGTAACGATTATATTGTGCATTTTAATTGCGTGTATAATAATTATATTGTGCGTATCGGAGGCTGAAAAAAATGTTTGTACGTGGGGAGAATCTTGCCGGCCGTCGGCCAGGCGCACCTGGGTGCGTTTGTGCAAAAATAATCGTACTTCATGTACTTTGAGAATTCAAGTTTTGAGATCGTCGCGATTTTTGCACGTTTAACACAGGTATGTTTGTGTCAAATCATGGTCAGTTTCAAGTGTGGAAAATGGTTTACGTTCGTGTCAAATAATTAAAAGTACTTGAAATGTTTGAAATTTGTTCATTTAAAATTATCAATATCAACCTTCAAAATGGCAATAATTTTTCCCCACCTGCCTTGATTGGCAACCATACCCTTTGGTTTACATGCGCCCTACTTTTGCTCCAATTAGCAACAATATCTCAGTTTCGTGGTTTTTTTTATCCGCCCTGTATAGCACGCTTTATTTTATGGGAGACTTAATTAGGGGTATATTTTTGTCAATTATTTTGGGGGACAGACTAGCGCAGCGTGATTTTCGCGAGGGATGGCGGCCCGGGCTTGTACGCAGTCTCCGGTCAACATTGCCGTCCGTTGCACGGTGAAATCATTTGTGCCGGCGTGGTGGTACCCCGAAGCACACGGTTATTTATAGGCACTGTTGCGGAAAAGGAGCACGGCCTCGCATTTTTGGGCGTCGCATTTTTCAGCTCTGGCAGGGATCATTTTGATAGATTTCATGCAAGACTAACATGCAAAACGGCTAGCTGTGCAGTCGCACGTGTTAAATTATCCTTTATCCTATTATTATTAAAAGATCATACGGTGTCTGCACTCTGATGTCTGTCTGTCTGTCACAAAAAAGTGACACACAGACAGACCGTCTGTGTGTCACTTTTTTGTGTAAAATGCCTAGCGTGTGCACAAAATGGTTATTTTGTAGGTGTCCAGGCAGTGTATAGGCCTATGCATGTCCTGCGCTATGATTTGTCTCTGGCAAATATCAATAAAAGAGAGGGACTGATCAGTATTTAAAAACTTTGCAGTTGAAATGCTTGAAAGTTGCCTTCATGAAGTGATTTTGCGTAAGACAAAACCAGGTTTTTTTAAACCATGCATTGTGTTCAAGTATCGCCCATGCACAAAAACAAACAATCGTGCTGCGCCCGCAAAGAAAATCAAATCAATGGCTTTAAATGGGAGCTACAATCCCGGCCAAAATAGTTGGGATACTTCCTGGGCCTGCCACGGTCACCCACTCCCCCGCTCCCCCGGTCAATGTTGTTCTCTCCAGCTGATGGAGCACACACTGCGCAATGAGAGACAACATTGACCGGGGGCCGGGGGGTTGACGGTCCAGCGAGATTTGGCCAGGATTGTTTGAATTTCTTTCTAGTTCCAAATGTGCATGATATGCCGTTTCAGGGTCTGTTGTTTTTAGTGTTGTTTCCAAAATGTGAAATGGCGGCCGAAGGTTGAATGAAGGAACACATATTTGGGCAAGATAATAATTATTGATAGTAAAATCGAAATAACAAATCCATATATATTTTGTCGTTTTTTTCCCTAACACGTATAGGTGGTAATCAGGGTATACGTTTTACTTCCCGAGTGCTGCAGGGAAATAATCTACATGTATTTATATCCGGTGAGATTCGAACCCACCACGATCCCTGCTTTGTTGAATTGAGCACACGTCTTAAACCAATAGACCACCGAAAGTACCGGCGACAATAATTAAGAGACCATCCCAACTTAGTGTAGAGTGCATCGTAACGGTTCACCATGACGGTTCACCATGCCATTTTGCCCAATAACTGTACAAAATACAGTTTGTGTTGAACTTAAAAGGCTCTTATAGGATACGCAAACAAAATATAATATTTTTAAATTGGTTTGTATTCACTGGGTCCGTTATTCTGCCGAAAAATTAAACGGTGATCCATCCAGACCAATATATAAAAGAAGTGAGTGACTCTGCTTCTTATATAATTTACAGCGGTGAACCGTGGTTACACTATGGTTTGGATGGATTTTTCGTCCAACTTTGTAAAAATATCGGCCGAAATGACATGGTGAACCGTCATGGTGAATCGTGTATATGCATTGACCATGTTGTATTATGAAACCAGCGCGCGCGTGTGTATTATTATTTTGTCCAAAATAGCAAGGCTATATAACTGTACATTCAGACAATCCAGGCCAAAGTTGGGACACTTCCTGGGCCTGCCATGGTCACCCACTCCCCCGCTCCCCCGGTCAATGTTGTTCTCTCCAGCTGATGGAGCACACACTGCGCAATGAGAGACAACATTGAACGGGGGCCGGGGGTTTGGAGGTCCAGCGAGATTTGGCCAGGATTGTAGCTATAGTTTGGTTCCCTGACCAAAATTTTCTGACTATTCCTGAAATACTGAAGAATATCGGCACGCGGTTTCCGAAAAGTCCGAAGTCTGTCGAATGCATTTCGTCGACAATCTCGGATAGCGCCCGGGTATATCCGGGTATAAATAAAAGGTTATATTAACCTGCCATCATCATTAAAAAAAATGTAAAAATGAGTCGAGAATTGATATTCATTGCTTGCATATATAAAACTTAACATTCAATGGCGATTCTGCACATCAAGTAAATATCAGTGTTGTAGGTCTCGAGACCGGTCTCGATCTCGGTCTCGAGACCACTTTTTGCCGGTCTCGGTCTACGTCTTGGTCTCGGTCTCGGTCCCCTTTGGTCTTGATATTTTGGCTGGTCTCGAGTCGAGACCAGCCAAAAAGTGAGGGGGCGGATTCCGCCCCCGCCCCTTTTATGGTTAATAAGTAAAGAATCGGTTTAGGGCAAATGTGACTGCAGTGTGATGCTAATGGACATGTCTCTGTTCACTTTCTAGTGAGTGAGGCATAGTCCAATAACCATTGCTCCTCTTCTTAGGCCAAAAAAAGTTTCCGGTTTCTGGTATGGAGCTTGCCCAAAAAGTGGTGCGGCGACGCGGTTTTTTTTTTTACCTGATTTTTTTTGCTTCAAATGTCGGCTGATGACTGCAAAATGGTACCCGACTAAACATAGTGCAAATATAAGGGAGTCGAGAGAGGCCACATAAAACTTATTCTCGACCATAACCCAATCTAAAAACACGTTAATATTGTGCAGCAGCAGGATTCCAGTCAAACCAGTGAGTTTGGCGGTTTTGAGACATCATCTTTCATTGAAAAAAAAACTTGGCTACGGCGACGCGCGCGCATACCAGAAACCGGAGACTTTTTTTTTTTGAGGGGGGCCTTATTTCTCGTTTTTATTGTGGGATGATCTGTTGAAACAAGTACTTTATAGCCATCCTCATTGATTCCAAATACAACTGAGATTTAAATCTTATGAATCAAGACTGAAACATTATTTTTACCGTCAGATTTTGTGTTTTGAATATGGGGAACAATTTAACTCTTTTTCCCTAGAAATATTGGTGATTTTTTTTCTATTTTCCTCTTCAATTTTTTCTTTATTCGTGGAGGCGGGAAAACTTTTTTCGTTATATTTATTAATGGATATTCATCAATTCGGAGACCGTTAAATTGGTATTAGTGGTGGACAGCTGAATTTTGTGATCTCTTTATTAAAATAGACACGACTTGGGAACAGAGTATGCAAATTACGTGAAATGTTCACAGCTACTACTCAATAACATGTTCTTTATTCCAATTATAGTTTTTACAAAATGGAGCTTGCCATTTTTTTTTATCATACTGTAACTTTGTTTTTGACACGCCATGTATTCATCTTTTCATCTGTGATAAACACAAATTGAGCTACTGCCATAGTCACACAAAAATAGAGTCTAATGCCTGCCTCGTCTCATTCCTAAATGTCAATTGCATTTGCATGAGTCGAGAAGAATTGTGTTCCATTAATCGCTATATGCTGTTTACGGCCATCACAATAAACGATTAATATATTGGCAATATGTCGTACTTGTTAATCACTAAAATATTCAAGTAAATCGCCCAGCAAAGTAGCCGATGTGGGCGATACGCTGGCATGGTACAAAACCAGAGAGGCGTGGGCACTGAGCCATGAATCCTAAAAGTACATCTTACCCACCACATTCAGTTTGTGACAGCGCCCTTCTATTGTGTCGGCCATATTCTCAAATAGGCTAATGGCGATGATGACGGCGGGCAGATTAACAGAAGATAGATCAGGCAAATATGGTTCATCAACCTTCTATAGTATATTTAACGGTATTGACATTAAACAAAAATAAAGTGGCATTACATTTCAGCCTTAGCCAGGCCTTCTTCAGAGCTAAATGACAGAGGAACAAGAAACAAACATGTAGGGGACACACAAACATGCAGCGTTGGAAGGAGAATCACAAAGAGGGATTGGGGAGGGGGCAGACCAATCCATATCTAGCTACCATCTCTCAATTTTTTGGTCTACATGTACAAATCTATATTCCATGACTGAAATTTAAAAAAATAAATCAATATTTTCTTGCTCCAAATTTTTTTCGAATCAGGTTTACAAGGAGGTCCCATGTAAAATTAAAGTTGCATTTAAATATCCGTTAGTGGTCATTGCTGAAACCAAGGAGTGGCTGTGCAGTTTAGGGTCCGAGTTCCTATAACAGATGAAACATCCACCTTTAACTTTTTACTTTTGTCAAGTCTCAACATTTTCAAGTTTTGCAAAAACTAGTCCAAATTGTCGTACTCCTAAGTTAGAGTTTCTTCATCAGATTTATACTTTATAGTAGTTAAACAATATTAAAAAAAAAATTAAAAGTGGCAAAAATATATGGAGTTCATCAAATAAGGTTTTCCCCTTCTTTAAATTAGGTTGTTTCCTTTTTTTTTAAGTGATTGTGACAATAACAAATTCTGTTGCCATGTTGTAATTTATGGCATGAAGCAAACACGAAGAGCACTCGCATGACACAATTAAGCAGGTACAAGTGATTCCTATAACTTTCAATCACTTCCTTCACATCCCCATGAACATCAACATCTCAAGGACAGACTGTTCAGCGTAATTAGTGTCTTGTTGTTTAATTAAATTATTGTTATTTATTATCCACGGTCTCGGTCTCGGTCTCGGTCTCGGACCATTTCGGTCTCGGTCTCGGTCCGCCTTGAAGGGGCTGGTCTCGGTCTCGGTCTCGGTCTCGCAACTTCATGTCTCGGTCTTGGTCTCGGTCTCGGACTATCCGGTATCGACTACAACACTGGTTAGTATAATGGATCAAATATTGTTTCACTGACACGTTTGAAGTTTTGTGTTCGAAAATGCTGAGAGAAAACAAAAACGTTCAAGTAGTCTGGTTCCCTGACTCCACTAAAGATGAAATGGATAAAAAAAATACCGGAAAATTGTAAGGGAACCAGTTTAGCTGGCCTGCACCCGTTCATGAACATGGAACCAATAGCAATGGACTGGAATAAAAATAGTAAATTAGGAGCAGTAGTTGAAAAATAGTCAGGTTTTTCCAACGGTGGTCGGCCGACCACCGTTGGAAATGTATACAAAAGTACCATTTTTTTCTTGAAAATGACTTCACCCCAGGGGCCCTAATTTTACATGATGCTTTAGACTGTCATTTACCAACATCCTAGTAAGGTATTTCGTAACAACTTGGTAGTTTTATTTTCGATGTTTGCAAATGTTGTATTTTTAGTCCGAAATTTGGGACTCTCAATACTGTGTATGAGAGTCCCAATACTTAAGGAATTGAAAACATGCAATACAAGAAAATAGACTTGCACCTGAAACAACCAGTCCAACAACTCTTCAGCAGTACTGCATCGATCAACTGTGCCAAAAGAAACGTGTGGCATGAACCGCGAACTTGTCTCTATGTTTACTACACATTTATCCATAGTCAGCCACCAGACAAATGACTATGAATGAACAGGTCAGTCTTTTCAAATAGTTGGACCATGGTTGGACATGTACCAGTCTAGTCTTTAACCTCATTTTGAAATCACTTAAATTCCCTCTCACGTGCAAAATATTGAAGAAATGTCTGCTTTAAACATTAGATTGAGTCTGCAAATTTGGTTGGTGAAATTCAGAGGATTTTTTCTTTGCCCAGTGGAAGTTTTGGAGAAATTTGCTGGCTATAAAGTGAGTAAAGTGGGCCTGATTTAGTTTTACACGTTTCAGAGCACTCCAGGCACCAGTCCGTGTCGAACCCTGCCGGAAACGAAGCCAAGTTTTGAAAAAGGGCAGTCATGTTAATTTTTACTGTGAAAGTATCATTCCATCTTATTTTGTAATGGAGAGAGAAATACATCTAGATCAATTTGAGCTTGGTTTTAAAATCAAAAGTGGAAATGCTACATGGTTTCTTGAAATTAAAGCTGGAGAAGCATATTACAGCAGAACCCTAAATTTTCAGAAACTAACATGGAAAAGAAAGGGTGAAAATTACACTTTGAAAACAAATTAAATTAAGGTGTATCTGCTTATTTTAAGAAGAGTGATATGTTACCCAAAAATTCACTGAGGGTTAAAATGTATTACATGGATATAATCTTTAAAATATAACCCGTGATGATAAAGCCTGTCTATTGAAGCATTGTTGCTCAGCCTGCGATACGCAGATAAATCATGTCATACATAATGCAGTAAGCACGGGAATTGACACAAAGAGACAAAACCATTAACTTGTATTTCCAAATGTTAATTGACATCGAGAGGTTTTTGATAAGGAAAACACATAAACTGCTATCATATATAATGCAGTACTAGCTTGCCCAGTCGTATTCGCTATTGCTAAACTTTTATTGACTGCAAAGGAATCACCCCCGGGCCGATGCATGAATTCATTGTGTTTGACTCGTGGCAGAAAAAAATACCCTTGAAATGTATGTGGGAGGCTGCCTCTAGAATACTGAATCAGACTTAAAATTGAAAACCGTCTGCTAAATAAATAAATAATAGGTCATGCCATTTGTTGGCAATTGCCAATTCAGTTTTAACGTGTGTAATTATGAATAAGTCGTTATGACTGATAATATGGTGAACACCAAATTGATCGAGCTGTCATACATAATGAGACAACTGCGGAAAATGCGATACCATTGCGGTCAGTGTGGCGTATCCCGCTTTTGATGTCGGGGGGGGGGGGGCAACCGCACTCGCACATCCGCGCCGAAAATGTAGACATGTTTTTTCTCCGGACACTTTTGATGAAAATAGTTACTTAAAAAATATCTTTCCAAAAAATCCCCTGGGGGCAAGATGCCCCCTCCCCCTCTGGATACGCCTCTCATTTGTGGTGGGGTGGGGGAGGGCATAAAGGATCAATGGTCCTGATTCTATTGGGCACCTCACTTTCTCCAACTGGTGTCCGCACTTATTTTGTGTTTTATTACAATTTCATCTGCCAAAAATTTCATGTCCAATTTGACTTCTCGTAATTTTATTTTATGAAAGTATTCTGAACCTCGGTCTTTTTATGAATGTCAAACCACCTTTTTTGTGTTATCCTCACCAATGTTTTGGATATACCATGTACTGTCTGTCTGTGGAGGTATGTTTTAATTTCATTTATGTTTTAATTCATGTATTGAAACCATTGTACTTTTTGAATGTAGATGACCACAATGGAACTAAGCTGCGTTTAGCTTTTTGTGTGTTATACCTCGACAATGCCTCGGATACACATTGTATTTCTGTATTTCTGTGATTCTAGTCTGTTTTCAATTTAATTTAATGTTCATTTGTTCTTTGTAAGATATTCGTTGAGATTGTCAAATAAAAACGGGAGTTTTCAGTCGTCCGATCACTTCACAACCCGAATTTGATAGACAGCAAACAGTTCCGTGAATATCGATCAATAGTATTACTTCTACAAACTGTCGCAAACTGTAGCATGGTCCTGCAAAGCGCGCGATACAACAAAGATTTCAAACTGACATGGAGGGTTGTTCATCCAACGATTTGTTATAGTGCACAGATATGGATTGTAGTGGTCAGTAGCATTTTGGAATAAATATGCACAATTTTATTCGAATTATATATACGTTTTGCCGGCCACTTTCGCTAAGTTTTCATTCAATTTAACGCCTGGCTCATTCGATTTAGATTGAAATTGAAAGATCACGCAGATGGGCATTCGACAATAAAAAGGAATCGTTCAATTTCACTATCCGAGCATTCTATCGCCTTTAAGCTTCACTCGTCCCTATCAAAGATGCATTCATATTAAAAGTATCGCGTTGTTCATTCAATTTCGTCTAAACCAGTAGTAAGGGGTTGATCGGGCATTCGTTTTCATTAATGGGCAAACATATTACACATTTTGTCAAACGTCTTTTAAGACTTCATATACGTGTCCGTATTCCTTAGCGTATTAAAATCATATTTGCTGCCTTCAATCCGTAGATACCTTTCATTCTTAATTGAAGGGTATGTGCAATGAATTTTTCTCAGGATTTTGTAGTGCAACTCTTTACTACTGTGAAATGTAAGGAAACTACACATCTGACAACATGTTGTTGTTAAATCTTATTGCAAAAGTGCACTTTTTTAAACATTTAAAAGTGTCCATGCTTTTCCGGACTACGTATGAGCGCGTTGTTACTGTGATGTCATTTCAGGAAGACACTGTTCAGTTTAGGGGTTTTTCTTTCAAATTATTCATCAAAAATTGCTAATTGAAAACATTTGTGGGAAAGGGTCGCTCATTGGCTTACTGCCATGTACTGACACATCATAGAATCACCAAAAATAAAAAAAAAATCTGACAGCAAAATATCCAAAATTCTAGCAACTGTTTGTGCTGAAATAGCCATGTAACATTAATCATGCCCAGAATACCATCTTAGGTTTTTTAATGAATATGAAACTTTGCATTAGCATAAAAACAAAAAAGGCACCAAAACACTCTTCAAAATGGAAAATTAAACTTGCAAATAAGGTTAAATGTGACACAAAGATGTATTTTTAATGTTTGCATTGAAAACTTACTTTGCATGGGCCCTTTGAATACGGTAAGCGTTTAGTCAGACATACGCAAGAAAAGATTTAAGAAATAACGCAAGAGAAGTGTTCCTGATGGTACAACCATTGCCAAACATACGTGTCCCAATGTCTTGCACGTCAAGAAATTGTCAACGTAAAGATGCCCCTTGCTCAAACGTTTAAACAAGTAGAAAAGATCAACAGTGAAAAAAGAAATTATCTTAGTTTCTTTCAGTTGATAATTTCCTTACATCTTGTTTCCCTCATGTCAGTTAATTAATTTGTAACATTGTAAATGTTACAGCCATCAAAAAAAATTTTTTTGAGGGGGGGGGGAATGAACCTCGGAGGAAAATAGGAAAATATATATCGATTAAAAAAGGTTACTAATTTAAATGACCAAACGATGAAAGTGATTGCCCATAAACTAATAAAAAACGAAAAGCATGGTTGTACGTTTTAAGCGCACAGATGTTCGCTAATTTGAATGCATCAACCGTCAAAAAGTTGCAAAGACTTAATTAAAGACTGCTACAAGTTAAGTCGTGAATGCACCAAAACGAAATAGGCTGCCCGAAAATGAAAACGAACATTCAGAGCAAAATCTTGGCTGCCTAAAAATGAACCCAAAATGAAAAAGAAACCCCAATTTGACCACATGTGCAAAACTCACGCGAAATTGAATGGCTGATAATGAAACTGATTAGAAAAATTAGGAAATTCGCCGGGAAAACCTATATTAACAAATGTCGCAATTCATAAATGTCAGCCTTATGCGATTTCTAATTTAGAGATGGGAGCACAAAAGCTTTTAAACTCGATTATCTCCAAAAGTGGTTTTTTTGCGTGCCTTGGCTGCTAACGTCTTTTCTCTTGGCACACGAAATTGTTCCATTTCAATTAACCAGGCCTGCAAAGATAAAGCAATGGAATCCGACAAACAAATAGATTATTGTTGTACCGAAGAAGGCATAAAGTGATGTGTAAACACGACAAAGAAAAGGTACGGGATAAAGTACCTAATTGTTGGTGCTATAAGACTCCGGTATTATTATTAAGACGGTCCGCGAAACATTATGTCATGGTGACACCATAGGTCATGGGACGTCATCTTAAAGGTGTATATTTTAAAGTCCTATATTTAGAGAACTACAAGTCTGACCGGGTTGTGACTCGGTATGAAAGTAAATAGGGGCGTGTTATTGGCAGAAATGGAGTTGATTTCATTATGACGTTACCATGGGTCATGTGACGCCATCGTAAATTCCCATAAATAACTACGAGACTTCATGGAACTTTGGTCATACATGAAATTGATGATTTACCTGACTGCACAGACATAGAGTTATAAATAATCGTTATGTTGAAAAGCCCTATGTTCTGTTCAATGAACAGACATAGACCCGACAGTGGTTTATTTTAAAATTCTTTGCTGCCTTCAACTTTACGTCATGTTTGACTCTTGCTTTTTCTTTTCTTTAGATGTTTAACTTGAGAAGTGGCCATCAAGCCATGGCATCGGGCTGGAATTTAAATGCATTGCTGACAGCACTAATTGCTATAGGTACGTTACTAATTATCAAGTTCGTTCAGTTGCAATGTTATATTTATATGGCTCTCTTGTATTCAATTAACAAGTAGAGTGGTGTCGCCTCATGGTCTGCAGCATCAAACTCAAAATCTGTGGTTAATTGTTCAATCAGATTGTTGGTTCGAGTCCATCCTGGGCTTGCGGTGCGTGTGTCCTTGGGCAGGATATTTTGTCCTCACTTCTTGTTTTTCCATGGGTAAATGGGTATAACTGTGAGCCTGGGCAGCATTTTTTGTGGTTAATTTTTGGCTGCTTTGCACCTAAATGGAAGCGTTGTGTTGTATACTCCCCAGGGAGCTGAGACGGTTGTTTTATGAGCCCAACGAGCAGGGGTAATAATTATGTTAAGCGCTTTGAGAGTCCATCTGGTACCGATGAATTTCAATTCGTTTATTACGGGCCATTAAATTGCAATTAGATTACCCATAATGCCAGTAATAATCACTCTCCTGACCGGAACATCGAGTTTATATCTCTGGTTCTCTTCAGAACCATTCTTGAGAAATTATTCCCACATGGTGTTTCCTCAAACCTTTCATTCATTAATATCTCCACTATGCATGCAAAGCCTCAAATCTTACTCATAATGCCAGTGAAAAGACTGTAACTGCGCTGAAGCTGCTTTTTGCAAATTGCAGCACCGAGACATTATTTCTCGACGACACATTAACCTCAATAATGGTCATTAATTGAACATACGTTAACATGATGTCAAAATTTGGTGATTTGTTTGACGACTCCAATCCCATTGGCATCATGATACTACAATCTGTCCGTACTTCATTGCGTTACTGTCCTTTTCAGACTTTATACTTATACTTCAGTACATTAAATATTTAGAATATTAAGTCCACAAACCGCTTATGATTTTTCTTTTTTTTTTTTGCTTGAAATTAGGCCGATTCTTGAATGGCATTAAAATTAAGACAAATTGGATTTATTTGATTAAAATGCAGATTTCTTCAATTTAAATCAGATTGTTTTTTTTCTTATTTCAAAATATGGATACGTCTAAAAATGTGTCTAAAAACTCCCCATGCACCCTTACACCCACCACTAAGGAGTTTACAGGTTCCTATAATACCCATCATCCAAAAAACTCAATTGATAAATGCTTTTGAAAATTTTATACATTAATACTGAATACACTTTAAAGGTGCATGGCTTGATTGATACAGCTGAGATACGTTGTGTGTAGATATGAATGAAAACATGAAATATGGTACGTGCACATGGTTTGCAAAAAAAATATGAGGGCAGTTCTGCATGGGCATGTTTATTTCATAAAAAATGCTTCTTATTTCATAACTGGCAACACTGATCCTTGTGTAACAAAATAGTGTTTGATCGATGGTCCTCCATACAAAGGGGGGGGGGACATAAATCAGGCCTTGACCTTTAAAAGGTATTTTATAAATCTCATTCTACATTTTTGTGGAGAAATGTCAGCAATAAGTTTATCAATTGGGACTTTAATACACTTTAAGATGGTTCAGGTAAGCGTATAAACCAGCACAGTCGATTCAGAATATGACCGTTATCGGATCAAGAAATTATTAAAGGATAAGTGTGCTGACCTTCATATTAAAACTTCGAAGAAAAACTTTTAAAACTCACATCTTAATTTAAATCAAAACATTGATTTGGGGTAATTATGCAACACCCAAATGTAAGTTGAGTCGATGCTGATGAAGTAGGGATGTTTGAATTTGTTAAAAACACATCTTACTCTTTCTAATTAGGTGGAATCAGTTAATTTAAATGATTAAAATGACCCTCAATCATTTTATTTTACCAAAAATAAGATTTGTACAAAACAAAGTGATTTAAATCAGTGGTTTACAAATAAATCGTTTGATTTAATTTCAGCCAACCCTGGGCCTTTAACTCACCTTTTCCCCCACGAATAAAATGAAACAGCGAGCTTGATTGATTAAACTGAAAGCACAAAAGGCAGACAAAATCAAACCAAATAATATAAAATAATTGGGATAGACAAACGTCATGAACCTGTTTGAAGAAGCCTAAATACTTGTAAGGTGGATACGGTAGCCCTGTAACGACACTTCAATGTTAACGTTGAAACTTCGCAATATGAACGTTTAACCTTCGGAATATGCACGTTGTACGTTGCTTAATTTCGCAATGTGGAACTTGATCCTTGTCATTGTGAACGATCTATTCTGTTAATGTTAACGTTCGATCTTGTCAACGTACACCACGAATCATGCTTGATGTCAATGTTGCACCTTGTTTCTTTGCAATATGAACCATGTACATTCGCATTGTTAACGTTCGACCTTGCATCTTATTAATATCATTGTTGAACCATGTTAATATATGATGTCCTCGCCAAGCCATATAAACCGCCCACTCAATAGGATAATTGTCAATATGACGGCTGTTCAATGTTACTTAAGCCTCATATTCGGGGTGTCGCTTATCCAGTATTTGGTCACTTACTAATTATATCATTTATTTTGAGGCAGATGAGCTAGTTGACTAAAATCTGTCAAACCTTTAACATAATTTGTTATATTTTATAGCTATCGGGAATATAGGGTAAATATTTGGGGGAAAAAATCATAGTTTTCCGGTTTTGTAAAAAAAAAATGAGAAAGTCTGACAACATTCCAAAGGGAAAACGTTCTTTCGCGCAACTTCCAGGCAAATGTGATCTTGCAGAGTTAGCCGGTTGTGCTGTGAGATATGGCAACCGTTTGCATTTCATTGTCATAAATGAAGGATATTAAACACATTGTTACGCAACCTCGCCCTCTGCAGGGTGTCGAGAGTACGCGCCCACCACTATCTGCTCTCTTACCCTGGTATTCGATCATTTGCATGTGCACAATTTTTGAAAACGTATGAAAAAGAGGAATAGTCTGGTGCCTGCCTGTGCGTTACATTAGGGTTTTTTTTGGTATGCGGTGTCTGTGGTAAAAACGGAATCAATTTGTTGCACTACGACAAACACGATTGTTTTTTACGTTATAATGTTACAATCTTAATCAGTTTTTTTATTAATCGAAATTAGGAGTGGGTGGGTGGGTCAAAATAATTTGGAAAAAAGTCGAAATTTTAAAACATTTCAAATTCTGAATGGCCCCTTATCCATCCCACCAATCTGCAGTATCACATTTGATATTAATATGAGCAAATTGGAAAGGGATGGAGTATTATTGAGAAGGCGTGGACGTTATAATTACAATGATCGTAAAAACACGTAATGCACGTTGGAAATACAACACCAACTACACGATATCGAATCAGGATACAGGAAAAAAGTTTTGTGGAAACCATTTGAAATGTTTAGATTTGTTAATCATAATTATAAGGGAGGGTTAAAACATTGTACTGTGTGGGTTTTTAAGCTCTGGCAAGACTACATGTCACCTCGTGGTCGGTCCGTCGGTCTGTTTGTCTGTCCCCTAAAATTGACCAAAAATAATTGACTTATTGACCAAATGCCATGCCGTGGTCATAAAATGCACTCTTGCCGACGGTATTCGGAACAGCGATTTTGTTCGATCGATGCGCACGCGCGGTTTTTTGGGGGGGATTTGTCTGTCCCCGACAATTGACCAAAATCAGCCCATAGGTTTCCCATAAAAAAAGAACTACCAATAAAATTTTAATTAAAAAAAGCAAACAAAATAAATTAAAAAGTAAACAAAAATTGTAACAATTTCGTAAGATGTTTATGAAAAGTTTGTAAATGGCGACAAAATATGTGCAGTACTGATATTGTCACGTGGTGTTTATCACAAATCGCTATCAATCTAGGTAACGTCTGAAGTATGGTGTTCCATAATGTGCCATCGGCGTCGCATGTTTGGGCGTCGCATTTTTAAGCTCTGGCAAGGATCCTTTTGATAGATTTCATGCAAGACTTTCATGTAAGACGGCCAGAGCTTATTGTGCACTCGCTTGGTTTTTGTAGGGATGTTTGTTTGTTTAGTTTTATTGAAGGGGTGGGTTTTGCTTCTTCTTTTTTTATCTTAGTGGATACAATCGATACCGAAAACATACCGGCAATGCATTTTTTATTGCGTGAAATTTTCTTCATTTTAGTGACCCTTATGAGCGAGGTTTCAGCTGAAAGGGTCTGCTACTTCAGCCAGGAGCCTGATGCGAGAAAGCCAGGCCGTCTTCGCTGGTTTATGCCGGGGAGTAAGGAAGACCGTTGCGCCTGTACCAGTACCAGACCAGGTTCCGTCTACACGCAACCACTCCTTTGGTCTCATCCACCGTTCTACACGGACACTCCCATCTTTACCAACGACCCAGAGGACATCCATGATTACTTCAATTGTCATGGTGAGTATAGGCCTATTGTAATAATAATACCTAAGACCTAATGACATCACGCTTTGTTTATATTAAACAAGCGCAACACAAAAGGTTTTTGTTAAGGAATATTGCCACTCTGTGCTATAAAGCATTCTATATTCCTTCAAGGACAACATATTCGTTGAAACTGCGCTCGGAAAACAAATCGGACGTTTGAAGAATCACGGAGATTATAACCTATGGTGTACTATTGACAACACAATGCATCGCCTCTTCAAGGCGACGGCACGATGGCACCGTTGCATCATCACGTCGTCCTTTTCATCTTGCAAATTTTCGTGCCTGAAAGTCGCTCCTTCCGTCGCCCGTCGCTTCGCATGCCGCACCGTCGTGTGTCGCGTCTGTCACCGCGTTGTGCATCGTTCGCCCTGTAAACATTTTAATGTTGCCCTTACTGTGTGTAGGGAGTCCATTGAATTTTTTTTTTTTTTTAAGAAATCTCATACATTTTTTGTATCACTAAAAATGTAATGATAATAATAATAATAAATATTATTAATAATAATGTGAATTTCTATAGTCCCGAATCCATTGAAAAATGCTCCAAGGCGCTTTACAATCAAACAATTTATAAACATAACAGGAATGTATATTATATTTAAAAATGTGATTTTAAATCTCAAAATTGATGACATAACACTATAGTACAGGTAATTAAAAAACCTGAACCACAAATCGACACCCCCGGGAGATACAACAATTTAAATGGCCAAATTTGGAGTTTCAATTCTGCAAGATTTACGTTAGGCCGGTTTCTGGTATGCGTGCGCGTCACCGTAGTCATGCGCGTCGGCAAAATGAAAACGTTTTTTTTTTCAATGTAAGATGATGTCTCAAAACCGCCAAAATCACTGGTTTGACAGGATTCCTGCTGCTGCACAATTTTGACGTGTTTTTAGATTGGGTTATGGTCGAGAATAAGCCTTATGTGGCCTCTCTGGACTCCCATATATTTGCACTAAGTTTAGTCGGGCACCATGTGCAGTCATCAGCCGACATTTGAAGCAAAAAAATCAGGTAAAAAAAAAAAAAAGCCGCGTCGCCGCACCACTTTTGGACAAGCTCTATACCAGAAACCGGAGACTCTTTTTTTTGGCCTTATTTACTTTCGACATGTTTTATAAATCTAAATTGTTCAAACCTATCAAAATGTTTGATATCATAGGATCCCCATTAAACAAACAATAACTTGATTTTTGAATCAGGTTTTTACCACTGATAACAAAAAAGTAACGACCCCCGGACCTTCGCACTGTCCAGGCACGCGCCGAGCAAACACCGCGATGCGACTAGACAATGCCAGACGGCCCGCCGTTACGCACGGGCAAAGTATAGTTGCGATCCCGCTCCACACAACGCAGCAACACGGAATAAAGTGTGCACGGGTTATTACTGTTACCGCGTGCGAGACTACATGTACATGTAAGTCTGGCAATGGACCAATGCTATCTGCGTACAATAACATGCGGTAGTCAGGGCGGCGGAACCGGGGGGGGGGGGGGGCTGGGGGCACTTCCCGTCCCCCAGATTTTTCAAGTTCCCCTCTCGCGGATATAAATGTGCCCCTCGAGATGAAAACAAAACTGACCCTAAACACACACATGAAAGCATATTATCGCGCTACAAACCAAATTGTTTCCTCTCTTGTAATGAAAAACTGCCCCTCAAAAACACAAGTGCCCCTCGCATTAACAAGATTGTGCACCTTCTAGAGATGGAAAACTACCCCTCAAAAGCACAATTTTAGTAGTGCCCCGCTCAAAACATTAAAATTGTGCCCCTCTCATGGAAAACTGGCCTTTAGAACATAATGATGCTCCTTCTCACGCGAATGAAATGGTCACTGAGCTGGCATCAAAAGAAACAGTGCCCCTCTCGCGATAAAAAAAAATGGTCTCTCTACTTAACTAGTCAAATTCATGGGCGGACCCACAGAGGTTACTGCCGGGGCGGAGGGTGTACGGTGTGCCAAGGCCCAAAGGCTTATCAAGGGTGAGGGGCACCGGGCCATGCCTCCCCCACAAAAAAAAAACGAGCCCCATTTCTATTTTTTGTGATGTCACAAACAAAGATAGCCACTACGTACAGCACCATCTTTTCCTAAAATAAAATTGGTTAAAGTGGTCATAAATTGCCTCAGATCGCACCACAGAGCATCTAGAAACCATTTTTTCCGGGGCCCAAGCGGGCCCCGACCCCCACGCCGTGAACTTGTGGACCCACTTTAAGGGGACCAATTTTTGCCCCCCCCCCCTCCCCTTCAAAACGAAAAGTGTGTTCTGGATCCGCCATTGCGGAGGCCGAAGGGCTCTCACTTTCAAACCGACGGAAGGTGCCCCCTTTTTCTTGACTTTTTCTGGATAAGTGCCCAATTTGGGTGTTGCCCCCCCCCCCTCCAGTTCGAAAAGCGTTCCGCCGCCCCTGGCGGTAGTAGATGATCAGTGTGGTTGCCGCTACACAATTAGTATCGCAACCGTTTTTACTAAATTTTCTCGTTTCGCCTCTGTACCCGGCCTTTAAAATGCTTTGCGGAAAGGTGCGGCAAGCTTCTAATCATTTCTTTTTGTACTACTGTTTTAATAAAAGTCTGAACTTTCTGGGTACGTGTGTACTAGTCTTTACCATTTTTATTTAAAAAAGTTCTTATAAAAATAATTAGGCCTACGATTTATCAAATAGATTTTAGTTTTACATGGGTTTAAATCGAAGTGGCGGCGCACACGGTAATGTTCGGCGCAATCGGTCGATATGGAAAGCGCAAGTTGAGTATTCTGGGTTTTTTATCCATCCAAATGACTGCACACTTTTTAATTAATGGTTTTAGAAATAGTTGTCAGTATTCCTCTTGGTATATCAGGATACTTGTATTTTTAGAGCCATATTGATACTTATTAGCACGGTTTGAAATGTTTGCGTGGTTACAGTTACTCGGCCCAAAACCAATAAACTCCCTACTGAGTGTTTCTTCTCAACTTCTCATGGGGCAAACTACATGCCTGACATAGACTTCACTCAAGCCGGACTTTACATAAGTCGATATCCAAAACAACCGCTGCTAGTGACCCTCTGCATGAAACACAAACGCCACATTAACCCGCGTGCCACTTCAGTGCCGTTGCCACGGTCTCACTTCTCCGGCGTGCTAAAGCTTCTCCCATGGAGCTATCAAACACAGCTCAATGCTTCTCCGAATAGGAAAACTATTTCGCTTCAACACGCATGTACAAAATTGCGCAGTAGTCTACATTTTCGTCAACTTTATTAATGTGTGCTGAGTTATTCGGGGTTGTGCACGTAAGATCTTAGGATGTTTGCATATACCATTCGAATCCAGAATTTTCGTGGCGCGCACAACTCCCAATAACTAAAAATACTTGAAATGCACATTTATTGTAAGCCGTGGTTGCAAAAATAAAGACAAAATGGACCAAGAACGAGAAGGAACTCGACGAAGGAGTTCGTTCTTAATCATTCCTCCATGAACACACATACATGCATGACGCTGGGATCAGAATGCTTGCATGGAATGACTTGACCCACAGAAAGTGTTACATAACACATTCTAAAGTGTCCCTCAATGTGTTGTTATTAATGTGCTTTGTAGATTTCAGAATATACATTGTACATCCCGAGGAAAAGTAATCACAGCTGACACATGAGCATGAATCGTGCTCATGTAACTTGCACTAGCTGTAACGTGCTCAATTATCAGCCGAATCCACCCGGAGAAGCTAGCACGCCGGAAAAGTGAGACCGTGACGCCGTATAACAATTAATGCGCGGACATTCTGCAAAGCATGCCTGCAATGATCGGCAGTCAGGAAAATGTGCATAATGATTGTTGATTTACTTAAGAAGGAATACATATGCACGATCAAATGAACAGAATTTCTCAAAATACAACCGTGTATGTATATATTACGCCTGTCGTCCGGTTTGATGACGTCAATTAAGCATTAGGATGCCTACCGTAAATAAATGGTGTCATCATTCTAGAACTTCGTCAAGTGGTTGTTTAAGGAATCATTTTGTTACGATTTAGCAATGAGTTAAAAAAAAACACTTTTCGTTTACTTGCTGCTAGAGGACGCCTTTCAAGTAGTGATGTCATCACGCCATTGTTGTTTGGCATCCCACTCTAAACAGTTATACATAATTTGCATGATTGCAGTAAAATATTTTCGTATTCAAGTTATATTCATTTCTCATTGTACTTTTCGGTAACACAGGAAGTAAAGATCGAGCGTCATTATGCTCCGGAGTCAAAAATATTGCCCAGGGCAATATTTACCACTCCGCATAAAAAATTAACATAGTAGGGCCTACTTCAGTCAATGCAAACTGAAAGTTAATGTCCAAACTAATTTTTCAACTTTTCACCTGAAATCGCTTGTAATTTGACCCTGATGACGTCACAAAATTCGTCACATTTCCGGAACAGGGTTCATGTTTAAACCAGGTTACCTCCTCGTCCATTCACCCGTTATTTCGAAGCAGTATGTTTTCTTATGATTTTGAGGATTCTGTCCGTATTTTGAATTCATCTAACTTTAACCTTCCGGTAACTTCGGGAGGAAAGGTCAAGCATGTTAATGAAGGTGTGGCCTATCAGATTTGCAAAGTATAGGTTTTCCCGGCCAATTTCCGATTTTTTTCTGATCATTTTCATTTTCAGCCATACAATTTCGCGTGATGTTTAACACATACCTGATCAAATTGGGGCTTCTTTTTCATTGTTTGGGCATTCAATTTCAATTTGTTGGCACCCAAGATTTTTCTCCAAAAGTTCGTTTCGTTTTGGGGCATTCTATTTCGTTTTGGTGCGTTCAAATTTTTGGTTGACAATTTGAACAGAAAACCTCTAGCTGAACAGAGTCTTTCTGAATTGACATCACAGCAACAGCGTCCTCAGTAGACCTGAAAAGCATGGAAAAGTTCTATTGCTTAAAGAAGTGGACTTTGCAATAAGAATATTATCAAAAAGGGATGTCAAATAGTTTTCATGCATTTAAGAGGAGTCGAAAGTTGCAGAAAATGTGTTCCTCAGATAAATTCATTGCATGGCCTCTTTAAGAAAGAGAGGTGTGCATCTACGGATCGAAGACGTCTGATGTAATTTACGCAGAGATAATTCAGAATTTTAGAGGAATACAGGCAACCAAAAAGATGTTTGATAAAATGTACAATATTGCCCATTAATATAAATGAATGTCCGATCAACCCTTACTGCCTGTTCAGATGAAACTGAATGAACAAGACGATATTTTAGAATACTAGGATAGTGAAATTGAATGATTGTTTTTGATGGTCGAATGACGATATGCGTGATTTTCAATTTTAATCTAAATTGAATGAGCCAGTCTAATTAAAAATAAAAATAAAAACTTGGTGAATTGGCCGAGAAAACCTATATTAACATGATTGTTTATTATTTTGTCCATGAATACGATTTGGTATTTTGATACCCGATGACGTCATGATGATGTACCCTCTTTATCAGGGTTGATTTTCGTTCCGAGTCTCAAGTTCCTGCTGGGAATAGGTTGAAGAAAAGTCTCTGAGAATGACGGTCCGGGGGAAAGAAAGAAAAACTCGAACGATTCTAAAACTGTAGCCGGGTTGTGGCAGATTCCTCAAATACAATTATGGGCTGCCGTTCTCAAGGATAATTATTTTCACTAAAAGCGTGATCACTGAAGCCTTTCTGTATTTTATGTTATGCCATTTATAATACATTAACCACCGGAATACACATAAAGGAACGCAGTCATCAAGTGCTTGCTTTCTGCCTCATTGCTTGCCAGTATTGTTGATAGGTTATTAAATATGAATTCAATAATTTTCCTCCATCGTGGATTTTTTAATGATGATTTTGCACTTAAATGCAAGGCCAGTAGAATCGGGCGAACAAGAGACTGACTGAGACCTCATAGTGTGTAAATTCATGTACATCTTCCTGATCCAAAAGTCAAAGGGCGCAATGATATTTGGAAGAAGTAACAATATTCAAACGATATGAGACAGGGAGGTACTGATAAAGGGGATGATTCAGTCGTTCGTTAATGAGTATGAAGACAAACATTGGATCAATGCCTTTTAAAGTATTAAGAAGTCAGCCAAGAAAAGGCCTTCCTTTTCAATACAGGTTTTCCCGGAGAAATTCCGAATTGTTTTCATTATCAGTTTCATTATTAGCCATTAAATTTCGCGTGAGTTTTGCTCATGTGGTCAAACTGGGTTCATTCAATTTCATTTTCAAGCAGCCAAGAGTTTTGCTCTGAATGTTCGTTTCGTTTCTGGACATCCTATTTCGTTTTTGTGCATTCAAGACTGAATTTGTAGCAGTCTTAAATTAAGTCTTTGCAACCTTTTGACGGTTGCCGCTTCTAAATTAGCGAACATCTGTGCGCTTATAACGTATAACCATGCGTTTCGTTTCTTATTCGTTTACGGGCAATTGCTTTCATCGTTTGGTCATTTAAGTAAGTAAGATTTTTAATCGATATATTTTCCTATTTCCCTCCAATTATGTTCATTTCCCCCAAAAATCTTGATGACTACAAAATTTGCAATGTTACAAATTAATTGATATGAGGGGAAACAATCATTATGTAACGAAATAATTGAAAGGGACTAATATCATTTCTTTTTCACTGTTGATCTTTTCTACTTGTTTAAACATTGGAGTAAGGGGCATCTTTACGCTGACAATTTCTTGACGTGCAAGCTATTCGGGACACGCATGTTTGGCAATGGTTTTACCATCGGGAACACTAAAGCGTTATTTCTTAAATGTTTTCTTGCGTATGTCAGTTACCGTATTCAAAGGTCCCATGCAAAGTAAGATTTCAATGCAGACCTTGAAAATACATCTTTGTGTCACATTTAACCTTATTTGCAAGTTTTATTTATCCATTTTAAAAAGGTTGTTTTGGTGCCTTCTCTGTTTTTATGCTAATGCAAAGTTTCATATTCATCAGAAAACCTGTGATGCCATTACATGGCTATTTCAGCACAAAAAGTTGCTAGAATTTTAGATATTTTGCTGTCATAAATTTCTTTTAATTGGTGATTCTTTGATGTGTCAGTACATGGCAGTAAGCCATCGAGCAACCCTTTCCCACAAATGTTTCCAATTAGCATGGAAGAATAGTTTAAAAGAAAAAACCCAAACTGAACAATGTCTTCCTGAAGTGACATCACAGTAACAGTGCGCTTATACGTAGTCCGGAAAAGCATGGAAACTTTTAAATGTTTAAAGAAGTGCACTTTTGCAATAACATTAGCCAAAAAATGTTGTCAAATGTGTAGTTTTTTTTTTACATTTCACAAAGAGTTAAACAAAAAGAATTCCTGAGAAAAAAATCATTGCACATACCCTTTAATTAAGAAAGAAAGGCATCTTTGGATTGAAGACATTAAATATGAGTTACGCTAAGGAATACTGACACGTATGCAGTCTTAAAAGATGTTTGACAAAATGTGAAATATGCTTGCCCATTAATGCAAACGAATGCCCGGTCAACCCGTTAATGCTGGTTTAGACGAAATTGAATGAACAAAGCGATACTTTTAATATGAACGCATCTTTGATGTGGACGATAGTGAATTGAATTATTCTTTTTGATTGTGAAATGCCGATCTGCGTGATCTTTCAATGTCAATCTAAATCGAATGAGCTAGGCGTTAAAATGAATACAAAATTGGTGAAATTGGCAGGGAAAACCTATAATAAGACAAATATCACTGTCGATTCAAATTAAAATTACGGTTGTCACTATTTTTATTATAGGCTTTCCCGGCTATTTCAAAACGTTCTTCATTCGAATTCACTGTTTCTAATATTCAAATTCGTCCATCAACATCCATTTAGTGCACTTACAATGTTTAATTTTGTCTTTTGTCAGACAATTTCAAATTCAGTTCATACAAGCAAATTCAAACAATGATTACACGTTTTCGTCCGGGAGCATTCTATCTCGTCTCGTCTACGCCAAACCTTTCAAATTCGTCTAATTGATTTATATAAGACGAATTCGATCTCTGAATGCTACCATTCGGAAACAGCTAAGACGAATTTAATCTGTAATGTCGAATATTCTCGACCCGGTGACTAAAGAGGGTGACCAAACTTTGAAATTAAATTGTAAATGACTAATTTAAGTGTTTTTCCTAAAGCATTTGAAATTTTTCTCGGACGAAATTATTGAATGTTAGAGTTGGTGAATTTGAATGAAAATGTTTTTAAACAGCCGGGAAAACCTATAGTATCTTAAAACGTAACATTGCCAAGGCCTTTCTGGTAAAATTTTTTTCTCTCATCAATTTGATTATAAAGTAGGCCTCGTTCATTTATGATGCAGTTACTCCGGGAAAATACACGAAAGAGGCACAACCATTAATTGCTAGCTTTCTGCCTCGTCTTCTCCCCCAAATGTCAATTAGGCATCGATAAAAATAAATAAATTAAGTCAAATTATCCATGACATTTCAATTGTGTAGTTCACTGAAAAGCAGAGCCAACATAAAAAAAAACCTGAAAGCGGATTACTCCATGAACTTATGTTTTTTACATCACAGAGTACGCGCAACCCTTGGGGTAACCCATCGGATACGCACCAATGGCGGGGATTTCTAGTCAGGATTTGGAGGGCACAGTAGCGTCGACAGACGAATCTCCGGGGGAGGGGAGATTGCCATGTAGGCATATTTAATAATTCGTTTGTCTTGTTAACGACCTATACTATTTAGGGAGATATTTCAAGGGGGAATTAATTTAAATTATGTGGTAGTTGAATGTTTGTAAAGTAAAGTTGAATGTATTTTAATGTTTGAGCACGAGGACCACGACACTTTCTATTGTATACCATTGTATATAAATTGCAATCAACCAAATCAATCAATCAATCAATCAAAACCATTAAAGTATAGTCCCCCTTGCGAGTCAAAATTATTGAAATAAGGCATGCAACTTTCTCGTGTATCCGCGGATTTTAGCGTTTTTAATGGGAATTGCGGCCTAAAATCCCCGAAAATGTCATGTTTTGGATTGATTAATACTTATCCTATTTCGAAGGTCTGGTTGAAAGGAAACTATTCTAATGTCTTACCGTTCCAAAGAAAGAAGGGGGTGACGGTCGTTTACATCGCGTGGATCGGACGCGGCGGACATTTCAGCCGTGTCCATTCAATGTACGGTACTCGTTGCGCGAGTGTAGCAAATAATACACACGGCGCAAATATTGTTTCTCGCGCGTCCGCAAAATACGATGCACTGGTAAGACAAGTGCGGCAGAATTCAAGACTAGCAGCCAACAGCTCGATTTTTGAAAGTCAAACTTTTGTCTTTTAAAGGATGGTTATGGTGTCGATATTTATATCCTTTTTAAATGCTCTTTCCAATTTTGTTGCCCAACTTGTCGCATTCGAGAACGTAATATCCCTTTGAAAAATGCCGGTCTCAGAAAAAAAAAAATCTGATACTGACGCGCATTTGGCTTGTTTCATGTCATTGCGCCGCCGACTTTTGCGCCAAAACCGCTAGCTTGTAAATTTACAAAAACAAACAAACATGGCCTGGCTTTGCGTTTTTGTAGAGCGTACCGGTATTGCTGCCAAACAAACAAACAAACAAACAAACAAACAAACAAACAAACAAACAAACAAACAAACAAACAAACAAACAAACAAACAAACACCCCAACAAACAAACAAACACCCCAACACCCCCCCCCCCCAACACCCCAACAAACAAACAAACAAACAAACAAACACCCCAACACCCCAACACCCCAACAAACACCCCAACAAACAAACAAACGACATAGTATCTCGTTTAAACTACTTAATATCTCAATTAAACTGCTTATTGTCTCGGTTAAACGACTTATTATCTTGTTTAAACGATTGATTATTTCGTTTAAACGACTTACTTATCTGCTTTAAACGACGGATTTTACCTTGTTTAAACGACTTTTTTATCTGGTTTATAAACGACTTATATCTTATGAATGACTTATTAGTCTCTCGTTCAAACGAGCCTAGGCGCACTATTAAAGTGAAATTCGCGCTACTAAGGTGTTCCCCATCTGCCTTCTCACATCTCGCATCTGGTGTGGATGACCTGACTTTTGTGTCGCGAGTTGTATTATGCAAATTTGGAACAATTATCAACCCTTTTACACACAAGAGATTTCCATTCATTAACGGGCGCTTGAGTGAAACATGATAATCACAATACTTGAAACACTTCGTCTGATTGAGCTACAGCGTCAATGTACAAATCGAAATCAACACTAGTCCATCGGAGCCAGGGGCTGAAATTTCACATATTGGTACCATCTCAAGGGACTAATCGCCACTATGATTTTGTTTTTCCTACATATGTAAAAAATATCAGAAAAGTATGATAGACTTTTGTAGGTGGTAGCTTAATGTGGAATTTGGGGCTTGTTCCATGACATCACTGATGGAAGCTCAAATCCGATCTTTTTACATCAAACAATAACAACAAACTTTATTTTACTCCATAAAACACTTGCTTCATGTCCTCTACGGCATCCAAACATTAAATGCTTTCAAAGATTACAATTATTTCACCTGTATATGGCTAAACACTGTATTGAGGCCACCTGCCTAATGTGACCAACATGTCATTGCATGTCATAAGCTCATAAAAGGGAATGGACACCATAGCTTTTCCTGTAAGTTTCAGAAAACAGATCCAAAACCAGAAACGGGCCGTTGGTAGCTTGATTGCGGCAATGCGGTTCCGTGTTGACGGCACAGAGCTGGTCCAGTGCTGGCAAACCTTAATGGTAGCACAATACAAAGCCTGAATCGGGCCAGTGCCGGCCCTCTTGCGACATTTGGATTAAAAACAAAATTATGGTTAACAGAATTTAAATATACCCTTTGCCGGCGTACGGTTAAATATCTTTTAAACAAATACTGTTAAACTACTATAAAGTGTAAATCTGATGAAGAAACTCTAACTTAGGAGTATGATAACTTGTACTTGTTTTTTGCAATGTTGAAACTTGACAAAAGTAAAAAGTTAAAGGTGGATGTTTCATCTGTTATAGGAACTGGGACCCTAAACTCCACAACCACCCCTTGGTTTCAGCAATGACTACTAACGGATATTCAAGTGCAACTTTAATTTTACATTGGACCTCCTTGTAAACCTGATTCCAAAAAATTGGAGCAAGAAAATATTGATATATATTTTTTTAAATTTCAGTCATGGAATATAGACTTGTACATGTAGCCCCAAAATTTAGAGAGGTGGTAGCAAGATATGGATTGGTCTGCCCCCCCCCCCCATCCCTCTTTGTGATTCTCCTTCCAACCCTGCATGTTTGTGTGTCCCCTACATGTTTGTTTCTTGTTCCTCTGTCATTTATCTCTGAAGAAGGCCTGGCTAAGGCTGAAATGTAATGCCACTTTATTTTTGTTTAATGTCAATACCTTACATATACTATAGAAGATTGATGAACCATATTTGCCTGATCTATCTTCTGTTAATCTGCCCGCCTTCATCATCGTCATTAGCCTATTTGAGAATATGGCCGACACAATAGAAGGGCGCTGTCACAAACTGAATGTGGTGGGCGACATGTACTTTTAGGATTCTAGTCTCAGTGCCCACGCCTCTCTGTGTTTTGTACCGTGCCAGCGTATCGCCAGCATCGGCTACTTTGCCTGTCGATTTACTTGGATATTTTAGTGATTTACAAGTACGACGTATTGCCAATATTTTAATCGTTTATTGTGATGGCCGTAAACAGCATATAGCGATTAATGGAACAGAAGTCTTCTCGACTCATGCAAACGAATTGACATTTAGGAAGGAGACGAGGCAGGCATGAGGTTACAATCATGTATAAGCTTTATATGGCCTCTCTTGGCTCCCTTACATTTTGTACTAAATTTAGTCGGGCACCATTATATGCAGACGTTGTTGTAATTTTGTAATTGTGTGTCTGGCAGCCAGACTGAGGGAGTGATGGTCATGTATCTGGAACATGTAAACGCTTTTTAATTAGCGCAAGCAGACTAATGACCAGCCTGGCAGCTCATACACGATGTCGATATCGCTGTAGTGTGTGGTCCGACGTTACCGTTTTCTCTGACTTTTGTCTTGACTATCCAAATTTCGTGCATAAAACAGTATTTTTGACATGTCCGGGATGTTTTTCTTTATTTATCGACATAGCTTCTTGAAGTAAAACAATAACACCACAAATATTATATGAGAGATCAAACTAAAGAAAATAGTATAGACTAAAATGCATAATTTTGAAGTTAATCGTGTGCTACTTCATTCAATTTTGTTTTGTGATCATGAATGCACCCGCCATCAGTAGTACCGATCGATAATAGCGCGGCGGCGACATGCAAATGGGGGGACTCAAATGCGTCCCTGTAAGGGCGGGCAAGATAGAGGGCGACCTTTCATATGTTAATTGACGTTGCAAGCACTTATCTTAGCATCCTAAGATCATTTTGTTGCTAGAGACTCTGGGTTGCACAAAAGACCCATAATCCTTCTTTTTGTTTATAAAATGAGATTTGGTACAAAACCTGTTCTCGAAACAATCGCACATTTTTCCTCAGATGACGTTTCTTGCTCTGTGGGGGGACCTCTCGGGATGGAAGATGGTCGCATCTCGAATGAAAGCATTACAGCTTCGTCTATTTGGGAAAAAAACCGAGCTATTTGTGGCCCAGTCAGGGCCAGACTGAATACTCAAGGTAAGCATTTGTATTTCAGACTAACCACGTTATACTTCGTACAGTCATTTAAAAGAAAATACAGTTGTTTAACCCTAAGGCCAACAAAAAAAGTCTCCGGTTTCTGGTATGCGCGCGCGTCGCCGTAGCCATGCGCGTCGGCAAAATGAAATTTTTTTTTTCAATGCTATATGATGTCTCAAAACCGCCAAACTCACTGGTTTGACTGGAATCCTGCTGCTGCACAATTTTAACGTGTTTTCAGATTGGGTTATGGTCGAGAATAACCTTTATGTGGCCTCTCTGGACTCCCATATATTTGCACTAAGTTAGTCGGGCACCATTTGCAGTCATCAGTCGACATTTGAAGCAAAACAATCAGGTACAAAAAAAAAAAGCCGCGTCGCCGCACCACTTTTTGGGCAAGCTCCATACCAGAAACCGGATACTTTTTTTTTTGGCCTAAAGGGGCCGGGGGCGGAATCCACCCCCACCTCAACTTTTTTTTGTGATAGCCTTGAAAAAAAAAAGCGACCCGAGCTGTTGTGACTTTTTAGCCTCGAGCCTTGCGCATCTTTTGATTACCAAAATCATAACAAATTTTACTGATACTGAAAACTGAATTTCCCCATAAACGTAGTTTATGCAGAGCAGAATTACCATTCGTGCATATATGAATAATTAATAAGCCAGAATTCCAAAACCCTTTACCCTTTTGTCATGAAATTTCTTGGATATGTTCATGATAAGTTGTGCTATGCATGTACCGAGTTTCAAAATGTTTTGCCACTTGATGGCCGACATCTAAGGGGGGACGGAATCCACCCCTCCCCCCCGGCTGAGAGATGGTCAAAATAACCTGCACCCGATTTCATCAAATTCTTCGTATAAACTTACGATGTATCACAGCGCTGCGATGCGTCGTATTTCTACGATGCGTCACATCTGCGATGCGTCCGGCGATCCATTTCACAAAACACGTCGTAAGTGCGACGCGTCGTAGGTGTATATATAGCACAACTCGGTGATCATTTTATGTCTTTAGTCAGCGTACAGTAAAAAGTCATCTGATATTCAACAATCAGTTGTCGAAACTCTGCCCAAAATGTGTTAAAACGTCAAATAAAATGGCGGCCGTGTGATGCAATTTTAAAGGGAAACAAGCTGTATGCAATTTTAAAGGAAAACAAGCTCTCAGTGGAGGGTATAGCTACTTTGAAGTTTGGCAATGACCACTTGAATACAACGCATTCAACACATCGCAAGTTTCGTTTAATGGATGATACGACGTAACTTGAGTTGCGACGCGTCGCATCGTTTAGTTAAATCGGGTACTGGCCCTTTTAGCCAAGGGATAATATTCGGCCTGAAATTCACGAAATAATTATGTTGTAAGGGTTGTTTCTTTATACTACTTCAAATGTCTGGTTGAAAGGAAGCTAACCTAATGTCTTACCGTTCCTGAGAAAAGACGGATGAACAGTTGTTTACATCGCACGCGGTGGACTTTTTTGGCATACATATACGCATTTCCCGCCGTTTCCATTCAATGTACAGTTCACGTCGTGTGTGTCACAATACACAAAGTACAACACAAATGTTGTTTCTCGCACGTCCGCATTATACAATACACTGTGTCATGCCAGATTCACAACTAGCACTCAACAGCTCTATTTTTGAGACTCACAATTTTGACACCCAAAATTAGTTGTCGCATGTTTCACGCAAGAATCACACAAAAACAACCAGTTTTAAATGATGGTTGTGTAGCCGTTTATGTCCTACTATTAAATGTTCTTTCCATTTAATATAATTTCATTAAAATGCGTTTTGTAGCCCAATTGGGCGCATTCGCAATGTCCCTTCAGTTGCACAATTTACTGCTCGATTTGTGGTTGATTCGTAGTAACCTAATCCATTACGACTGCGCACTACAAGTAATGTGCGGACGTCAATGTTCGGACGATATCGGCAATATGTCATCATCAGGAAATTATATGGGTCACGGGTCCCTGCTGCGCATTGTGATGCGTGCAGCTGTCGTACGCATAACCAGCAATGCAACCGACCACCATGTACCAAGGCGGCCCCGAAGAGCCGACAATACGATGGGCGTCGCTGCAGGCGGGGGGGGGGGGTGTCACAACCCCCATTAGTCATTTTTGTCGGTAAAATCATGGTGCTGTCGGCAAAAAAGTGAAGAATAGAGAAAGAAGTAAAAGAAAGAGAGAAGAAGAAAATATTGAGAGTGTAAATGATAGACACCGTTGCTCAAAACCCTGCGAAGCTAACATCCGGTTCTGAATTCCTTGGCAAAAACAAATTGTACACTGTGTCAAGCTTAGACTGTCATGTCGGCACGAGCTGCCGCGCGAGCTCGCTTCATATATGGCGGTTGACAGCTACGGCAAAGTGACGACTCAAAACCATGGATCAAGCTAAAGCTAAAGAAGGCAAAACTCGAAAGAGTGTAGAGCTTCAGTTTGATGTAATGTTTGTGATGTAATACATCAACTTTGATGACCCCCCCCCCCATCTCCCTAAACACGAGCCAGTACATTAAAAAAAAGTCAGGGGAGAGTGGCCAGGAAATGCTTCAGATTGCACCACCACGCATAAAATCCAGACCTTTTAGACTGGCCCTGGACCCCACGCACACATAAAAAATGTCAGGGGAAAGTGGTTAGGAAATGCTTCAAATTGCACCACAGAGCACACAATCCAGAACTTTTAGGTGGGCCCCGGACCCCACGCCTTCAGGGCTTCGCGCTCTCCGCTCGCATATAACAGAAATTCACTTTAGGATTTAAGGTATATTCCATCATTTGTAATTTGTGCATTTTGTTCGTTTGAAGCCCCAAAAGTGCTCAAAATCTAAAGAAGGGTGATGAAGTTTCAGCTCAGCTGTATATTTCGAGAAAAACAGCATTCTAGGATCTCGATTTCAAATAAAAAGTTGCTGAATCATGTTTTGAATTGGCCTGAATTCAGCGTCCGGCGAGACACGTTTCCACTGAGCCGATTGCAGCTACGCGAAGTCGCGCACTGATCCGACGAATTATAGCAACGGCGTGCACGTGTGCATCGTGTCAACGCTTGCGCGCGCTTCGCTGAATAAAAAAACCGAACTACTACGGAAATTTCTAACGGTGCTTAAAATGCACCGTTGGAAAGGCATTCCTTCGTTGATTTCTTCAAAATGACAGCTTGCCAGAAAGAATAATTTCACAGGGAGTTTAGTCCCCTTGCCATCTTTCAACTAAGAATGTTTTTTCAACAATAATTAAGCCAGTCACTTTTTGGATAGCTGCAAATGATGGACTATAGCTTTAAAGAACCCCCCCCCCCCCCCCCCCCCTGGGATCAGGGATCGGGCATGCACAAGGTATGCTTACGTGGGCGTGTACACGCCAGCAGCGTATCCAGCTTTTGATTTCGGGGGGGGGGGCAACTGCACATCAGCGCCGAAATGTAGACATGTTTTTTTCTTCGGACACTTGCCCTACGTAAAATCAAAAAGCGGGGGTCTGGTATCCATCGTCCAAATGGGGGCACTCTTCAAAACTGACCATTATTATGCATACTACATATCAAATGAAGATTTTCACGGCTCATTTTAATGGTTGTTGAATGGGTTTTCTTTAGGCCAAAAAAGTCTCCGGTTTCTGGTATGGAGCTTGCCCAAAAAGTGGTGCGGCGATATTTATGGGAGACCAGAGAGGCCACATAAAGCTTATTCTCGATCATAACCCCGATCTAAAAACACTTTAAAATTGTGCAGCAGCAGGATTCCTGTCCAACCAGTGAGTTTGGCGGTTTTGAGACATCATCTTTCATTGAAAAAAAAAAAGTTTCATTTTGCCGACGCGCATGGCTACGGCGACGCGCTTGCCTATCAGAAACCGGAGACTTTTTTTGTTTGGTCTTAGTGGGATTGATGTCAGAGGAACTCTATAAACATAACTGAAAATTAACTCCATTCAGAGTAATCAACATAATAAACCATTATAATACATGATGTGGGGGAATTAGAAATGGATTTAATTAAGGGGTCTTTTGGGGCGGAAATTTTCAATTATTTTGTGTGACGGTCCGTCGGCAAATTTCATGATGACACCCCCCCCCCCTTTCCAAATGGTCTAGCGACGCCCGTGGACGATACGCTAGTGAACTTAGTCGTCTAGCGTTGGGTAAGACAAAGATTATTGGCAAAGATCATTGTGAAACATACCTCGAAGTCCAAATTTCAGCCAGATTCCTGCAATATGGCTAAATCGTTGAATGCAGTAAGAAATCTTAGGTTTTTTGTTGTTCTACAGGATACGCTGCAGCGTGGTGTAACGCTGGCAGCACTGATAATATCAGTCCGTGGATACAGGTTGACTTCAATGACACAGTCACCATCACTGGTCTGATCACCCAGGGGCGCGGAGATAACGACCAAAGGGTGACGGAGTACCAAGTGACGTACAGCAATGACGGTCAGTCCTGGAATAACGTGACTGATGCAGACGGCACACCAATGAAGGTATATAGTCAGGTTGCAAACGGTTGGAATCGTGACCGACTGGTCCAAAGCACCAAACTTGGCAGATAGATTATTAAAGCCATATAGAAGGGGGTGACACCTGAAATTCTTTTGGGAAGAGTGCCTAATTTGCATAAAGCGTTAATCCCTGTTGTGTAATATATTTAGTCCCATATTTGGGTAGATCTTTATTTTTGTAATTTTTGAAAAGTTTATTTTGGGAATTTTACTTACATATCCTTACTTAAATAACATTTTCTACAGAATATCGGAGACTTGAAGATCATGAGGACATAATTGATCCAAAATGGCTATCATTATACCCTAAATTTGCGCGCATTTCCTTCTCCCTCAGATATCATCAAGTAGTCTGGCCAAACCTCAGTATTGATGAGCTTCAAATTCACAATGTTACTTAATGACACAGTTATCCTAACAAAATTAAATGGGAAATCATGTAAAAAATTATATCATCTTGATATTTAGCCCACAAAAACAAAAAAGGGGGAAATGAGGTGTCCGTAAATTGGTCTAAAATTTACGCGAAGCCTGACGTGGGGGACTTGATCAAGCTCCACGTTTTTGTGTTCTGGGCTAAATATCACAATGTTATCATTGTCCACATGATTTTCCATGAAGTTTTAATTGAGTAACTGTGCCAGTAAGCAACTTGGTGAATTTACAGCTCATTAATACTGTTTGGCAAGACTACGAAGTCTTGATGATATCTGGATAAAAGGTTAATGAGCGCAATTTTAGAGTATAATAGTAGCCATTTTGGATCGTTATTATGTCTTCATAATTATCCAGTCAGTCTTAAATGCTTTAGAAAATGTTATTGAAGTAGGGATGTGTAAGTGGAATCCCAAAATATACTTTTCAAAACATGAAATTACAAATGTACTCAAATATGGGAATAAATATATAACACGGTAGGGATTTTAACGATTTATGCAATGAATTTCAGGTGTCACCCCTTCAAAATATCTTCTCTAAGGCTTTAACACAATACCTGCCAGGTTTGGTGCTTTGGACCAGACGGTCACGATCTTGTTAAAAATCGGTATGAGCCTTCTGACTAATAGAAATGTTTCAAGGTATCAAAATGTCAAAAGTCGTTTTGCCGACTATTGTTACGACATAATTAGTAGCGTCTCCAGCTTTTGATGTGAGGGGGGCAACCGCACATCCACAGTGAAATGTAGACATATTTTTTTTCTTCCGACACTTGGCCTCCATCAAATCAAAAAACGGGGGGGGGGGGCATCTTTCAAATGGGGGCACTCTTCAAAACCATTATTTTGCATACTGGAAAATAAATTATGTGCCGATTTTCTCTGCGCATTGTAATGCCTTTTTTTTAGCTGGTTTTCTTTTTGTTTGGGCGTATGTCAGAACTCTCTAAACATTTATGGAAATACTTACTGAGCAAAATATCCTTCAAAAAATCATCCACCCCCCCTGCCTCCCCCCTGGATATACCACTGGACATAATGAATTCATTCGAATGTCTACAACCTGAACACACCATTCTTCTTTTTTGAACAGTTCCCTGGTAACAAGGACAGGAACACCCTGGTAACTACGCGTTTCCCAGTTGCCTTGCGCACCAGAATCCTGCGCATTCACCCCACTGTGTGGAACGAATATTGCAGCATGAGGTTTGAAGTGATTGGCTGCTATTAGTCAGACTCATTACATTGCCGACGAGTGAGTGAACTGATTTCAACATCAAAGGGTAGCTCTGTCGTAGAACAAAACGAAAATATTCATGCTTGTAAATACCGGCTCTACTCAAAATTATTTGGTAGTTTGGATGAAATTTGATGAATATTATTATCTTTTTTTTCTTAAAATTTGTGAATCTATATTTCTGATGCTCTTAAAATGCATACTGGTGAAATCGTTAGTCAAGGTGTACGTATAGATAATTAGCTGATTGGTAAGACTTTTATAGAGTGAAAACAAACCCCGGGAGTACACTTTAAAAAAGGGAAATCTGGACAGTCGTACAGCAAGGTTGCTTTTTCCTGTGTACTTGAAGGACTTAAAATAAATTTAGAACATGACAACGAATAAGAGAAATTTTATGTACGAATTTAAGAAAGAAATATAAAAAAATGAAGAATTATTATGTGTTAGTTGGTAGAAGGTACGGTGTGTCTAATAATAATAATAATAATATAGGTTTTCCCGGCGAATTTCCGAATTTTTCTAATCAGTTTCATTATCAGCCATTCAATTTCACGTGAGTTTTGCACATGTGGTCAAATTAGGGTTTCTTTTTCGTTTTGGGTTCATTCAATTTCATTTTTAGGCAACCAAGATTTTGCTCTGAATGTTCGTGTTCGTTTTTGGGCATGCTATTTCGTTTTGGTGAATTCAACACTTAATTTGTAGCAGTCTTAAATTAAGTCTTTGCAACCTTTTGACGGTTGACGCATTCAAATAAGCGAACATCTGTGCGCTTATAACGTATAACCATGCTTTTCGTTTCTTATTCGTTTATAGGCAATCGCTTTCATCGTTTGGTCATTCAAATTAATAAGATGTTTTATTCGATATGTTTTCTTTTTTCCTCCAAGGTTCATTCCCCCCCCCAAAAAAAACAACAACTTGATGGCTGTAAAATTTACAATGTTACAAATTAACTGATATGAGGGAAACAAGATGTAACAAAATAATTAATTGAAAGTGACTAAGATAATTTATTTTTCACTGTTGATCTTGTCTACTTGTTTAAACGTTTGATCAAGGGGTATCTTTACGTTGGTACTTTTTTGACGTGCAAGACATCGGGACAAGTGTGTTTGGCAACCATCGGGAACACTTCTCTTGCGTTATTTATGTTTTCTTGCGTATGTCTGACCGAACACTTACCGTATTCAAAGGGCCCATGCAAAAAATAGTTTCCAACGCAAACCTTGAAAATACATCTTTGTGTAACATTTAACCTTAATCGCAAGTTTTATTTTCCATTTTGAAGGGTGTTTTTTTTTTGCCCTCTCCATTTTTATGCTAATGCATGCTTTCACACGAATGTTTTCAATTAGCAAGTTTTGGATGAATAGTTTGAAAGAAAAACCCCTAAACTGAACAGTGTCTCCCTGAAATGACATCACAGTGAGAGCGCGCTCATAGGTAGTCCGAAGAAGCATGGAAACTTTGAAATGTTTAAAGAAGTGCACTTTTGCAATAAGATTTACGAAAATATGTTGTAAAATGTGTAGTTTTTTTTACTAAAAAGTTGCACAAAAAGAATACCTGAGAACAATTCATTGCACATACCCTTTAATTAAGAAAAAAGGCATCTACGGATTGAAGACATCAAATATGATTTACGCTAAGGAATACGGACACGTATGAAGTCTTAAAAGATGTTTGACAAAATGTGAAATATGTGTGCCCATTAATGAACATGAATGCCCGATCAACCCTTACTGCTGGTTATGACGAAATTGAATGAGCAACGCGATACTTTTAATATGAATGCATCTTTGATAGAGACGAGTGAAGATAAAAGGCGATAGAATGCTCGGATAGTGAAATAGAATGATTCTTTTTGATTGTCGAATGCCGATCTTCGTGATCTTTCAATTTCAATTTAAATCGAATGAGCCAGGCGGTAAATTGAATGAAAGCTTGGTGAAATTGGCCGTGAAAACCTATAATAATCGGCATTTAAGAACGCTCTTTTTAGTAAACTAAATCACAGCGCTTACAAATAATGAACAATTAAAGTAAATAAATAATTTAAGTTAAATAATAAAAACAGGTAGCATAGACAATGAATTGATTATTGGTGGAATAAATTGGTCTTGATCAGTTTCTTGAATTGCTCAAGAGATTTGGCATTTTGAATGGAAAAGGGCAGACTATTCCACTCCTTCGCTGCACTGGGGAAAGTGTATCCAGGAGGAGTGACTACAAATTCGTAGCCTTGTGGAGACACACACACACCATAGGGAACAAAACATTGTAAAGGTCTCCACAGGGCAATTTCTATAGATGAATAGGTCTTCACAAGGTTTTCACGAAATAGATATATGGTATTTTACTCAAAAACTAGGAATTTCCAAGGTGGGTTGATCGGTCGCAAATGGAAGAGTTTTAGAAAAGGGATATCAAGTCCAAATTTCAGCCAAGGAAACTAATTCTGGTTAAAATAAGAGCATTTTGGAAGTAAGATTTGAGGCTTTGCATGGTGGAGATACTAAATAATGAAGGGTTTGCGGAAACACCATGTGCGAATAGTTTCTCAACTAAGAGAATGGTTCTGAAGAGAACCAGAGGTATAAACTCGACGTTCCGGTCAGTATGCTCTGACCTTCTCCTGAAGACGGTCAGAGCATACTGACCGGAACGTCGAGTTTATACCTCTGGTTCTCTTCAGAACCATTCTCTTAGTTGAGAAACTATTCGCACATGGTGTTATTTAGCATTTTGGAACTTCACTTTCAAAATTGAACACTTTACTACACGAGAACAAAGAAATGTCTCCACAAGGATACAAATTTGAGAATGTGTGCACTCACATATGACAACGGGATCATCTTCGTACAGCCAACTCTCAGTGATTGCAATGATGTCTATGTCATGTTCTACAATGTAGTCACATGTGGAAAATGACTTGTTCCTGAAGAGTAGGCATTCCAAACACAAATTCTGGAATTGAGTTCATTTGTGTTGTGGTCCTGTTTTGGGATGTATCGTAGGTTTTCGTGATTGACACCGCGCAGTTGGTCAACTCTGTGACCGATAACACGGCAAGATGACACAACCTGAATTTGGCGTTGCTTCCTTTTCCCAGCACGCTTACCTCTGTGAGACCTGTGTTTTCGTGACAATCCAAGATATTTAATGTTTGTCCATATGACATCAGGCAGCTTCTGAGCTGACTGTAAGTAAACATTCTCCTGCTGGACTCGCAAAAGAAAGGATCTGTCATAAACCAAACGATTGCTAGCATGCAGTTTCTGAGCAATGACTACCTTCAAGATTGTCCTGGGATGTCCAGCGTAACTGGCCCTGGGTTAGGGTTTACATCCCCAGAAAGAAGTAGTTTTGACTGGAATGTTGAAAAACAGTTGGAATAATAGTAAAATCGTGACCCAAGAAATGTGTACTTTGGTTGTGTATGCAGTTTCTTGTGCACTATGTCGAGACTCAAGTTCCAGTGAAGAGCAGTATCAGCAGTTAATGTGTCACTGTGTCTACAGAGAATTAGTATGGGAGAAATTATTATCCTGAAAATTTGCCATTCGGAAAAAAGCATTTGAGAAACACTCGCTCTATTTATTTCATATTAAGCCCAAATCTGGGGGTGGATGCAGCCCCTGAGCTTCTGATTTATGCTATGATACTAGTAAAATGGGGCCCCCAAAAAAGAGAAGGAATTCTAAAGTTCCTATATTCTCAAATAGTGTTATAGAATGGCGGGGAAAGCATCGTAGATTTCACAATTTTCAGGGCGGGGGCATGCCCCGGACCCCCAGCAGTCACAACCTCTTGACACCCCTCCCCCTTAACATTACCCCCCCCCCCATGTTTTCGGAATGGTAGGTCCGCCCGTGAAGCTGTTTGTATTAGCAAATGTATAAGTCAAAAGACCTTTATCAAGGGTACGCCATCTTGAAAATCAACGCGAGGCATAACGCAAACAAACATAGCGGCGTAACTATTGTGTGCGGTGAACGAGTGACTCTCGCAATATTACAGCAGATTGACATTCTTATAAATGGATGGATAGCTCAATTCCCCGCAACATCAATCAGCATAGGCAGGTCACGTCTTATTGTATTTTGAAGAAGGATCTGATAAATATGAAGCCCAAAACAAGTGGCAAGACTGAAGTTTCCGTGTCTGAGTATAATATGCGTAATTAGCACCGCCGTCAGATCAGAGACACGATCAAGACTTTTTTTCTGAGCTGAACATGCATCTGTTTTATTTTTCGTGTTGTCAAAAAGTAGAGAAAGTGAATATGCTTTGTCGTGACTTTTAGTGTAGCCGATACATGTGCATGTACAATTATCATGCCAACCAGCGCTTTAAAGGTGGCACATTATGTTCATTCATTGGATGAGGTATTTTATAATATATATAAGTAAAGTACTTCAAGTTACTGCTTCGACTGTTTTGGCCAACATAACACACAAAAATTGACCAGAGTTTGAATTGATGGCATGGTATCTTTGTAATTCCTTTTTTTCCTACCCCAAATTATGAAATGTATCCCCGCTCCCATAATTAATTTTTGTCTCCTGATTAGACGAGAGTGCATCACGTGGTGATGCACTGTACCGTCCATTCTATTCATGAATATTCATGGCGATAAAACGATCGAGACAAACTAAAATAATGGATGTGTGCCCAAAATCAGTGGCGTAAATCCGTGTCGACGAGCGGTGGGAATGGGGGATGACCAGACCGCAAAATCATGAAATTGCCCGCCGTGGAAATGGGAGGGGGGAGGCATCACGATATTCTAGGGGGCGCTGTTCATGAAATTGACATGGAATGCAAACTGGTTTTATTTATATCCATCTCAACGTGAAATTAAATAAGCAGAGCTACTAATATGACGACTAATAATTGTGAAAGATTGAATAAAATATTTTGGGAAAACAAATCCTGTGCAGTGGCTTCGCTTCCTTGCCTTTGAATTTAGTTTTCTGACACACTAATGTTCAGCTTACATGTCACCTGATTGCATTGATCCTCAGGATATTGTAACTCATGTTGCTGATCACGTGATGCGGATGAGCAACATGAACCACCTGACCGAATCTGTCTCCGCACTGGAATGCACAGAAATGCCGCCGAAGCGCAAACAAAGATGGCGGCGATGACGAGAAGACTGGCGAAATAGCTCCCAGTGACATCAAACAGTGAACCTGACAACAAAGCAAGAGAACAAAAATACGAATAGACGTGTTACTAACACAAATCGAGAAGAACAATCAGTGGTTCATGTCGGGCTTGAACTCGAGCTCATGATCTTCAGTCAGAGTCAAAAACACCGGTCAAAAACCGAGCCCTGTTTATCTGCGTCAGATTCCGTAACACGTGGGCTCAAATTCAGTCTCGGACTCAGGCATATGGACTCGAGACCAATTTCAAATTATAATTAAGAAACAACTGGTTCAGTTAAAACAAGGAAGGCTTAAAAGAGTGAAATAAAAGTGCGAAAAATTACTGTCATTGTTATTACAATTTTGCAACTCGAGCCTGAGCCTAGTCATGTTAAACTGCCTAAGTTTAGTTCGAACCCATTTGATTTAGAAATTGTAGCTTGCTCGAATAATTCTGCAGCTTGAGATGGAGTCGAAGCCTTAGACGAGAACGAGGTTTCGAAACTCCCAATATTACAGTACTGTACCTGATAAAGGAGCACTGACTAGGATCCCGAACCCCGGTGGAACCAAAGTTAGAACCATGACGGTACTGGGTCCATACTTCTCCAAGAACAATTCTGCGCCCGCGGCATACAGTACTCCATACGCTCCCGATCGCAGAAAACCAGATGCTGAAACAGATGTGGTGTTTTAGTCTTAATATAAAACCCTTCGGTTTTTTTATACCAGTGATTGGGTGTAGAAAGACCGTGGACCTTAGATAGCAATAAGAATAAATCAGATGTCCTCGGTAAGAAATTTTGTCAGAAATGGTCCACGGTAGTGATTTCCATAGTGCAATTGGGAAAAATTATATTCGAAGAAATAGCAACAAGAAAAGTATTACACAGAGGTCCTCGCAAGTGATTTTGTCATTTTGATTGGGAAGTCATGTTATTTGATTGTTAACTTTCAATCCTTCAGCAACGATTACGTCAGGGATTCTTGAGCCTTTTAATGAATACATAAAAACCTCTTATCACAATGCTTTTCGTTCAAGTCAGTATTTACAAAATAATTTAACGTAAAACGGAGATTGAACACTTAAAACACTCACCTATTGCAATCGGCATTATTGTAGCGAACGTTTTGACAATGGTCATCAATCCCAGAGGAACGGCTGCAAGAAGACACGAGGAGACTACGACATACAGATACTTGAATGGCAGACGACCTCCTAGCAACGCAATGAGCAGTTTCCCGCCAATTTCCCCACCGGCGAAGCCCATAATGACGTAGGAGATCTGGTTGCTATGGAGATTGAGGCCGTCCATGTAACTGGCCTGCATCAGGAGGGGCGGAGATTGTTAAATCCAAATGCACTTGTCACAAGTTTGCATTGGTTGTTTTCTCTAAAGAATTCATTTTGTCATGCGCACTTTAGTAAACAGTAAATAGGTACCATGGAAGGTTAATGCACAATTTTGGTGGAAAATGGACAATCCCGTGTGATTTCTTTAGTTGAGGAATGCACAAGATTTTTTAAATGGCTGTAAATATGCTACTTACAAAATTGATGTCGAAAAATGTCCATCCCAAGAACGTGAGGAAATTGGCAACAGACCACAACCATAACTCCAGACTTTGCATCATTCTCCACACTTCACACCAATCGCGCTTGGTATTTGAACCCTCGTGGTTTGACACGATGGCGTCATCTGGCAGCTCAGTCCTTTCCTTTCCCTCGTTCTCCTGTTTACAACTCTCGTCGGCCCGTTCCCGTTCCCGTTCCCATCCCCGCACGTTTTGCATATCGTGTTCATTCTGATCCGTGTCCTCGGATCTATTTTGCCGCGGGAAGATGTCCTCTGTAGTCGGGGGATCGGTCAGAAGCAATCCGTCGGCGACGCCCACCACAAATATCCCCCCGCTGAGAACTCTCGGTGCATTGCGCCACCCATAGTAAGTTATAAGTACCGTCAGTAATGGGCTGAAGGCGAGCAAACCTGCACGTTGGAAGCAACCAAATAAAATTCACTTTCTTAAAAAAAGATGTTCCTTCTCCCAATGAATTGTGATATTTGAAAATCCATACCCGGTTTTATTTGATAATTCCCCCCCCCCCAAAAAAAACCCCACACAATTGTGGCATCTTCTTCTTCATTAATTTTTTTATTTTGTTTATAATCATTGGATATTTAAATCGAATACTAAAGTCAAATTTGATTGTACACAAGCGGTTTGTCAATATATATATACAAAATGTTCAATTCCATCCACATACCGCCCGTGGATCCCAACAAAGCGATTGCACTCGCACGGGCAAAGTTGCCTTTCGCAAACCATTCCAGCAACAGTTGAAGCGATGAATGAAGCGCGAGATTGGCGCCAACACCCGATAGGACTCCGTACGTTATGTAGGCGTATCCCAGGGCCGGTACGAATGACGTCGTCAACAGTCCTTTGCAGTACAACACGAGCCCAATCAGCGTGTCTGCCCTCTTGCTTAGCCTCTGCTCGAGCAGAACGGTGACGGGACTGAAGAGTCGGGCTAAGGCGGCCGATAAAGACCCCAACCAACCTGTCAATGGCAATTATGTTGCACACAAAATGTTTACAAAGAATTTGCATAATTAAAGAAGATACATGAACATACGACTCCAAGACACATCGTCGTCCCAAATTAGATGCCCTTTTGGTCACTAAAATACTTGACTTTTTTTCTTTTTCAATTCAGCTCCAAAGAAAATTAACGCATATCAATTATATGTCAGTTTCTAAAGTAAGACCCTTTTACACAGGGCTGCGACCTTTGTACCAGCTATGAACGACCAAAATGGCAAGGACGCTCAATGGTCGCTTAAACCCACAAAATCCTGTTTCTATGTAACTGCTCCAGCGTTCTTTGTGCCTCCATTGAACCACCAAAACTTCAATTTTCGGGCATTTTCATGTCAAGCTACGAGCGACCTGTGCGTCCACTTAGCCACTTGCCTGCCTCCCCTGTGCTTCCCCTGTGCAACCTACGGCAACCAACGCCGAAATGGAGGCACATCGACCACCACAGTCATCGTTCAATGCACGCAATTGGTCGGCCAAAGGAGGCACAAGGGAGGCATATCGCCCAGATTGACGGTAAAATTTGCAACAGAACGGATCTATTACGTGGCGACCATTGGACGACCATTGTGTATCGATCCAAATTTTCAAACATTTACGGCGACCATGGAAACCATGGCGATGTCTGAACATCCTGTGTACCACCTTTGAACGACCTAGGCAACCATTCGCCTCTTTTGAGCCTCCAATGGCGACCTGACTAGTTTTATGGTCGCACAAGGGAGGCCCAAAAGTCGCAACCCTGTGTAAAGGGGGTTTAAGAGAATTCCAGAGGCTTACACAAAATCAAATTTGTTTGACACCTTTTTCAATACTAAGACCGAACCTAAATACTTTATCATCAAGCCTGATGGGTCATTTCGTCAGAACAAAACGCTCTTAAAGAGAGAGAGGGATTTAAAGTTTGTGTGCCTTGCTGCTTGGATGTTAAAAGAAAACAAAATTGGATTTGTACCTGTTATTGCCGCAGTGGACTCGAATTCGCCCTGAAGACTCAAATACAATATGCTGAAATTGAACATTGGTCCAAGAACGAGGAAATACAGCGTGAATGTTGCCAGCGTGATCACCCAATGCCACCGTCGGAGACAGGTTTGTAGGATGGCCATTGCTGCTTTCGCGTCAGTCGTCACATGTTGTCTCTTCGTGGTAGTACAAAAGACGGCCCATATAGTTTAGGTTCATTGAACACCAACGAGCACAGCGCGGCATTCATAGTCCTCATTTTATACAGCAAGTTGTGTGTCTATATAACTTGTATAGCCTAGTCGCACAAAAACCATACAATCACGGTAACATCACTGCGAGTTCAAACTTTGTGTGCGCGAAACATATTTTAGTACTTTGACAGTTCAAGGTAAATTATTGCTGGCATTTTCTCGTTGTATTTATCGCATATACATGTGGCCTCAATTTAAGCCGAACATTTAATGCAATTGTTCATTTCTCCATTCAAAGGAACAACTTTAATTGTGATCATCTATAAACTTCAAAAACAAGTCTTAATGCTTTTAAAACTGTAAGATTTAAGAACTGTAATTATGATCAGAAAAATATTAGAGCGATGACTAGACTTTTTTAACTTTCAGAAAACGCGCTTCTAGAGTAAAGTTTTTAGGTTTTTAAAAGGGTTAGCCGATAGTGTTAATAATTTGGGGCAGTGAGAGAATAAAGGGAGGAGTGGGGGAGAAACACTAAGCTAGAAGAACACCCATTTGTTAAAAATATAACAAAAAAGTGGAGATTTGTTGGACCAGGCCCCCCATAGAACTGCGCCAGAAATAATTTAGAACAATGCTAGTTGTAGAGATTTGTTTTAGGGAAAACAAAAAATGATTCAATTAGTTTCCACGTAATATTGTACGCTTTAGCGTGGATTAAACCGTCACTCGTAACGGCCACTGGTATACAAAAAAGGGCTTTTTTTAACCCCCAAATGACACTTAAAATAACCCCTCAAAACAATGTCACTTGTTAAACAAAAAAGAGGGGGAGGGCACTCATTGGATATAATTAGTGGGGGGGGGGGGGACACTGGTGAAAAGGGGGAACTTGAATGGTAAAGGGCAGTCTTTACAAAGGAAGCCCTTGCTGGCTACGCCTCTGACACGTGTTGTGAGATTGGGTTTTCGGCCTAGCTCGCTTCATTATTAGTCTGTGGAATATTCCTTTGCAAGGGTCTATGATATGCAAGCAGATTCGGCGATTTATGTAACTTGACTGTGTCTTGAACTCGAGATTCTGACCATTCAGCGGGCGCCTTTGATATCGAGTCTTCTGTGACCCGTTGGACGACACCTAATCAAAGGAGTTCTAGCACCCCAGTTACTAGTCTATGGGATACCCCCTTGCACAGCAAGGGTCTATGATATGCGAGCAGATTCGGCGATTAATTATGCAAAACAAGACTGCGTCTTGGCCTCAAGATTCTGACCATTAAGCGGGTATAACCCGCTGTAGTATTACAAAAACATAGCAGTCAAATTAACCAATCAACAGCTTAATCCACGTTTCTAATCGAAATGACGTCACAACTTTACAGTCAACTTCGATTGGCTGGCGCTTGGGGTCGCTTAAGCATTTGCTTGATCAAATAAATGTATCACACGTTGATTACGGAGAGGGCTCCATTGAAAAACGGAAGATACTCAGACTATTCATTTATCGGTACCATTATAAATGGTCCGTCCACGCGAGACGTATGTATGCAGCTCGGAAAAAAGTCGCCTAATCACCATTTTGCGTTGCTATTTCATCGGCAATGTACATGTCAAATCAAAACATTAAAATGTATTATGTAAGTCTGGATGAAATTATCTCAATAAATGTTGACTCCGAACAAAATAAAAGTTAAAACGCTCCCCCCCCCCCCATGCTGAAAGCCATAAGCACAAGCCCATTTTTTTTAAAATGATGTCAAGGTAGGGCTCCACTGCACTGTAACCGGTCATTTCGGCACCTTGTCAACTCGGCACCCACCAACTCGGCACCAAAACTGTTAAATAAATATGCATTAGCAAGTGACCTACGTGCGTAGGGGGTAGTAATTGACCACCCCCTCACCCCCCTCAGATCTCGGCCATCGAGTGACGAACAATTATAAAACTCGGTGAATGCATAGAACAACTTAACATGAACATACCCAAGAAATTTCATGACTACAGGTTAAAGGGTTTTGGAATTATGGCTAATTAATTATTCATATGCACCAATGGTAATTCTGCTTTGTGTACATTATGGGGAGATTCAGTTTTTGCGGTGCGTATAGCGCCTAAATTATTTTCGCTACGCGCTTACCCATGCTCGGAATTTATGTTTTTGGTATCAAAAGATGCGCAAGACTCGAGGCTTAAAAGTCAGGAAAGCTTGGGTCGGGGCATTTTTTTGCAAAGGTATCGCGGAAAAAATTGAACGGGGGGGGTGCGGATTCCGCCCTCTGGCGCTTTTAGGGTTAAGGTCGATGAAATACGTATACATCTGGGTTTTTTTTTCAATGCACAATTAGTGATATTAAATATTGGAAGTGTAAATGATCAGTTTTTGTGCGCTAGAAGCCTGCCTGATGTTCATAAGCTGTCGTGCTTTCACAATTTTATTGTGGTCTTTTTAATGACTCCGTACGGCAAACATTATCTGTGAAGCCTATATTCACAGAAGCCAGTACAACTAAAACCAACAGTATCAAAATCGATGCGTGGCAAGATGAGAAACAGTAGTCAATTTTTGTTTGGCCTAAAGTTTGTTGGTCCCATTAACGATCAAAGATAACTGAGGTGGCCACTCATTTTAACGCTGACCTTAAATCAGACACTGCCGTTTAGCGATCAGTTTAGGTGCATACCCATACCATGTTTGATACCTCTAGGTTCAGCTAGATATGGCACTCTCAAAAGCTGGAGTTTTGTCCTTCATCCTGCCGGTCTTCCTGGCAGGTTTCGTAACCCGTCCTCCGATCATTGAAGATTCAGCTAAGCAGCTCGCTAATCACGTGCAGAATGCCAACATTTCAGTTGAGGTTGTATCTGAGAAAATCAACCAACTCGTCCACAGTTCTGGCTTCAAATTCCTTCTTGTCTACGGACTTGCTGCCGTGCTGACTTACTTGGCTGTTCAGCTGTACAAGGCGGTGACTGAGCCCTTGGCACTCTACTGCGATGAGACCAAATATACGTATTTAGTGGACGGCCCAGCCGACGGCAAATCGGCTGAGGAACGAGTGAGGGATTTGAAGAGATGTCGGAAGGTCGGAGAGGTTCCTCCTGTCTACCCGAATGGCTGGATGTCTATCCTGATGTCGTCTGAATTGAAGAAGAAGGAGCACAAATTCGTTGCCGTTGCTGGTAGGCCCACTAAAAAACTAACCTTAGTTGAAATAAATGAATTATATGGAGACTCACCCCACGCAAACCAAGTGAGTCCACAACGTCAAGCAAGGTATTCACTTTTCATTATTATTGGCCATTTAAGTACCGGCTCCCTCTCATTTTCTAGGTAAGAACTTGGTGGTATTCCGAGGAGAAAGTGGGCGGCCCTACGTCGTTGACGCCTACTGTGCTCATCTAGGCGCCAATCTGGCCATAGGTGGCTCAGTACACGGTGAATGCATCGAATGTCCCTTCCATGGCTGGAGATACCGGGGAGAAGACGGCAAGTGCGTCCATATTGGATACGCTCAAAAAGGTGTATATTAACAAAGCTTTTTAGCATGAAATTTATCAATGCAAACATTGTGCGAAGTACCAATGCCAACTTAATTTTAAATTAGGGGTTCATTTAAAGGGTAATCACCCAACACACTGAGATTTGTTTTTTTATTTTTTTATTGCCGGAACATAATCAAACTTATCTAATACAGAGAACGGGTCAAATGGGAAATATGGGAATTTGGCTACATAAAGCGACTTTGGACCACAGATAGATTGGAACTATATGTGACATATCTTTGTTGCGGGTTAGGTCAGGTCGGGTTGCGGGCTGCGTTGAGTGGTTCGGGACGTATAGGACGGTGAATGGAATAGGTCCCTTTCAAATGACGTTGTGTTTGGTTGGGTCGGGTTGGGTCGTGTTTGGTTGGGTTAGCCGGTTGGGATGAAACAGGTTTGGTTGAGATGGGCTACAATGTGTTAGGTCTGGTTTGGTTGGGTTGTGCTTTAGTTGGGTAGGGTTGGGATAGGCTGTGTTGGGTCGGGGTAGGTAGGGTCGGGGAAGGGTTGAGTTGGGTTGGTTCGGTTTGTTAGGTTTGGTCTGGTTGGAGTAGGGCTGGGTCGGGATAGGCTGTGTTGATTGGGTTGGATTTAATTCCGCCCAGTTGGTTTGGTTTGGTTGAGTTGGGTTGAGTTCTTTGGAATGTTGGGTTAAATATTCCTATAGTTAGAATACATGTAGATTTTTTTTTCAAAACATTGTATATCCATTTTTTTTTAAAGAGAAACATTTCAACGATTACGAAACTTTAAATAATATATTACGACAGCCGTTTTTAAACTTCACCTTTCGCTTTATTAATTGAGCAAGTTGTGTTAAACTACATAAAAGCTGTCAAAAGTGACTTTGGACAGCCAGGAGAGGGTGTGGATTTCTAAAAGGTAAACAAAATGGCATTTATCGTCTTTTGGAAAAAACTCTTCACATCGAAAGTCAAGATGTAACACTGACACATCAGTAAAAGTGCTATCAAATCCCGACAGTACCCGACTTTGTGAAGATCCCCACCTACCAGTCCTGCGAAGTCAATCACAGAATCTGGCTGTGGCACCATGCTGAAGGCAAGGAGCCCGACTGGCAAGTCCCGGAGCTCGAACATCTAACTAATGGGAAACTTCAACCTGTTGGCTTCACGGTTTGCGAACTCGACAGCCATAACGAGGTTAGTCCTTCAGTCTAAATGAACAATAAGACATTGATCAGAGCCTTTTTTCGGCCTGATGTCATTTGGGAAAGACTGATTACAGATGTTAAAGTCGATGTCACTGCTGGTAAATCATTGATGTGCACACTGTTTATCGATTGATATTTTTTGTAAGTCAAAAAGTCTTGAGCTTCTTTATATGTTTCTGCCACGTTCATGTTAGACAGTTATACAGAGTTTGTACATTATTCTTCGCTTGGAAATTGCCAACTCGTTTTCTTCTTTCTCTTCATCAGGACACCCCTGAAAACGGAGCTGATGTCGCCCATCTAGATTACCTTCACGGGCCGTGAGTTCATTAAGGAAAGAGATTATTATTTTCGCGTTACTTTGCCGTTGAACAAAGGAACTTAATTTCTTCTTCGCTTACGGTGTGAGTCAACAATTATTATTATTTATTTTTTTATATGTGGCTCACTCCATTAAAAAATAGCACAGGAATAAAGTACCTGACGTTATTAACTATATACTGTGAATAGTTCGAGTAATTTGCACGCTCCTTTCATAAGTTAGGTCAAATTATGCCACAAACTTGAGCTGTCCACCGGTCCTTTACCGTAGGGTGGTCCTTCCCACCGCAAACATTGAATAAGGGCCCCGAAAAAAAATTGGATTTTCGATGCTCTGTGGTGTGATTTGAAGCAATTTCTTACGACTTTCCTCCATGCTTTAACTAATATTTTCGTTGCAAAAGATAATTATTTGAACATCGTTTTCGAGGTTGGAGACATTGAAACAGCTATCGGTATTCTGAGCTATTGGCGTGGGGTTCGGGGCCCGCTTAAGGGCCCCTAAAAAAAAATTGGATTTCGATGCTCTGTGGTGTGATCTGAGGAAATTTCTTACCACTTTAACCAATAATAATCTTAGCACAAAAGATAATAATTTAAACATAATTTTCGAGGTTTTCTCAGCTAAACGCATAAGAAAATTTTGTGAACATTGTTTTCGAGGTTGGAGTCATTGAATCAGCTACCAGAATTCTGAGCTATAGGCGTGGGGTTCGGGCCCGCTTAAGTGCCCCGAAAATTTTTGGATTCTAAATGCTCTGTGGTGCTATCTGAGGCAATTTCTGACCACTTTAACCAATATTTTCTAAGCAAAAGATACATTGTAGTACATAATAGGGCCCATGGCGTCATGAAGATCAATGATCATTTTTTAGAAACTCAAAATCTCAGTGGGGGGGGGGGCGACTGGGGGGGCGACAAAGTTTCATGGGGGGCGGTCGCCCCCCCACGCCCCCCCGGTGGCTACGCCACTGCATGGATGGTATCCCGGCAGAAGTATACAAGGCTGCCGGCCCAAATCTGGCGAGACGTTGCATGTTCTTTTTATATACGGATCTGGGAAGAGGAATTTATTCCCACTGATGCTCGTGACGCCTTGATTGTCACTATATTCCAGAAAGGTGAGAAGACGAACTTTTGAAACTATCGAGGTATCTCTGTGCTCTAGCTGGAAAGATCCTCGCACGCATTCTTGCATGCCGCCACACTCCATTGCTGAAGTGAAGAGGTCATCCCGGAGTCGCAATGTGGTTCAAGGAGTTTGAAAACAGACATTTTCCAGTTAGCAAATTTGCTGATATCAGTATCTGAGTCCAGTAGTCCAGGCACCAGTCGTTTAAGACGAGCCCAAACGGCAGAGACAAGGAAACTGGTTACGATTATCTTTGAATGGGGCGGAGTGGATTAACAAGCGAAGTCGAGAGACCACGCTCCTTTGACAAAACTTCAAAAACTAAAAAAACAACTAACCTAAAGTTACAGTCATGTATCCCTTTTCCTAACAGGAGGGCTTTCGTTGGTCAGGCCCACTTTACCGACGTCAGCTGGGAGCCACACCCTACCGACAAGCATGTGGCTTTACTTCGTATGTCCACCAAACCCCCGTATTTTTTGGTCTGCTCAACCTGCCGGCAAACACCGTCCAAATCGAGCAGGTGGGTAGAAATAGATGAATATGCCACATCAAGCTCATTTTAAACCCATCCTGAGGTCGGGGATATAGGGGTTTTTATAAACACAAAAGTTTAAAAGGAGTACGATTAGCACATGTAAGCTTACTGCTGTGCAATATAAGCCAAATGTCGACATCCACGAATACAATGTCACATTCGTGGATTACAATGGACCCATCAGAATGTCATCCATTGGTTAAAATTCGATGGGAACTTATAATTATACAGGTTAACCCTAAAAGGGCCGGGCTATTTTGACCATCTTTCAGCCGGGGGGGGGGGGACGGGGGCGGATTATGCCGCCCCCAAGATCTCGGCCATTAGAGCGACGAAAAATTATGAAATTCAGTACATGCATAGAACAAATTATCATAAACATACATAAGAAATGTCATGACTATAGGTCAGAGGACTTTGGAATTATGGCTAATTAATTATTCATATGCACAAATGGTAATTCTGCTCTGTGTACACTACTTATATTGGGAAATTAAGTTTTTACGCCGAAAAAAAACTTTCGCTGCGCGGCAACCCGCGGTCCGATTTTTATTTTTTGTATCAAAAGATGCGCAAGGCTCGAGGCTAAAAAGTACTGTTTTCAAGAGTATTGCGGAAAAAGTCGAGGGGGGGGGGCGGATTCCGCCCCGGCCCCTATCGGGTTATTAAATTGGAAACAGGTGTAAAAGCCTTTTCGCCTGACGATTGATCATGACAGATAGGACCCTGTTTTGCCACTTTACACCTGGACAGTCCCGTACTGGGTGAGCTCCAACTTATAATATCCGTCACTCCTGTTGGACCCATGCGACAGAGGATTGTGACCACTGGGTATACCCGGAGAGGACCTATCTCATTCTACATTGGCAAGAAGGCCTTGTATGAACAGTACTACCAGGTAAGAATTCCGCCTTCCCCAGCCGAGCTCATGGCCATTCCTCCTCCTCAGCCACGTCAGTCCGTACTGTCATTCTCTCTAAATTCCAAAAAGTGAAATTAGGGACTAGAAGTTTTAGAGTGAAAATAAGTCTTATTTTCGATTGACATGAAAAAATGAACCACTTCAGTCGAAGATTGAGTGAAACCTCGATCTTTACGTTTGAAGAAAAATCACTCTAAAACGTCTAGTCCCTAGTTTCCGACTGTGGGAGTGAATCTTCACTCCAGTGGAGTGAATTTTCACTCTTTAGAATTTAGAGAGTTCAGTTCCCGTAGGCCTACTGTCGTGTCTGCCCTACCACATGATTACCATACATACACGGATCGCCACGTCTCATTTTTGGCAAGATCATTGGCCCATCGGTATGTGTTCCTTTGGAAACAGCATTGTGGAGCCACATTGATCCACTCTCGCTTCTTGTTGTGCAAGTCAAAGGAATCATGACCGCAGAGTAAACAACAAATCATGGAATCAGCCCAAGGCTTTTACAAAATATCTAAGAAAAAAAATCCAAGCATAAAATGAATCAGATACATGTACATGTACATGCATTAAAGACTACTTATAAACATGGCCCATTCCGGACCTCATAGGGAACGGGACCGCCTCCTGCAGACCTTTATCATGCCGCCACCATTTCAGTCATGTTCCCTGTATCCAATAACAGTACCGAATGATAATGTTTTCTGTGCAAAAAGAAACCAGATTTTTTTCCCTTCCAGCCTCGCTTTGGTTAAGTTGATTTGAATGGAAAAAAAAAATCTAGATGGCCGCAACATGATAATGGTCTATCGGGCTACCCTATATGCTGCCTGTTAATCTACCCAAATAAGCCTTGCTTCATAATTCACCGTCCCCACTTTATCTGTTCGCCAGCCCGTTGGCCTTTCTCATCAAGTAGGCCCCCTACTGCCTGTCTCGAAATTAATGATAATATGATTTCCTCCACTGTAGATTTGGGGCGACCTTCCGGTGTGGGCCAACAAGAAGTACGTTCGTAACCCCCCGTTTGTGAAGGAAGATCATCTGATAGCGAAACATCGCCGATTCTTCGCCCAGTTCTACTCTGAGAACAGCCCCAAGTACGACCCGAAAGAGGAATCTATGGATTGGTAAAATTACCGTCTAAGGTTAAAAAGAGAGTCGCTCAACTGAAGGGGTCACTTTTACAAATTTTATATGTGTGTCTACATCACTAGTGTAGCGGTCTAGATTATTTGAATTATTTCCTCTTGTTCGCTTTTTTTATTCAGATAAACTATAAACATTAAGCAATTGTCATGAAGAGAAATTGTAAGTGTAGTAATTGCCACATACGATTTGATATCGTGAGCGTAATTGCTTCTTTATAATGTACTACGCTTTATCAGAAAGAATCCACACAATTTTTCACAAACATGGATGACGAGGCGTTAATTTTATTTTATTTTGTAAATGCAATTACCCTTTCGCTTGCCAAAACATATACGTAATCTTAGATAATCACTAAACTAATTTCGGTTATTTTCTTATGTCGCATATTTCACAATTTAAGCGGAACTGCCTGAAAACCATAATAAACATTCAGTTGAAACGATTTTGCTGCTGTTTTTTTTGTAGACCCCGCCCATCAATTTAGTGATGCCCTTAGATCCCACAGCACTCGTCAATAGCATGTCCACCCCTTCCAAACTGCGTGATGTTCTTGTATAGGAGCTTATCAGCTATATCAATCAAGATTAAGATGACCGTAGTAGTTCGCCGAAACATTTGACCGAACTCCTAAAATTTCTAACATGGTCGTATGAGAATACATATCCTGTTCATCTCCAAAAATTCAACTTTCAAAACAATTGCGCTTGTCGTTGTGGACGTTTAAATGGAATTAAGTAAAGTACGACATGTTAAGTCCGATATACAGTCCATGCAGACAGTCAACGTACATCACACCAGACAATTCAGGGATTTATATACATCCGTACTGCTCAAGCTACAAAGTTAATCGTCGATCTACCAGGACCCCAAATTCTTGAATTAATTAAAACATACTCTTATAGAAGTGTCCGCAGGACTTCATTTAAGAAACAGCTGGAGCTCCTTCACACCAAAGTAGTTTTCAAACTCCGTCCAACCCGTCCTAAAAAAAAATCGTAAAACGGGCTGTGGTCAGGGTAGAACGTGTAACTTTGGCCAAATAATATCTAAAATATGATACTGTTCGTTCATAAACAGCCCTCAATACGTCCATCTCGTCTTTATCCCGTCCACAGTCCGTTGGTATCAAGTTCAGATCGGGTAAAATTGCCCGTTCACCTCATGCGGAAAACGTTTCCAAGCAGCCCAAGTCCCTCCATAGTCAGTTTAAACCCGAAGGCTGAACTGGTTCTACCTCGTTCCCAATACGCCCAAACCCGTTCCAACTAGTTCTTTCGCTCGTACCCCCCGCCCTGCAAACAGGACGCTGGGATACTCTGATGAATTCACGCTCTGATTGGTTGGATTTTGCGTGACCTGTGACCTGCGCGTCATCACGGTCATGACTCGGCAAGGTTTGAAACGGCCATTAAGACTGATACTCTTTTATTCCAGTTTAGAAATGTTTTTTTCGTTGACAAGCTTAATAATGTAGGAAATTCTGTAAAACTTATCTGTCTTGTAAATTTACAATTCCTGTCACTTGCTCATGAGGTTCCATTTCGAATCACAAACGGTCACGGATTGCATAAAAAATATGCAACGCTCAAAATTTTGTCCACATGGTCCGCAATGAAACAGAAATCACATCCGGTATGGAATGTGTGCATTTCTATGGGAAGTTTTCGGATAGCATTTGCGCACATCGTCTAACTACGGTCTTGAACAGCTGCAGCCAGATGCTTTATACATAAGTCATTGGCCACTTCCTTCACAAGATTCTGTGAAGCTCATTCCAGCGTCCTGTTTGCAGGGCGGGGGTTATGAGCGAAACTAGTTCTTAACTTCGCTCGTCCCCGGACCCCGCCCTGCAAACAGGACGCTGGGATACTCTGGTGAGCTTCACAGAATCTTGTGAAGGAAGTGGCCTATGACCTATGTATAAGAATCTGGATGCAGCTGTTCAAGACCGTAGTTAGACAATGTGCGCAAATGCTATCCGAAAACGTTCTATAGAATTGCGCACATTCCATACCGGATGTGATTTCTGTTTCATTGCGGACCATGTGAACAAAATTTTGAGCATCGCATAATGCAATCAGACCGTTCGTGATTCGAAACGGAGCCTGAGCAAGTGACGGGAATTGTAAATTTACAACACAGATGAGTTTTACAGACTTTCCTACATTATTACGCTTTTAAACGAGAAAAAAACATCTCTAAACTGGAATAAAAGAGTAATGAATCAGTCTTAACGGCCGTTTCAAACCTTGCCGAGTCATGACCTTGATGACGCGCAGGTCACTGGTCACGCAAAATCCAACCAATCAGAGCGTGAATTCATCAGAGTATCCCAGCGTCCTGTTTGCAGGGCGGGGGTACGAGCGAAGTTCTTAACTCGGCCAATTCGTTCCCAGACAGTTCACCTTGTTCTCACCACGTCCTCATCTCGTCCCAATTGCGTGCGAAACGTAATTGCAATCGCGTCCTGGCCCGACTGCTATAAATACCCAGCGTGTTGTTGCCAGCCCTCATTCGAGTTCACCGCTTCAAGATGTAAACATGCACACGTTATTGATGCCCGACTGCGCCACGTCGTAACACGTCCCTACTAGGATCGAAGTACATGTACGGCAATTCCGTTTGCAGTACGTCCATCTCGTTTTAGTACGTTGTCACTCCGTCTAATTGCAGAACGATATGGCCGCCAGAAAATGTTGACCAGGCTCGAAGTTCTGGAGCACCCTTCCCGTCCGAGCCCGTTCATGAAGTTCGTAAAAGACCGTAATAAGTTGCTACTACGTCCACTCCGTTGGCACACAGTGCGGCCCGTTCGGCAACATTTTTAAGAACTAGTTTGGTGTGATGGGGGTATAAATGTCTGCTATTGGAAAAATACTGTAATACTATTATTCTTTACTATTTTTATTGGCTGTGTATATATTCTCTATTTTAATGGTATCCCGTGTAGGCTGTACTCCTATCTGTTGATTTGTTTTTGTCTCGTCCTGTAGTAGTCCCCTGCATGTGCGCATTTCGTGCCACTTCAAGTTTCGTCATGAGCAGGAACTAATGCAATTAGCATTTACCATGATATATAGGTTTTTTTCTACACATAATGGGCATCTCCACTCCACATCTCCAGCTTGCTTAATAAGTGAAAAAGATGATCAGGAGATTTGCAAAACATGTTAATGCCCGAAAAACAAATGCAATTTGCTCATGACCGCGGTTTGAATTGTTTCTTGAAATAAAATGAAAAAATGTACATCATTGGTTTTGCTGTAATTTTCAGAAATGAACTAATTGAGGGGTTAGTATAATAGATCAAATATTGTTACACTGGCATGTTTGAAGTTTTTTGTTCGAAAATGCTGGAAAACCCAAGAGAAACAAAAATGTTCAAGTAGTCTGGTTCCCTGACTCCACTAAAGATGAAATGGATCAATTTATAGATGTCAGAAAATTGTAAGGTAAGGGAGCCAGTCTAGCTGGCCTGCACCCATGATGAGCTTGTAACCAATAGCAAACAAAATTTGAACTGAAAAAAATTGGTAAATTTGGAGCAGTAGTTGAAAAATAGTTAGGTTTTTCCAACGGTGGTCGGCCGACCACGGTTGGAAATTAATACAAAAATACAACTTTTCTTGGAATTGACTTCACACCAGGTGCCATAATTTTGCAGGATGCTTTAAACTGTTATGTACCAACATCCTAGTAAGGTATTTCGTAAAAATTTGGTAGTTTTGTTTTTCGATATTTACATATGTTGTATATTCTCTGTGTGGGGATAAGGAACTGTTAATTCAGACGAAATACCAAATTAAAAAAACTGAAAATGTGAAAGTGTGAATCAGCAAGAAATAAAACGAGATTGCGTTATTTTCTCGAGTGCTGTAATTTTTATTTTTATGGTGGTTATTATTCATTGTTGGTTTTGTTTCGTTTGAGGATGTCGAAATTTACTCGGAAAACAAATAAAAATTGGAAGTCTGTGGTGATGCAATACGTGCGCATTAATGACCACAAGAAGGGGAGAAAACATGTGGGGTTTTTTTTTGACTGCCAGTTTGTATTTATTTTAATCTATTCACCACGTTTACAGAAAGGCCTAGAGGGCGTTGACTCAATAACTGGTGGTAAATTCCCAGAAGGGTTGCGCAATATATACATGTATAAAGGGGGAAATCCCTCTCGTCATGGCGCGAGCCCTGATCCGTAGTCTTGGTTCATGACGGCTTGCTATTTTTATACATGAGAAATTCTGCAAGAGGGCGCTAGCACCAGAAAGTAAACTCGAGTTAGCATATCAGATTTGGCGAGCTGCGTATAAAAGCTGCTGTTCTAAAGCGCCTGTGCATCTGGAAACAAGAATAGCGTGGTAAAGGTTGCATATCGCATGCAGACAATACACTCGGCACTGTTGCGGTAGATAAGGTTCGAAACTAAATCGTGATCCTTCTGGCTGCTACGGTTTTACGGGTAAATTCGCACGAACTGAATTATCCTACTCTGGCTTATTTTTGTCGGCAGTGACTCTGTACTTGCTGTACTCAGGTACGTAACGTTTAGTCGTTAATTAAGTCGTAAGCAACGTGATTTTACTTGCAAGTTGCATTGCCATGATGGCATTAGTGTTAAACTAGCTCTACTGAGTGGAGCGCTGAATTACGGGTACCCCTCCATACTAGCGCTCCACCGATTCACCATACTTTGGTAGCACCATCACAGTAACATAGTCAAAAACCCACGCGAGGACAAAAAGACCCCCAAAAAACGGTAAAGAGATTATCAAATGAGAGAGACAGTTATCCTGGGTTGATCTATACATTCTTGACATCCCATGAGACCCCTTATATTGTTCCCAAACAGCGAACATTTTGGAAAAAAACAGCAAAATAGTCTGAAAACTTACAGTTCAATGTGTTTGCATGGAGGTTCAGTTCTTGAATTAGCTTGTCGCTGAGGGCGTCTGACGTGACGTCACCGTCGTTGCTCGATCGCGAAGAAAAACAAGTCGCGCTTTATCTGCGACTGTTTTGTGTAATAATACGTGCTCCTTGGGTGTGTTCAAAGCCCATACTGTCGTACGGTGCGGCGCGGATCGGAGCACGTATTATTACACGAAACAGTCACTGATAAAGCGCGACTTGTTTTTCTTCGCGATCGAGCAACGACGGTGACGTCACGTCAGACGCCCTCAGCGACAAGCTAATTCAAGAACTGAACCTCCATGCAAACACATTGAACTGTAAGTTTTCAGACTATTTTGCTGTTTTTTTCCAAAATGTTCGCTGTTTGGGAACAATATAAGGGGTCTCATGGGATGTCAAGAATGTATAGATCAATCCAGGATAACTGTCTCTTTCATTTGTAATCTCTTTACCGTTTTTTGGGGGTCTTTTTGTCCTCGCGTGGGTTTTTGACTATGATGGTGCTACCAAAGTATGGTGAATCGGTGGAGCGCTAGTATGGAGGGGTACCCGTAATTCAGCGCTCCACTCAGTAGAGCTAGTGTTAAACTTAAAGGGGCACTCGGTCTTGAAATCCCCGAAAATGTCATGTTTTGGATTGTTTACTTATCCTATTTCAAACATCTGGGAAAAAGTTCCATACTCGGATGTCAATTTATCTGCTACCAAACATATTAATTGTCACTTCACCTTGTCATTTGAACCAAGAGAAATCCAGGAAGCTGTGTACAGGTGAAAAAAATTTACTCAAAATGTGTTTTTAGAGCACATTTTGGATGCATACGTCGTGCAGAACTAACTTGAAGCAGCCGGTCAAAACTGATTGAAGTGGCTGAAAAGACAGCGGTACGTTATACACGTGACATCAACAACCATGACGTCGCATGAGCCTGCCAATGATAGTGCAATACGTCATTATGAATATTTATTTTCTCATGAATATTTAGTTTATTTCAATGGATACTTCAAATACGTCCAAAGATTGATTATTGCAACAGCGATCGTGCGCGGCCTAGTGGTTAAGAGTCTCGTGTATCAAGAAGGCGTCAGAGGTTCGAATCCCGATGAAGTAACTGACTGATTAATAAATAGAAATTAGGGAAAGGAGAGGGTGAGAGTAGAGGAGAAAAAGTGGAGGAATAACCATAAGAGATGTAACTTTTGGCGCTAGAAAATTAATTGAAAAAAGTGACGTCCGAGTACGGAAATTTTTCCAAAGCGGTGACCACCAATCATCAATGCATAAAACATGGTTTCTTCGATGTCCGCATTAGGCGTACACTTTACGGATGAAATCACAACTAGCACCCAAACAGCTCAACTTTTTGGGGTCGCAGAATGCAGTGGACCCGGAAAGTCGTTCTCGCACGCATTAATACAGGAATAACACAAAAATGCCCAGGTTTTAAAGGATAGTTGTGTGGATGTTTATATCTTGGCAGTGGATATTTTGCCGGAGACGGCAAACCTTCAGTAAACGTTAGTTTGCCGGATATGCACTGAACATGCGCAGTTACTGTTTTTTTTTTATGTTAACATTTCCGGTGACAAATTTTAGTCTGGCTCCATGCCAATATTATCGTTGTATTTTTGTATTAACAAGATGGGAATCAGACCATTTTACAATTTCGGACTTTATTTCCCTTTAAAAAAAATCCTCCAGACAGAGCCACAAATCTGAAAAAGAAAAAGTAATACTCTGCAATAAACTGTTTGAGACATATTAAAATAATAAAAGAAGAATATTCTTATTTATTTGGGGATTGGAAAAAAAAAACTTAAAATTGTGGCGGGGTCAGGATTTGAACTCTTGACATCCCACTCACTAGAGCTATTGCTTAACCACTGCACCGACTGTGCTACACAACTTTGGTGGGAATTCAATACATGTTATAATTCAGCCCTATCTTAAAGAGTACAGCGCCCTCTGTTGATATGGATTGCAGCCGGCAAACCTTTAGCAAACGTTTATTTTGCCGGCGTTACCTCCGGCAAAATATACACTACCTTATATCTTCTTAATCTTAGTTCTTTCTGATAAACATCATTTCATTCAAAGCGCGTGTTGTTGAACGCAGTGTCTCTTTAATTAATTACATGTGCTTTAATAATTTACAGGATATAACATCATGTACACAATATACATACATGTAAAATTGTACATGTATTTCGGTACTGCATGTACTGTGTAGTGCCTAGTGGAAGTGTGTCAGTTATCTGCCAGTTAACACATCAATGTTCACTTCACCTTGTGATTTCAGATTTTTTCACCTAAAAAGACGAATCCAGAAAGCTCTGGAAATATGACATTTTTCGGGAAAATGTGTTTTGGAAAGAATGTTGCAACCTGACACTACTTCAGCGGTTATGTACAAAGTCTATGGAGAGTCATGAACATTTTCGTAGTATTTCCTAACAAAAATGGAAATGTTTTTCAGTCCCAGACTCACGTCTTATCATTTTTGCAATGACTGACCTTCATTGAGATGATAAATGAAGAAAAAAGCAGCGTCAGGTTGCAACATTCTTTGCTGTGTTTTTAGAGCACACTTTGGATGCCCCATCAGCTCAGCAGCAGACGGTCTTGGTGGCGATTTGTGGCATTGGTCATGTTGGTTATTGATTTATGCAGTGCATGTGACGTGACATTGACAAAGCACCACCCGTCCAAGCCTTGGTCAAGGCGCTAGTTGCTATTCATCCGGCCGTAGCGCGGTAAACGATATCCTCGCTAGGTAGTGCTAAGAATGCAGTGCATTAAAATGACAGTGTGAACAGCGACCTCACACGGCCACTATTTTTATGCAAATCATTGGACCCAAAAGATTGGGTCCAACTGATTTTTAATGCACTGCATGCATAGCGCTACTTAGCGAGGATATCGTTTACCGCGCCTTGACCAAGGCTACACCCATGACCAATGATAGCTAGTGCAATACGTCATCATGGATATTTAATTTTTCATGAATATTTAGTTTATTAAATATATTCATTAGCCTTATACTTAAAAACAATTGATTGTCCCTTACTGGCAACGATCGTTCAACTAGTGTAGCAGATAAGGCTGGTGTGATTAAATAACAAGATTGCGGTTTCGAATCCCGGTGAAGGAAGTTACTGGTACGGAAGACTTTCTAAATGTGTTTTTGATATATTGTAGGCCAAGCACATATTTATTCCCATTCATACCTTTGCGGTCACAAAATCAAAACATTTCAGAACAAGTAAAAAAAATACACAATTTCAAACGATTTTGTTGAACAAGTTTTATACTTCTAGCTGTATGTCCCTCTCCATACTCCCCCAAGTAGTTTTTTTACAACTCCAGTTATGTTATGGAGATTGGCTCGCGCGTACTGCCATGACTTTGAAATGTTCTTTCCAATTAACAGCATTTCGTTCAAAGCGAGTTTTGTAGCCCAATTGGGCTCATTCCAGGACGCAATGTCCCCATAAGGTACCCCTGAAGTAAGACTAATGAATATTTAATAAATTACATATTCATGATAAATTCAATATTCGTGATGAGGTATCACATATTATTGGCTAGTGCGTTGTCACGCCCACTGCATATGTACAAGCAACTTCAATATATGGCTGCCTGCATGATCAGCTGTCCGAACGATGTGTGCAACCAAAATGTGCTCTGAAAACAAATATTGCCTTAGATGTTTTCAGTTTTCCCGGGCCTTCATGGATTTGTCTTTAATGGTGAAAATTGTTGTTTTTTGCGGCGAATAAGTGGTGGCAGGATACGGAGCTCTAGTTCCCGCATAATGTAGCAGGCCTGGTTCCCAATAAGGGCAGCCACAGCAGGTTTAAAAACCGTTTTTTTAAATGCATGATTAATGTTCTAATGTAAACTACAGGTACTGGTACTTGATTAAATAGCAATAGTGTGACATCATTTTCTCTTGAATAAACACAGCTTTACCATGGAAACAGCCACTCATGGCAAAATAGGGTATTTCCGCGGTTAGGGCAAATAACCACTGCCTTCATAAATACTGTTTTGGTACGGGTCAATATCATTTTGGTTAAAAAAACTTCTAATGTATGTTAGGCACTGTATACATGTTTTACGGTGTACATATGTACATGTATACATGTATGTATAGTCAGGTGGCTTAGATCTAATTTTCGTCAAGATCATGACCGCCTGGTCCAAAGCACCAAACTTGGCAGATAGATTCTAATAGCCCTAGAGAAGATATTTAGAAGGGGTGACACCTGAAATTCTTTTGGGAAGGGTGCCTAATTTGCATAAATCGTTAATCCCTGCCGTGTAATATATTTATTCCCATATTTGGGTATATTTTTATTTTTGTATTTTTTTGAAAAGTGTATTTTGGGGATTCTACTTGCATATCTTTACTTTAATAACATTTTCCAAAGCATATAAGTGACTGAATAATTATGAGGACATAGTAACGATCCAAAATGGCTACTATTATGCCCTAAATTGCGTGCATTTACCTTGTCCCCAGACATCATCAATTAGTCTTGCCAAACATCAGCATTGATGAACTTCAAATTCACCACGTAGCTTACTGGTACAGTTACCCTATTGAAACCTTATGCAAAATTATGTGAACAATGAGAACATTGTGATATTTAGCCCAGAAAACAAAAACGGGGGAAAAAAACGAGGTGTCCATAAATTGGGCTAACAAGTAAGGTGAAGGGTTGCCTAACATGGAAGACTGGAACAAGTTCAAGGAAATTCCCAAAATTATTGTGGAGAAAACGTTTTGGCGTAGACAAAATTATTGTAAACAACAATAATCTCTTATTTGGGGGGATTTTGTTGAACTTGTTGAAGTCCCCACGTTACCCTTCCCGTAGTAGCCCAATTTACGGACACCACATTTTCTCCCCTTTTTGGGTCTTTTGGGCCAAACATCAAGATGATATCAATTTTCACATGATTTCCCACTTATTTTTGTTCTAAAGGTTAACTATGTCAGTAAGTAGGCCTACCTTTGTGAATTTGAAGCTCATCAATACCCACGTTTGGCGAGACTAGTTGATGATATCTGAGGAAAAGGTAAAAGGTAAAATTAGGCACCCTTCCCAAAAGAATTTCGGGTGTCACCCCTTCTAAATATCTTCTCTAGGTCTATAAGAAGCTATCTGCCAAGTTTGGTGCTTTGGACCAGGCGGTCACGATTCCGACCATATGCCACCTGACTACAATGTAGTAGGAGTTCAGTTGTCATATGGATGGCGTGTACTGTACTGCATGAATGCAGCGTGGACTCGGCCATCTATATTCTGGCACTAAACAAACACCAGCTTTAATATTTACATTCAGAAATCTTGTTGGTTAATCTGTCAAAAATGATAACTCTTCCACCCCTTTCTGTTTATAGATTTAAAGGGAAACCATATTGAGGATTGAGGTGCAGTGTTGAAATGAGCCCTACAGAACGACTCTCTCGTTCACAGAAGGCAATACCTCACGACTGAATATCACTGATGTACATACACATGTACATGCATTACCTAACTTGGTGCGAACAACTACAACTAAGAACTAAACGGTTAAAGGATCCCAATAAACATTTACAGGACTTACACCAGAACTTTGCCAAATATTCTCATAACTTACGTAAAGTTTCGTGCTTTGAATTAACGTGCATTGCAACTCGTCTAAATGGCAAACTTATTAGGTCAAAGCGTTACTCAAGCGCAATTGAACCCTCATCAACTATCACTCCTCTTCGCCCAACAAGCAACTGCGCAGGCTGCCGTAGACAGAAAGAGCGAAGCCTTCAAGAAACTGGTCGTGGAGGTTCAAACAAGCAAGCAGGATGCAGAACGTTACAAAGAAAGGTCAAAGTACCTGGAACTGGACGTTGCTCGAACGGATGCTTACCTTGCAAAGGTACGACAGCAGTTCACTGAACAGCAGAGAAAGAACGCAGAACTGAACGCGGAATTGGCAAACTCTCGGAAGCGAGAGAAGATTTGTGCCAGATGTCATGGGAATGAGGATGAGAGGGGCGGGGTTACCAAGATTCAAGGGGGAGATCAGTCATCATCTTATTCAAAGGAAGAACCTGGAAAGGCCCAGAAAGCTTCACAGAAGACCGGCGGAGATAAACATGAGGTTTGTATTTCATTGAAAAAGACAAAAATTGATATAATATTTGATTTTCATTTGAATCCCAAGGAGTCTTTTTCCGAGTCCTACGTTTAGATAAAGGTGATAAACTTCAGAAACTGAACAAATGGGTCTAACCTTTTGGGGTTTTCATTATGATTACGAGTCTGAGTAGTTAGACAAAAAGAGATGTGATGCGATCAAGCTACAGGAGTCGTTTGTCGACCCTGGTCAAAAAATTTTTATTACAGATTTGAAAAGAGCACAATCTCAGCATTACTGCTGTGAAAACTGTAAGTTGATACCATCTGTAGTTCAACAATTATGGAAGTTGGAACACCAAGAGATGTGATGAAGTGATGTGATGAAGTGGTCTTATTTTGCCCTGTATCTCCAAATAAAAATTCCTGACAAACGACTCATTTAGCTAAGCTTGATCGCATCACATATGATGAAAACTGGGATGTGGTTGAGTCATTCACAAGTCCATCACAAGTCATCCAGACCTCATTCAAATCACAAGCTAGTCAAATTGTTACTGTTTTTGCACTGTTTCTTGCGACTGGGCTTGTGAAAGGGTTTGTGATTTACATGTGATGGACTCAATTACACTCCTGGATGAAAAGTTACAAAGACTCAATTCTTACTTCTTTTGCAATTTAAGCACCGACAATATGTATATTGCTTGATAATGATCCCGTTTGTGCTTTTACATTGTGTTTATTTGCTATGAAACAAAACTCGGTGGCAACTTGTGCTTGTGACTCGAACTAAAAACACTGCGAAATGTTAAAGAGGTTGTGGAATGCTCGAAGACATTTCTGTCATTTTTTGGGTATGTAGCCTAAGGTGTGATGAAATAAAAACGACTATTGTTTCTGTCATGAAATGAGTACAAAGGTTACTTTTGAGAGCTATTTTTCAGGTCCTGTTTCGACCCGAACGTGCAATTTGCGTAAAAGTCGTCGTTGCGGGCAGCAAACAAAACACAGTAAATTGTGACATAATAAACAGGACTCGTTTATGCTACTCTGCATCGGGAGTCCTGTTTATTACGTCCCGATTTACTGTGTTCTATTTGCTGCCCGCAACGACGACGTTTACACAAATTGCACGTTCGGGTCGAAACAGGCAAGACAGGACTTGAAAAACAGCTCTCAAAAGTACCTTTTGTACTCATTTTATGACAGACACAATAGTCGTTTTTATTTCATCACACCTTAGGCTACATATACCCGAAAAATGACGGAAATGTCTTCGAGCATTCCACAACCTCTTTAAGCGGTGTCGCTTTGTGCTCTGCGTTTGCTGGAATTCGCGTCTTTTTTTCGCGGTCTCCTCAAATGTAAAAATACATTTAAAAATGCCCATTCTGGACAAACTGTCAGTGCTGAGATTTGGTTAGAAAAGTTTTAGCAATATGCTCTAGAGAAGGGCTGTGGAAAATTGGGAGTTATTTTCTTTGATTCATTTTTTTAGTCAAGGTACCATCTTTATGGTCTTTAATTTTTACATAGGATAATCAATATATCGAATATTCTCAATATTAGATTTCCGATATATGTGTTGATTATTCAAAATTCAGATATTGCGGTGCTTACTTTTGCATCACAGTGAGAACTGTTTTGTTGCGTAGCACCTCATATTTCAGCATCTTTGAAATCAGACTTAGAAATTTCTATTTAGAATTTGTCTTCAAGATGACATCAGTTGCTGGATTTTGCAATACACTTATTAAAGCATTGATTACTCAGTCTGGGCAGAGCAATGGAATGCACACATGTACGTGGTCATTGCTGAATATAGACATGCAGTACACTGGTACTTGGCACTCCCATTAGTACCGGTATTTCTAGGTGGGGGAACCCCAGAACATTGCAAGTTCAGACATGCTAGTATGTTATTGCTCGCCAATTGAGGCAGACCTTGCCAAACCAGAAGGCTTGCCAACGAAAGTTCCTTGATCGATTTCTCTTGTTCTGAATTCTGTCATGTTTATTTTTGACTGTCATGGTTTTCATTAAGAACGGTTACTCATTTCGGTTGTGATTTTTTTTTTCTACATAGAATGCTGGTTTTACTTTCTGTTCGTTAATCCATGCATGTTGTTCACTGAAGAAGGTTAAAACACAACCAGAATGAGCACGGTTTTGGTAACCGAGAAAATAGTTATGTTTCCCAATACCGATGTTCTCCAGCCCTAACCCTAATCTTAAGGATTTTGGGGAACATAGAAATTAGGGAACATCGGGTAGACCCCGTTGTTTGGGGTAGTGTTACTGGAAACACTTTTAGTTGGCCTAAGATGATAGCACAAAGATGAATGCACACGCTACAGACACGCTTTATTTGTCTGTGAATGCATTTTATGATTTGACTGTAAGGCCCCAAGTTGAAAAAATGTAAAAATAATAAGATTTTTAGAAAAGAAATTTACAACATTCTGAACTGTCAACAAACTGTACGTGGATGTTATTTTTTTTACCCCCAAAAACTTTAAAACCAAATAAGTACAATGAGCATTGCGTGTTTTGAAGGTGACTGCTCTATCATGTCTATGTTCGACACCCCTATGTTCCGACAACCTACAACCTGTAGATTGTGTTACTCCCGGGTAGGGTTAGGGTTAGGGTTAGGAATAGGAATATGTGCAGTCGGAACATAGGGGTGTCAGAACATAGAGGTGTAACCGTTTTGAGTAAGTACATGTATTATAAATAATTATAACACACTTTCTGTTCACAAATGATGCAAGATGTTAAGGTTGTAGGCCTACTACATGTAATGGTGCCAGGTCCCAATTTCATGGAGATGCCAAAGAGGAGTTACATGTACATTTTTGTACTAAGCAAATTTACATTCTGAGCATACATGTACAAGAACATCATATTGAGGATTACAGTACATGTACAGGGTGAGTACATGTTGCAGTTTGACTGGTGATAACCCGTTTGTGCTAATCAGATAATATCTGTTTTCAGCAAATTTCATCGCTTTATTAGGAACTCCATGCAATTGGCACCAGGTAATTAGGGAGGTGCTTGAAACATTGCTTTATACCACTATAAGTAACTGAAGCAGGTAGATCTTCCCCTCCCCTGCCAGCCTGTTATCTGCCCCACTCCAACTCCACCTGACTTCTTATTTATATCACTATATCCTGTTCTTCCAGTCGTCCAGGCCAGCTGATGAGCAGCCTAGTAGCAGACCATTCCGGCCCAAGCCTGCTGTACCCTTCCAGCCCAAGCCTGGTGTATCGTTTGAGCATCATGAGCTTTTCATCCACCAGATGATGCTGATGAAACAAGAACTGACAAGACTAGCCAAGGAGAAAGGCCAAGATGTCGACAAAATCTTGGTGAGAAGTTGTGTTTTAGTCATCAAATCCTGGGGCAAATATTCTGCTTTTGTGAATTAACACTAGAAGGAGAAGAAGAACAAGCTTGTCATTGGAGAGTTTCTGACGAAATTGCAAAAGCGACTTGCTGAAAGTATCACTGAAGTAATGTTCTAATGAAATCCAGATACATGCATGTGCTTTATTATGGAAATTATTGAAACCCTATAACTCTAAAGGGGCCGGGTTATTTTGACCATCTCTCAGCTGGGGGGGGGGGGGGGGGTTTCCGCCCCCCCCTAAGATCTCGGCTATCGAGTGACGAAACATTTTGAAACTCGGCACATGCATAGAGCAACACTTCCAAAACATACCCAAGAAAATTCATGACTATAGGTCAAAGGGTTTTGGAATTATAGCTAATTAATTGTTTATATGTACGAATGGTAATTCTGCTCTGTGTGCACGACGTATATGCGAAAATTCAGTTTTCACAGCGCGTAACGCCGGAAAATTTTTTGCTACGCGGCAACCCGTGGTCCGATTTGTATGTGTTTGGTATCAAAAGATGCGCAAAGCTCGAGGCTAAAAAGTCGTAACAGCTCGGGTCGCGAAAAAATTTTTTTTTAGAGGCTATCATGAAAAATGTTGAGGGGGGGAGGGGCAGATCCCCCCCCCCCCCCCGCCCCTTTAGAGATAAGTGTGGATGTCTTAGTTTACACAAGACACAGGGAGCATGTATATTGCACACATAAAAAAGTACATGCACATACTGTGCATTGTTATTTGCATTGATATCTATTTTTAGGTTCTAGGCAAAACTAGGTTAATACCATTGACAAAGAATCGGGAATTTCCCTTCATACTATTTCGCAATCAGGGAAGCTTGGAAGTACAATAATGATTGATAGCCTTATTGTGCCAGCCTGTTGAACTGAAACTATGACCTCTGTAACAAAACAATCATGACAATGGAATCATGTAGTTGAATACTAGTCACGCTAGTGTGATGAATGGGAGCAATTGTGCGTTACATTGTAAATAATAGAGATAATCCTCTTTCAGGTTCCTTCTTGCCCAATCCCAGTTAGCAATCCTAGTGAGCATCTGGGAAATACCCTTACAACATCATCTGTCAAAATTGACCATTGTAAAAAAGGACCCAATTCAACATTTTTCTACCATTTGCAGCAGATTTCACAAAGCAGTGTGTAACTTACACAATGTTCAAATGTATAAAATTCACGCAACAAATTGGTTGCACGGCTGTGGTCAATTTCACAAAAATCAGTGTAGCCAGTCAACATTTAACAAACTTAAACAGTCTTTGAGTTTGAGGCACCTCCAACTGCCACTTGAAAATATATATGTCTAACTTTCTTTAAAAGTTTGAGGCGACGCTGAAAATCTTGTCATTAGGTAAAAGAGCAATTCACCTCAGAAAACAAAGCTGTGAGTTTCTGGTTTCAACCTTGATAAAGTTGAGCAATGACAGACTCCACAAGAATCGCAATTGCAGGAACAAATGAAGTCAGTAACATGGTCCATTTTTAGTGGCTATGCCAAACATGTACATTTAAAAATGACATGTATATAATTTGTTGTGTAAGTTGTGGACGACAAATGTATCTGGTACTAATTGTGAAACTTCCAGAAAATGAGTCATATTACTGAACATGTAAAACTTGCGCAATGTTGCTCAACTTCGCAATAACATGTTGCTTAAAGAGGCGTAGCAAGGTCATTTTTATTGGGGGAGGGACTTGAAAAAGGGCACTCATCCATCTGTGCTGAAAAATAGCCATGTTTTTTTTCACTTGTCACTTGGCCTCCGTACATGCCGTAAAATCAAAAGTTATTTTTTTTTTGGGGGGGGAAGGGGGGTGGCAGGGCTGTTCAAATTGGAGGATTATGGGCACTATCTGACAGTACATGTAGGTGGCAGTTATCAGGGTGGCACAATTGCCGACATTCACGCCAAATTCCAAAAACAGCACTCGTAAGAAAGGCTGTGGCTAAAAAAGGGCACTCGTGTTTTTTCTTTTTGGGGGGGGGGGGGAGGGAAGGTAATGGCTGGGCTGAAAAAAGGGCAGTTGTTTACAAAAGGGTACTTTTTCCAAGTACTTTTTGCATATAATTTGTTGCGTAAGTTGGGGACGTCAATTGTACAGGCACTCATTGTGAAACTTTAAAAAAATGAGTCATAACCAAACATGTAAAAGTTGCGCAATGTTGCTCAACTTTGGCAATAATAAGTTGCTTAATGGGCGTAGCAAGGTCATTTTTATTGGGGTGAGGGGAAGACTTGAAAAAGGGCACTCATCCATCCAATTATCGGACAGTACATGTAGGTGGCGCTTATCAGGGTGGCACAATTGCCAACATTCAAGCCAAATCCCAAAAGGTCACTCCTTAAAAAGGCCCCCCGCCTACATGTATAGCGGCGGGGGCTGCTATTTCGTAAATATTCGTGAAATTCACTGCAACAAGTGCAATAGCCCAAATCTACCGGTAGGGCAAGGACAATGAAAGAATATTGCATTTCAGGCGTGGGAGGAAAACCCTGCAATACCTTTCCAGTGAAAGCCCACAGAATCAGGCAGGGACTGAAAACTCAATGTACTTGATGACTGAATCGTAGAGTTCTATGATAGTACAGAATACCTACCTGTACATGTAGGCCTAATAGAAAACAAGAATTGGAACCAATCATGAGCAAGCCCGAGAAAGAATTATGGTCAACCATAGTTGCATTATATTTGCAGAGACCCACTCAACCATAGTTGGATTAGTCTAGTCAACTACATGTAGACCGATCTACATGTAGTAAACCTTGCCTAATGGTCATTTCGTTTGACCAAACGCACTCGTGCATAATGTCTGTCATGCCTGCACAAAATAATAACAGTGATAATGATGTATACATGTATATCCACCATTATTGGTGCTCAAGGCGTTGCATCATATTGCCCAGCTCATTGGGCCAATATTCCAACTGTAGCTCCCTGGGGAGTATACAGCTTGATGCTGCCATTCGGCGCAAAGCAGCTAAATCAACCACAATTACTATCTCTGCCCTCACAGGTACCTATTTACTCCTGGGTGGGGAGAAACAATGAGTGACAATTGCCTTGCCCAAGGGCACACGCACCACAACCCCAGGTTAGACTTGAACCCACAACCTTCAGAATTACCTGCAGACCACGAATTCAATGCACCAGACCACGAGGCCTCAGCACTCCACAAGGCTGACATGCATGCATGCGCATATGTTTGCTCCTGGCACTTGCTGTCAGGCATTGAAAAGGCGCACATGCTGTTGCCCAACGTGTGCGCAGTGGTCCGGGCTTATTTAGTGGATCGGTCTGTTTTGGACGAGTCTACAGAGAGGTGTGCACCTTGCTATAAGTGCGCAGACCACATGTCCACTAGTGCGCAGGTGTACAATTACATCATGACAAATCAACCACCAGTCAAGCAATGGACCTTGACTGAACCTGCTCAATGTTGCCTCACCACACACAGGAAGCTGCAGAATACAAAGAGACCATTAAGAAGCTACAGGAAGACATCCAAGACAAAGCAGATGAGAATGAGCGATTGTTGGAGAAGATTGACAGGCTGTGCTCTAAGAAGGACCAACCAGCTAGTCAGATAGTCCAACTGCAGTTCATGGTATGTGAGCATCTTCCTGAATTAAAGCACAAATCCAGTAATGTTTGTCTTAAGGCAGTTATTGTTGTTACTCTTGTGGAGTGCGGGCCTTTTGACTCCACGCACATGTACTCCCTCATCAACAGTTGCAAAGAGAGAGTTACACAATGTACATGTAACAGGGACTTGGGCAAATTCTGAATATTCAGCTGAATACTCACAAGACCTGTGGTATGTTTGCGTGTGAGGAATGCCACCATCAAATCCATCACTTACTCAAAGAAAAGCTTTGTGCAATAAGGCCTTTTTGCACTATGTACGTCGATTCATGTGAAATGTCAACACGGTTCAATTTCCCTACATTTTCACGCTACTCAACGCAACACCAGCGTTTTTGCTGCACATGTAATGTTTCAACCCGTGTACAGTCGAGTCTCGTTATAACAAACTCGTTCGGACCTAGCCAAATTGTTTGTTATATCAGAATTTTGTATTAAGAGGAACATCAGTCCCATTCATTGTGCACATAAATGCACAGTCGGGACCAAGGCTTTATGTTTGTTATAACCAGAATTTTGTATACAGAGTTTGTACTAACGAGAGTCAACTGTATTGTGCGATTATGTCGCACCACACACACGGCTGTCCGCCCTCAAGTGTTTAATAGCTCCATGGATGTCAGCCCAACCATGGACCCGCACTTCATGTCAGTCTTGTGTCCTGATTTCGGGCCTTTAGCTGAGTGTACTTTGTGCCATGTACAAAGTGCGAACATGCAGTAGTGTGCCCCACATACGGAGCTCTTTACACGTGATCTGAATGCACCATCTAGCATGTCTGGTGTTCATTCACAGAGTTCATAAAGTACGGTGTATATTCAGCAACAGCTATCTGAGATACAATAGCCATTTCAGTCACAGATATCTGATAAAAACTGTTTGGGAAACGGGCTGTTTTGTCTGGCTACATGTACTTCCACCCCCTAACTACCAAAACAGCATGTAGGAATCCCAATCGAATGCCTTTTTAGTTCTAACACAGATATTGATCAAGTCCCGTAACCCTCCTGCTGTCTTAACAGTCACAAACCGTCACAAAAAATCAATCCTCTTCCCCTGCCATGCCTTTATACACAGGCTAGTCACCAACAGTGCAATTCCAAGCACTGTTACTAATCAAATCTAGTCAACAGACAAAAGCAGGCAATTTGGTAGGCACAGCTTGATTATCACTCATCGACAGTCAAAGCATAGATGAACATACATGTATTAAGTTACATAAAGCAGTCACAGCCAGTCAGTCCTACTTTATGTAGGCTGGGAGCTCTGAACTGTTAAAAACAGTCACTTGATTGATTCGACTGAGAAAACAACTTTGCATGGAATGTATGTTTGCCTAGGAGGATTAAATAACATCTTCCAAGATGGACTGCACATGCACATGTATGTACATGTACTTTCAAACAAGTGGTGGCATTTTGTAAAGTACCTGTATGTGAACAGCTACGTGTACCAGAAGCATGGTGAAGCGTCACAAATAGGCCACGTCAAACTTTTCAACAACTTAATGCCTATCACGTGGACTGACTTTCACTGGGCATGTTGCGAGAAAGCAAACGAATCCCTTGTTCTTCATTTCACATGAAAGGGTTTAAAAGAAAAAAAATCACTGTGTGCAATACAGGACAAATACAAAATGTACATGATAAAGATACATTCTTTGGGCTGTGTTGCTTGTTTGTAACTGACTTAAATACAAGAGTTGACTTTTGATAATTTGTTGGTATTGACTATTACTACACTTGTAGAATGAGAAACTCGAGAAGAGACTAAACCTAAGCCAAGTCATGATAGACACCCTGTCCAAACGCTGTGAGGAACTGAAAGACGAGCTCCAGAAATATGGTCCACTCAAAAAGGAAGACAGTCGTGCTGTTCATGACTCCAAAGTCTTCCTTCCAATCCAGAAGGAGGAGGGGAAAAAGAAGAGCCCTTCTGAGAAAACTGGGAGCACCAGAAAGGGACAAGATGAGGTAAAAACATCCATCTGAACATCTGGAAAAGAAACGTCTTGGAAATTGTTCAAATTTCTCCCCATTAATTGAATTCCCATGTATCTACTGTGAAAAGAAAACACATCTGTGGCTTGATTACCGTGTGTGAGAATTTGAAAATTTTAAGAACTGTTTTCCTCCTTTTCTAAAGGCTGATGGAGGAGTATCCTTGGACCAGTTTGAGCAGCAGAAGCAGCGACTCAATGAAAAGATTCAGCATCTTGACACTCAGCTCAAGAAGGTGACAGGAGATAATAAACAGCTGATCAAAAATCGACAAGAGGCAGAAAAACAAAGAGAGGTAAGTTATATAGCCCTTAAAGTAACTCTTTCCTTTCCATAACCATCCCCTCCACCATTTGATTGCTAACCAGTCACCTCTTAGCAGACCTTGAAAATGGCTCTTTAAGTCCTTTTTTAGAGTTTGTATTCCATTTGTTCCCATGTAAATTTAAATTTGAATTCTATTCCAGCAACCTCCTGCCCTGGAGGTTCTGGTAGTCTGGTGTCTTGACATTCTCACCCACTCTGAACAATGTATTGGTGCTAGGTTGCCTTCATGTAACTATGTAAGAGCTTGCCTGAATCATGTTATACACATTACGCAGCAACAGTGTTCTTAGTTGAGGGAATTCAAGATGAAATGTGAGCTGGACAACAAATCAGCGTTCCAGGTTTTCTTCAAGTTCCACTAACAAGCTCAGTAGGTCACTCACAGTTGGCTATATTGTTCTCACTCTGCAGATATTCGAGCAGCGCTACAATGCTCTGATGGAGACAATGCAGGACATACAGAAGAAACAGCAGCAATGTTCCAACTGTCGCAGCTTGGAGCTAGAGATTGCTAAACTCAAACAAGAGGTAGCTGACTTGAAGGAAGTCGATATGGTGGTCCGAGCACAGGTAATAACCCCCCCCCCCAACATTTTGGCGCCAAAACCAAATAGTATCAGGACTAATTAAGTTGACCTTAAAAGATTTTCATTTCAGACTAAAAAACACTGGTCTATGTATTTTCCTCTAACTAGACGGGGTCACCTGACGATGCCACCTGACTAAGCTTAGTGATCTAATTGACCTATCGTGGTAGAATCGCATTAGAATTGCATCAACGCAGCTTGTGAAATATTGTCCAATTACATGATATACAAATGGACGCGGAACTCACAAAATCTGAGACAAACAAAAAGTAGTGTACAAAAAATCCATAGTGTTGTTTAAGGGGCGTGGCTAAGTCGCAAACGGTGATTGGTCAGTTGGTCAATTCACTTGATTGATTGATAGGCAAGAAAGTGTCCTTAACTCTTTCTTACCAAGAATCCATTGCAATCTCTTGTAACCCACAATCCTTTGTTCCATATTACAGATGAAGCTTTATGAGGAAGACCTGAGGCAGGAGCAGCAGGATTCAGCGTCTCAGAAGCAGAAGAACAACTTCATGGTTGAGCAATGGACTAAGAACTGCCAACGTATGGGCCAACAGGTAACGTCAGAGTCTATGAACAACTCACATTCATTTCACACTGCCTTACCAGAAAGCATTAGAAACGACTCAGGTTGGCCCAAATAGAGTTTTAGTACAATTTTAATAGTACAACTGGCTAGACTCTGGAGTCATTCTGAATGACTGCAGCAATCTTTTGATGCTTTTCATGTGTAGTTGCTCCTGTTTCAAACATTGAAGCTAATGTCAAGCTTCGGAGTAATTTGATTAGGCTCGACAAGCAAGTCTGGCACGGATTTCAATTTTGTTCATGAACTTGCTCAGAAATATACCACAGGTCCTTTGTTAACCTCGCTCAGTCCTGACACTGATTTCAGTTTGTTAACTAAGTGTTTATTGTCTTCAATCTAGGTTGACCTTCTGACAGATGATCTCCATCGGGAACGAGAGGAAAATAGGAAACTCAAGCAACAGCTGAATGCGCTCAAGCCACAGGGCGGCCGTTCAGCCATGTCCCTAGCGCCAACCTTCAGCAATCAGCGGTGCGCCCACAAGGGACCCAAGAGCTCCCCCTGGCAGGAAGGCTTTCATGACATGCATGACATAGAATGTGACGGGCCAGGGCAGGATGTAGCAGACGGGAAGGATTTGTCAGATTCCATGGGGGACTTCTACTCGACCAGCTCGGGGGCAACAATGGCTGCTAAGACTCCTGAAAGAAGCAGTTACCATTCCATGCAGTCCAGCTTCTCTTTGTCTAGGAAGCCGCTGGAATGCCCCAGATGTAAGAGGGAATATCCATCGGATCGATTGGAAGAGTTTCAACGCCACGTCAACAAGTGCATCGATAGCTCCTGAGACCATGAAGGGGTTTTGTTTCTTCTAAGAGTACATGAGGGAAACGATCTTTGGTTTGAATTCCATTGAGGAAATTGTTGGAGGCCCATGGTGAAGGAATGCTTAAGAGCAGTAGGAAATGTGAGAATAATGACAACAAATTGATTTTACATAGGTTGATGAAACACAGGTATCTCAAATTAGTCAGTTGAATCAGTTTATATCCTTAGGATTTGGGACATATATTATCAGCTACTGTATGGGGTAGTTTACCACAATAGTAATCTTCATGAACATTTAATCATATAACTTGCACATATATGTGAAAAATTCAAGCTTATCTACAGCTTTAATTCTGATCACTTTTATCATGGAGGCCTCGTTAAGTGGCGAAAGCATTGTGCTAGCAAGTGTCACAGGGCAGCTGCTTTGTACAATAGCATTATAGCATTCACAGTGGTTTCTCCATTGAAGGGGGTTTTGTGTGTGTACAGTGCAAACGTGCCTTGATTAATTAGTACTCTCAGTAATTGTCCATATCCTTGGAAAAAGAAAAAAAGGCCAGTGATCTGTCTTTGTAATATCTGTCTCTGTAAAGTGCTTGCTCAGGGACATCCCCAGTAATCAGTCCTTCTGTTTTGAGGCGTGCGATCACACCCCCACGCCATGACACGCTTCCTGAGAAGTGCCAATAATCGCACGCCTGAATCCCTCAGTACCGCACACCTCGGCCTAAATTTACAGCATAATTATACTTCATAATTTGTGAAAAATAAAGTACATCAGAAAAAAAGCCCAGCTTAGACCATGGAATCACACACCTAAAAAATCACTTGTCTAGAAAATCACACGCCTAGAAAAATCACATGCCTAAAAAAATCCAGGTGGGCTTTTTTCCACACACCTGTGATTTTCAAATCAGAAGGACTGAGTAATGACATAAAAAGATGCAAATTTCACCAAAAACCCTGCCATATGGGGCAAATTAGAGTCATCTATAAGGGAGACAAGATAGCAAATGAAGGACGTAATGTGCAATTTGTGCGTTCATGATTCACATTAAGTGGACACGGTATCACATTTAATGCAGACGTTTATGTGGCTGGGAGTGTCAGTGAATGTACGCAACTTATTTCAATGGTTTAGTGTGCACTTGTGAAGCATGGTGGGAAAGAGAGTACAGTCGAGTCTCGTTAATACAAACTTGTTCGGACCTGGCCAAATTGTTTGTTATATCAGAATTTGTATTAAGAGGAACATCAGTCCCATTCATTGTGCGCATAAATGCACAGGCGGGACTAAGGCTTTATGTTTGTTTTAACCAGAATTTTGTATTAACAGAGTTTGTACTAACGAGATTCGACTGTACTTTGTAATATTACCCGAGTTGCGCAACTGTGTGTGGATATAGGATTCCATAGTGCTTGAGATGTATGAATGATTGCCAGAATATGCAATTGCCGGTACTATCAAACATATTTAATGTACTAAGGAGTTTTGATAAGATATTGGTGTGTTCTTGAGAGACGGCACAGTTAAATTGGACTGTTTGTTCGAAGCGAAGTCTCATCATACGCAGATATGTCAAAATCACGTATTTGTTCGTAGCTTCCTGGTGCAGGAATTAGCGGAAATTCCCTTGGGGAAAGTTTCAGGGATTTTAGAAGTGGTTAGGAAGTGTGGTGGTTTTTAGTTAGAAACGGAAATGAAATGCTGTACTGATATGAGATACTTTAACGTTCTTGCGGCAAAATGTTCTGCAATTATTTTCCTTTAATTCTTTTGTATTTTTCTTAATTCTGCTTCAACAGTGTTTCATTTACAGTGTTGCAATTGCATTTTCTTCAAATTTGTTGAAATGTTTCGCAGTTTTTCCCTTTAGTTCATATGTATATTTTTGTGATTCTGTTTCAACAGACTTTCTTATAAAGTGTTTGTAGATTTGTTGTTCATACTGTACACTTAATTGTGTGATACGAAATGGGAACATCAAATGTAAACAAAAAAACCCAAGATTGTGTTTTGTGACAAATTCTCAGGAGACTGTAATTGCCAATTCATCATTTAAAGGGAATATACAACATTTGCAAACATCGGAAAAAAACAACTACCAAGTTTTTAAGAAATACCTTACTAGGATGTTGGTAAATGACAGTCTAAAGCATCCTGTAAACTTATGGCACCTGGTGTGAAGTCATTTTCAAGAAAATGGTATTTTGTATACATTTCCAACGGTGGTCGGCCGACCACCGTTGGAAAAACCTAACTATATTTCAACTACTGCTCCAAATTTCCTTTTTTTTAATCCAAATTTTGTTTGGTATTGGTTACATGTTCATGAACGAGTGCAGGCCAGCTAGACTGGTTCCCTTACCTTACAATTTTCTGGCAACTATAAATTGATTCCTTTCATCTTTAGTGGAGTCAGGGAACCAGACTACTTAAACAATTTTGTTTTTCTTGGTTTTTCCAGCATTTTCGAACACAAAACTTCAAACATGTCAGTGTAACAATATTTGAGATATTATACTAACCCCTCAAATACTCCATTTCTGGAAATTACAGCAAAAGTCATTAAGTCAATGATGTACATTTCCTTTAATTAAAAAAACAAATCCCAGACATTTGTCAGTCAATTCAGATATACATGTATATGTCATGCTTTTGTAATTTTGTAATTAGAAGTGGAAATTGCAGGGACTTTTTTGTATTTGTCTTTTGAATTTGATTTAAGCTTCAAATAGCCAGGACACAATACATATACTTGTCTCATTGTGTAAAGGCTTAGTTTTTCCTTTAGTTTCATTTACTCTGTAGTTTGATGAGGAACATCTCTGGACTTTACAGTGATTCACAGTTTGATACATGATTAACATTCTTGTTTCTTTCCAAAATGTTCAGTCAAATAAAGCAAAATTGTGAAGGTAAACAAATGGGTGTTGTCATGGGGAAAATGCCACAAGGAAAATGGGCATGATATTAGGGCAAAAATACCACCAGGAAAAATGCCATGGGGAAAAACTTGCATAAGAGAAAACTTGCCATGGGGGAAAGGGCAAGAAGGGGGAAAAGGGCAAGAAGGGGAAAATGTCATGGAGGAAAAAAGGGCAAGAAGGAAAAATGTCATGAAGGAAAAATGACATGAAGGAAAATTACCGTGGGGAAAAAACGGCATGAGGGAAAAATTTCACGGAGGGGGAAATGGTATGATATGAATGGTAAAATACCATAGGGAACAAATGCCATGGGTAAAAAAAAGACTTGTCATGGGGAAAGGGGCATGAAGGCAAAGTGCCATGGAAGGGAAAGGGCATGAAAGAAAAGTGTCATGGAAGGGAAAGGGCATGAAGGAAAAGTATCATGGAAGGGAAAGGGCATGAAAGAAAAGTGTCATGGAAGGGAAAGGGCATGAAGGAAAAGTGTCATGGAAGGGAAAGGGCATGAAGGAAAAGTGTCATGGAAGGGAAAGGGCATGAAGGAAAAGTGTCATGGAAGGGAAAGGGCATGAAGGAAAAGTGTCATGGAAGGGAAAGTGTCATGGAAGGGAAAGGGCATGAAGGAAAAGTGTCATGGAAGGGAAAGGGCATGAAGGCAAAGTGTCATGGAAGGGAAAGGGCATGAAGGAAAAGTGTCATGGAAGGGAAAGGGCATGAAGGAAAAGTGTCATGGAAGGGAAAGGGCATGAAGGAAAAATGTCATGGAAGGGAAAGGGCATGAAGGAAAAGTGTCATGGAAGGGAAAGGGCATGAAGGGAAAATGTCATGGAAGGGAAAGGGCATGAAGGAAAAGTGTCATGGAAGGGAAAGGGCATGAAGGAAAAGTGTCATGGAAGAGTAAGGGCATGAAGGGAAAATGTCATTGAAGGGAAAGGGCATGAAGGAAAAGTGTCGTGGAGAAAAGGGGTATGGGGGAAAATGACATGGGGAGAAAATGGCACGGGAAACCAATCAAAAGGGGGAGGCGGTGAGATTGTATATATACATTGTATACCAAAAAGTGCATGTACACAGCAACAACTTCATTTCTAGTGCCGTTTCAGATGTTACAATTATAAAAACATTGCAATAAAGTACTGCCTGATTTTTTTCGTTATCTTGTGTGTTCGCATTTATGATTTATACATATTTTAACACTACATTTACCAAATGATATTGAAGTAAATCCATCTGAAATGCTGTCCATAAGACGAGGAATTTTATGTTGAAGGGTACCTGTATTTCAAATGATTTAATGCAGAGCAAGGCTTGAAGATTTAATAATACTTTTCTATTGTACAACCAATTTAGCATTGGTCACCGTGTCAAAGGAATGCTACTATATATTATTGGATATAAGGTTACTTTTTGTCTTCACTTCTTGATTAAATTACTTTATTCCATTGCATTAACTAGCCTGTATTTTTTTCACTGCTACTATGGGGTTAAGATTTTGTTTTTGATTGAAGGATTTTGAAACCTATTTCCAAGTGCCGCTTTTATCATTTTTGTTTGTTCTGTAATAGTATTATATCGTTGATTATGGTCCCTCAAACTGTACCTTACCTGCACTGAATGAAATATTATGCTTTACATGTAAACTGAATGAATGTTAGAATCGATGTGTACTTACGGAGTTTTCACTGTATAAACATGCTGTAGTTATAGCATCTTGTGCAATTACTCTTTTGAATGATTTTCCAAGATTTTGACGCATTATAGATGCTCCTAGTTCATCAGCTATCCATATTTGTTGTTGCCCCCAGGCAATCTTGCTGGCAAGGTTTCAACCAAATAAAAGTGCCAAGTATTGCACATTTTAATGTTCAATTTGGTCAAATCTGACTGTTTTTGTGAATGACTCGGTGAACATGTTTTAATATTCATGTCAGTACATTGTACATCTTTGTATATTTAAGATTCGGGAATTAACAATCAATTAAGAACACTCATTTTGACAGAGTTTTCCCCGAAAACTTGCAGGATGTATTATTTTCTTTGAATCCGCGCACATCTGTCTGGGAACTTTGCAGGAAAGGGATGCATAGTGGGGCAATTCCCATCAACTTTGGAGCACTTTAATTTTGTTCAAACATGTCAGCCCCCAAAATTAAAAAAAAAACACATGCTTATAATTGTTGTTGGCTGATAATAGCCCCAAAGTATTTTTTTTCTTGCAAACGAGCTTTACACAACTTGTTGCAAGATGAATATATCAAGTGAAAATATGTTTTAAAGTTGCATTATTCCCTATGCTATTTCGATTGCCATCCCGAAATAAAGATTCCTTTTCTAAACTGCTATTTTTCTAGCTATACGTGTACAAAAGTTAATCACTTTTGAATGAGACATCGATCGAAAACAAATCGGCCCACGTTTAGTTATTGAATTATTTAACAATTTAGAATTACTGTCTAATAATTCCGTTATCGCGGGGTATAGGCTGGTTTTCGCCCTTACAGTGTATGTACGGACCAGGAGCACCCATTCTGGAATTTGTATTCCTCTGGAGACATTTCTTTGTTCTCGTGTAGTAAAGTTTTCGAGTGTGAAATTGAAGTTTCAAAATGCTCTTATTTTAACCAGAATTAATTTCCTGGGTTGAAATTTGGACTAAATATCCCTTTTCTAAAACTCTTCCATTTGCGACAGATCAACCTACCTTGGAAATTCCTAGTTTTTGAGTAAAATCCATATATCTATTTCGTGAAATTCTTGTGGAGACGTATTCATCTATAGAAATGTTCTTCTGGAGACGTATACAATCTTTTGTTCCCTATTGTGTTCATGTCTCCGTAAGGTAGTAAATTTAAGAACAAGTCTTCTCGCAAAGCGCATTAATTGTTTGTGCACAAAACATAGACCACTGTTGCGATGGGGGAAATGCCATGATGAAAAAAAAAGGCATAAGGGGAAAATGCCGTGGAGAAAAAAAAGGCATAAAGGAAGAATCCCTCATGTGGTGAAAAAAAGGGCATGAGAAATGTCATAGCGAAATAATGCTGTTGGGGAAAAGGGACACGAGTGAAAACTGGTGGATATGCAATGGGGAAAATGCCATGGGGAAAAATGCCATGGGGGGAAACAATTGCATGACAAAAAAAATGTCATGGGGAAAATGGGTATTAGGGGGGAAATGCCATGGGGGGAAAGGGGAAAAGGGCATGAAGAAAAATTCCATGGAGGAACAAAGGGCACGAAGGGAAAATAATGTCAAAGGGAAAGGGCATGTCGTGTGTGTGGGGATGTTAAAGGCAGAAGGGTAGGCGCCCCTAATTATCAACCCCCCCCCCCCCCAAAAAAAAAACACCACCAGAGCATCACATGGTTAGTCAGTCATTCATTCATCCATCTACACTTGTTATGATTTCGGGCAAAAATAGTTTTAGGCCGGGGAAGAAGGATATTTTAAAGGTGTTTTGCTTCAAAATTTCAACAGCGTACCGGTGTGAGATTGGGAGCAAATGAAAAATCCACGAAATAATGAACAGAGGGTTAATTTTTTTTGAGAGTGTACGTGTCACCGAGGGCTCCTGAACAATGCAGGGTCTATGGTACATGTACAGGGCGAGTCAAAAAAAAGGAAACCCAAATGGCGCCCCCTAAAGTTCTGCATGTTGCGCTTTACAGATTTCGGATGAGAAAGTCTCCGGGTAAAGCATGTCTAAACATTGGAAGCAGAAAGTGTTAAATTCAATCAAAGTTATGACAAGTGCCAGTTATCATGGTTGTTGGGATCCTTGGACAAAAATTATAAAACTGAGTTTGTGTTTAGATGTCCATAACTCAAGTACCAGAGCTATATAGGAACAATTCTTTTACTGAAATAAGACTTAATTTTTTGAATTGGGCTTTTACATCCAGCACGTCATCCAGTTGGGTTTCCTATTTTTTTTTTTTTTTTTTTAAATCACCCCATATTATATGTTGCATTTATTGTTGATGTACCCTAACGTGGCGCGGCCCCTGACGTGGCGCACTTTGATTTTTCGCCTGTAGCGCCTAGCTAGAGCAAAATTTTTAACTGAAATTTCACAGAAAGAGAAAATTCATCAAGTTCTAAACCCTCCCGTTCATAAATCGCGAGTTTATTTACCCGTTACAAAGTTAAAAGAAACAAATATTTTGGCGTGATTTTCCGATTTTATTTTCAAGTGCAAAGTGAACCCTTTGATTTATCAAGTTCACAGAAATTCTTAAATGTTAATTTGGAATTTTCTGAGATTTATTCAAGTGCGCCACGTTAGGGAACCCTCCGGCAATATGTGCCCAATTTCCGGACGCGACCGTTTTTGCATTTCGGATTAAATTTAAGGAAACCGAAATTGTTCACAGAGGTTAAATAGCAAGCATTAATAAGGTAAAAGTACCAGTATTTCACTGCATGAATTTGAGGTTTGTCAACAAAGAGGTTTGGCAACACTACACGAGGAAAGTTGGGTAAGCTTCGAAGTGCGCCACGTTAGGGAACACGACTATACTTATAGGTACCCCTTAAAATATTATTTTAAGGGGTACCTTACAAAATTTTTTCGGTTTCCTCTAGAAAGGGGTATAAAAATACCCCTTTCTAGTGTTATACATGTACAAACATTTAAAAAAAAAAATATAAACACCTTTGCGGTGAAGGCGTTCCAGATCCAAAAAAAAAAAAAAATCCTACAACCTGGAAATCTCAATATCAGGAAATCCTGACAAATTTCACCCGTTTCTATGCATTTTTTGAAGGGGACCAATCTTGCCAGCATTCAATAGCCTAGTGCATGAATTATGCGCAAAGGTGCGATTAAAGTATTGGGAAAAATGTGAAATTTCAACACAACTGACAAATTTTAAAACAAATATGCATTAAAAAGAAGGTTTATTTTGTACTCTTTGTAACTTTATCAATTTAATTCTTTAATGCCATGATTATTGACTTAGAAAAATAGGCTCTGTATTATTACATTGGCAGTCCTAAGCTAATTCATGACCCAACTCTTCAGATATTCTTTTATAATCATAAAAACAGCAAGACGAGAGTTAATTTTATTTGATAAATGCATCTGAAACGAAGACTTTGGATTTAAGAAAAATCAAAGGATTAAACCAGTCCAGGAGCCCCAGATTAAAACAAGGAATTCAGAAACATGCAACTTTCAACCTTGACATACTTGAAAACACACACTTAATTACACACTTCCAAAAAATGAACAAATCCACACTACGACAAATAGGAATTTCTGTAGCGCTGAAGGATTGGAAACTGCATGTTTCTGAAATTTTGTTCCAGTTTAAAAACTTAACATTACAAATTGTCACTGACGAATAGAACCTGGAGTCAAACCAAGAGGCAATGCAAAAAGTTAGCGATGTTAAAGTTTTTGATTAATTGATTTCATGACGAATAATTTATATGTAACCGAGGATCAATGAACAGCGCCCTCTATCAGTCCAGTTCATAGACTATTTCATGGAATGATAAGTATTAATACAATGATTAACATAAATTGTTGGACCCTTGCACATTTAAAACAACGTCCTCTCTGTTGCATCACTTAACCTTTCAAATTCCCTCATAGTAGCATTGTTGAATTCATGATTCTCCATCCTTAAGTTTATTGTACAAGACCACTGAGCAGTTCGGCATTTTTAACTGGTCATAATTTTTCTGCACAAAATTTGTTCAGATATTTTAAAAAGTTTATATGTGGTACGTGACAGGCACTTGTATAGATTTGCATGTCATCTGAACGGCCACTTGAACGAACAAACTATTAAGTCTGACTTTACGCAGCATTTTCTAGTGCTTTGTTCTAAAAGTTGTGCTTGTAAGTAAGACGTACAAGTTAAATACACACGAATACATGAATACACATTCAAACATGTCCTTTTAACTAATTAAAAACACAAAGTATCCAAGCAAGTTGAGCGATCAATTGAATGCACTATGCAATACCAGTGCAATTTTGCAATATGCATAATCAATTAAATCCTTCACTAGAATGCCGTTCATTGTTCCTTTTATGAAAACAATGCTACAAGTGGAAAATTATGCCTTCATTAAACAATAATTCGAATGGCTTTGGACAACAGCTTAAGACTCTATTAAATTAGCACACATGAAGCATAAAAAGCCTACAGGCAGTTTGGATGGAGCTGCTGACTCCAGAATTTTGCATAACACAGACGTTTACATAAACTCTGCAAAACATGCCCAGGCTCGTATGTTGCAAAGCCGCTTTTCCTTCGAAACTTTTTGCCATTTTACAGCAAATTTCTCTGAGTAGCAGCCCATGAAATTGGTAAAAGGTTCTGCATTGTAGGATTTAGTGGGACCATAGAAATAACACACTAAAACTAACAAAAATATGAGGTAAACAACTAACACAAATATTTGGTATACATTATTTTCACTATGACAACTGGACTTAAGACTTGAATTTGAAATAAGGACATAATGAAATGGCCTATGAAACAAAAACAATAGCTACGAGCAAATTCATTTAAAAAAGCAACATAATTCAGTGCACTTACAGTAAAGGGAGCTGGAATATGGAATAAAATGACCGATAAAAGAACAGCTAACTTTTCTGAAATCATATTATGGAAGACTTTGAACAATATAAGCTGCATTCCCATTTTGTCTGACCAAGGAAATAACTCAACTGACCACAAGAAGTGAAAACAGGAAAAGGAGTTTGCAAAGACAAATCAAGAAAAGAGATTTAAAAATGTTCACTTTTCACAGAATTTACAGAAATGCATTCTGATATTATGATTGTCATGAACTTAGTACATGCATTGAGTGACTTGACAAGTCAATCCCATGATTCCATGTGCACGTCAAGGGTCAGTGAACTTTTCCAGTCCACCATTTCTAAAAAAAACAACTGGCCTTTAAAACAAGACATTGACGATATAACCTACAAGAAACTAGCTCACTTTATTAAAATTGATTGCTCAGATAACCCAGGTGTATTATCAGCTGACAAGGTCACCACATGAGGGCGCTGTTGCCACACAGGGTCAGCACACGAGGGGGTGCTCCTGCGTTACTTCTGCTGCAGAGACTTGTAGTAGTCGGACAGAATGGTCCAAGCGAGTGGTGCCATGAAGCCTTCTGGAGGTAGTTCTCCTGAGCGTGCCAGCTTACGCATGCGGGTGCCAGATATGAAGTCAAAATCTTCCTTCTTTTCTGGATTAAAGAAGTCCATGGCTTTCTTCTTAATGTTATAGGCAGCGACGCGGAATGGTATGATCTCAAGCTGGGTCAGACCTGGAGCCATGGTCAACACCTACACGGATTAAACAACAAACAAAGATTAGTTTACCTATCCCAGTAGCTAACGGAATGTTCACCAAGTGGACTTCATCAAAAAGGTAAGTGTTCTTTCAGCAAAACCAAAACAATTCACATAGGGATTATGTGTGAATTGTTTTCGTTTTATAAGATGGAATTTGTTTTTTTCTTTTCTTTTTTCGTTTTGCTGAAAGAACGCACACCTTTTTGGTAAGCCGTGGACAGAACCTTAAAACGATGGTTGTGTTTAAAATTCCGTAACTTGAAAAGTACATGAGTGATTTGAATGATTCTTGTACTAAAAGAAAGCTAATGAATTGGGCTTTCATGTCCTAGATTTTGAAAGTGCTACATGCAGAACTTCACTGAAATAATTGTCTTGATATTTGGGTTTCGTTTTTTTTTTTTACTCGCCCTGTACACAGGATCTGTTTTGGACCGGTGGATTTCACTATATGTTCATGATTATGTTAATAAAATCCATGATTATGTTGATAAAATTGCAATAAATTAATGGATATATAGACAACTGGTCGTTCATCTGGAAGGACACATAAGAATAGACAAGAATGGAGACAAATAAAATAAATAAAGGTGGCTTCTCCAAATGCAGAAGACTTGGAATGTTTCACTTATGATACTCTGCCTCTTCTGAATGGGAAAGTACATCCTCCCAAGCCTGCAAATCTTGTCATTTTACCTTTTTATTTTATTCAAATGAACCAATTTTCTGAGATGATTCCTACCCATAGCCAGCTGTACACCTTACCTTTCTGCCATGGGAATGATCATAGAGGTCTCGGGTACCGTCTGGGTGCGGCATACCAGCCGGGTCACGCCCCACAATGTAGAAGTTGGCACCGGTGGACATACGGGCTTTGGCGTGCCATTGGACCTACAACACATCCAAAAACACCTACATATTTAGAGTTGGTCTACAAAGTAAAGTCTGCATTATTATTATTATTATTATTCTAAAAATTAATGTGGCCTGATGTTGCGAACTTAGCAAGTTCTTCTTCAGAGGCTAAAACAGAAATGACAGAGGTACATACATTAACATGGGGGTGCACACAAACATGCAGGGCTGAAAGAAGAAACACAAAAGGAGGATTAGGTGGGAAAGGTGTGGAAAGATGCAGGGGAGGGTGGATGAGATGACAAAGAAACAAAGGGAGATGGCAAACCGCAAGGGGTCTGGTATAAACAGGGGAGGGACCAGAAAGGGGAAGGATCAAAGGTCACAGGGAGTGGGAGCGGACAAAAGAGTGTGAGAGTGAAGGGGGATGATGCGGGGGGGAACAGTATGGAGGTGGAAAGGGATGAAAGATGGGGAAAGATGGGTAAACACAAACAAGGAAGACCAGGTGGATTATCTGTAACAGAAGACAATGGAGGAAGAAAAGGATTAATCATTTCCAAGTTGGATGTTGAGACCATGTGGTTGAATAGTTCGAAGACGATTCATCCACACTTTCTCTCTGCTGAAGCGAACTGAGTTATTATTATTATTATTATTTGCTTTGAACTTCTAAGCCTCGAAGACTTCTTAATAAAATACGATTATGGAGTTACTTATCATCGTGTTCGTTTCTCAAATTTAAACTTGAAGTCAACCTTAAAAGAATTCCAGTACTTATAACCAGTTAATGCCGGAGGACATGTAAACATGATCTGGTAATGTACATTCTCAGGGGCGGGTGACAGGTTAAATCATCAAGCTTTCTTCCCCCCCTCCACGAGTCTCAGCGCTGGACGTGTATACACGTCATTTGTTCCCATCGTCTGTACACACCGTGTGTTGTACTTGAACTTGGCCGTTGTACACAGCCTGTCGTTGTAGCAAATATCACTGTGGTGGGTTCTCAGAATGTTGCAATATATAAATTTAAATCGAGAAGCATTGTACAAATATTGTACAAACGACTCACAAGCGTTTGACGTGATTGTAAAATTAGCCTGATATATGTTGTCCTTTTCAAATTGTGGCGTTTTACGGCCAAAAATAATCCCGGCATCAAGTGGTTAAGTGTGCTAAATTTGTCATTTTTTTGTTATGTTTAAACATGCCTCAAGCTTTCCAATCCAAAGCACTGTTTGTGACTCATATGGTTAATTGTCCAGTGATTTACTTTACAATAGCCTTAACAGTCCTGAATCCTCCAATTTCAGTATAATTTTGCACACCCCCTAGGGAGTTCGGGTTAACAGACCTTTGATGTTGTGATGGACTCGACTACAGCCCAGAATTTTGACCTTTTGGAAGTTAATATGTTCCACCTTTATATAGTAGCTTTCAAGAAGAGGATTAACCCTAACCCACCTCACTCCTCCAAAATCCTCCTGGCGGTTTTGGAGGATTCTAGAGGATTGAGGATGAATGGTGATTGAATCAAATGAGGATTCTGGAGGATTGAGGATGAATGGTGATTGAAGCACATGAGGATTTTGGAGGATTGAGGATGAATGGTGATTGAAGCACAAGAGGATTTTGGAGGATTGAGGATGAATGCATTTTGAGGCAGGACTGTCTGATGATTTTGAAGGATTTGGTTGTTGGTTATCCTTCATTTAAACACGAGTGCAAAGTTTTGGGATGAGAAGGATTTTGGAGGATTGAGGATGAATGCATTTTGAGGCATGACTGTCTGACAATTTTGAAAAATTTAGGCGGAGTTGTAAAATTTTGGAGGATTGAGGATGGTTGTAAGCAACAAGGGCCTAGGGGGTTAGGGTTAAGGAAAAGACAGATAGAAGAGTGACCTCGAGGTCATGACCTCTCACCTCCGTGGGACCAGCATACATCATGGGAGAAGGGAAGATAGCAAGGACAGTGCTCTCAGGATCAAGAACTCCCTCCTCCAAGATGGCGTGATGCTGCTTCATACGCACTGGAAGAGGCACATCATCTTGCTTAGTCCAACCACCTGAGCAAGCAAAACAAAATATCAAGCGTATCACCCAATATGAAAATCAGGGGAAGCAAAGCTGCGTAGATGTTTCTCCATATTTTTTTCTGTCAGAAACTGTGTGTGCTTTAGCCTTTTGCTTTACTCGTGTAAATTAACACAGGTCACTTGGTACTCGGTTGATTATTTTCCTAAATACTCCGCAGGGGAGTTTTAATGGGAGGCCAGAACACCGGGGAAAACTCCTTCTCTTAGTGATTTTCGTACATTGCATTACACAACACACGGGACCTACGGCTTTACGTCCCATCTGAAGGACGAAGCAATAATGGTTAAGTGCCTTGCTTAACCCTAAAGGGGCCGGGAAGTGAATCCGCTCCCTCAACATTTTCCGTGATAGCCTCTAAAAAAATTTTTTTCGCGACCCGAGCTGTTATGACTTTTTAGCCTCGAGCTTTGCGCATCTTTTGATACCAAAAACATAAATATCGGATCACGGGTTGCCGCGTAGCGAAAAATTTTCCGGCGCTACGCGCCGTGAAAACTGAATTTTCGCATATACGTCGTGTACACAGAGCAGAATTGCCATTCGTACATATGAATAATTAATTAGCCATAATTCCAAAACCCTTTGACCTATAGTCATGACATTTCTTGGGTATGTTTAGGAAGAGTTGCTCTATGCATGTACCGAGTTTCAAAATTTTTCGTCACTCGATGGCCGAGATCTTAGGGGGGGCGGAATCCCGGCTGAGAGATGGTCAAAATAACCCGGCCCCTTTAGGGTTAAGGGCACAAGTGTCCAGACCCGGGCTCCAACCCACATTCTGCTGCCTCTGAAACACCAGAGCATGAGTCCGGTGCAGTGCTCTCAACCGCTAGGCCATGACTCTCCACTTGAACTCACACTCTCATTTAAGTACATTGGTAGACGCTTCCGCTCACCAGCCCAGTGAATTCTAGACTGCATTAGCGGGTGCATCTGCTGGTACACGATGCTACTTAATTGCAGGGATAAGGAAGGTCTAGGGGTGCAGACCAGTAAATCGGTCCAAAATTGTTGTCAAATGGCGATGGGCTTCAGGACTATTTTTAGAGGCGATCATCTTCTGATGAAAATTTCTACCAAAAGTCATTGGATAATCCAAAAAAATTGAACAGAAAATGACAGATGATGAAATAAGCTTATAAGCTTATTTCATCATCTGTCATTTTCTGTTCAATTTTTTTGGATTATCCAATGACTTTTGGTAGAAATTTGATGCATGTCTTGAACACCTCAGAGAGTTGCGAGTATTTTTAATAATTTTGGGAAGTGCGCGTAATTACCAGTAAGTTCTATGGCAGTATATTTACTGGTCTGCACCCCTAGGGACCTCCCTATAGCCTTGTTTACTCCTGTCTGTTTACTGGCAGTGAGTTCTAAACATTTGACGTGGTAAAGTGCGGGATATTGAAAGGCAGTGCAAAAAAGCCAGATAAGTCACTTTTGGCAAATATTAAAGTGTATTGGAGGGTGTATATATGTTGTAGTAAAATGAAAAGCATTAAGGCCCGTTCACTAAACTCTGAGGCATTGTGACAATTATTCACCCTGCGAATTTGTAAAAGTAAAAAATATTTTAACCGAAGTGAATTTCGCAGCAAATATTTCTTGACGTCATATTTGCTTCGCAGTCACATTTGCCTATACACATGGAAAAGGCTACACAGATAACTGCATGTAAAACTTCCAAAAGAGAAGGAAGATTGTTCTGCTTTTGTGGTACCGTGGACCGTGTTCTAACTTTAGGTGCTAACATTACTAAATACATCTTGCAATGGGATTGGTTTGCAGAAATCTAATTTGGGCAGATACCTAGGGGATGTAGTAGAAGTGTGGGTTTCTTGTATCCACGTTCCTTCAAGCGGCGTTTGGTGTCATTCATAAGTAGAGCATGGCCGTTATGGACAGGGTTACGCAGCTGGAATGCAAAGATTGCGTCGGCGCCCAACTGACGGAATTTGGCTCGGAGTTCGTTGGGGGTCAGACGATACTCATCCAGGCCGTCGTTCCAACGTATACGATCAAGTACTTCCAAGTCACCCCCCACTAACCAATCTCCACTCTCCATCACCATCTGTGGACAAAAAAAATTAAAAACTTACGATTCAACAGCGGGTTTTGCCCTCCGCCAACATATAATTATAGTCAGTGTTGTCCAAAGTGATTGCGAGAAAGATTCTCAAACTACTCGGGTGGGACTCGAACCCTTGACCTCCTGCTTACTAGTGCAGACGTCTTAGCACCACCACAGCTTGGGAGTAAGGGAGTTAGGTCAGCACCGCGGTGATCTACGGTACCTTCCACTTTTGTGTCTGGGTTCAAATCCTAACCAGGCAACTTGTGTGGTTGGGTTTCCAGTCTCTGCGTTCTCCTATTTCTTCAAGTTACTGAACTACACTTCCTACGCACTTTTGGGTAACTGCTTTTCATAATCAAAAAGAATTAAAACAACGTAAACTCAGAGAGGTTTGTCGACCCGCACCTTGATGTAAGGATGGCCTGGATTGCTGGTACCCCATTGACGACAGCAGCGCTCTTCCTTATGGTGCTCATAGAACTCTGGCGAACGTAGAATAGCGACGCGACGACCCTCGTAAGACAGAGCAAAGGCCTCCTTATTGGACAGTCGCTCCTTGTCCTCCAGGGTCACTGCCAGAACGATAGGCACGGACTGGTTGATAGCCCCACCTGTGTTTTAGAATAAACAAGTAAACAATTTGTAAATAATTATGTAGACAGATAAATGTTTGGGGTACTAGGTACATAGAACCCACTAACAATTACAACCAATACACAATTTAATACACACTTGATGAAAAATTTGATGTTGTGGTCAAATGATTGAAACTTTCAGTCAACTGTTCTATACTGCACTGCATGTATATCTCTTGAAATAAAGGTAGTATAAAAGTATTGACATTTACTTTATAACGTAGAAAAACTACATGAGCAAAATGCTTAGGTGTTTGTTTTGCCTATCAGTTGCCAGTTGGTATGACGTCACACGGTGACACGGCCATGAAATCCAGTGCTTTTTACCGTTTTATTGGTTGAACGATCACAATCCTCACGTAGGCATGCCCAATACTACCAGTGAGTCATATTCCTAAATGCACAATACCCAGGCACAGCTGCATTCTGCGCCACATCGCCCAGTAAGTATGCGCGCCAATCTGCATATAAGGAGTTGTTTACGTCTACTCCCGAGTGGAACAGTCCATAATACAGCTAGAGGGGTGTTTCGAAAAACAAAATCGTTGGACATGTATAATTTTTGACTTGTTTTGACTTTTGGACCAACAAGTTTTGAATTTTTTTTTACCAAAAAGTTATTTGCTAAATGAATAAAGAAATAAATGGGAATAAATATGTGCCTCGCCAGTATCAAACACTATGTTTAAGACCAGTTGGGTCTGGATCAGTGATGTAGTGCCTTGATGCTGGGCCTTGGCCTTAAGGCTGCCTTAAGGCTGGATTTTAGGGCCTTGGCCTTGGCCTCGAGGCTTGAGGGCAAAAGCCTTGGCCTTGGCCTTGAGGGTTCAGGGCCTTGCAATTTTGAGTCAAGGCTCTTCAAGGCCCATAGATTTTTTGCATTTTCCAGATAAATCTGTTCGAAATTTTGCTGTTACCATTTTAATTGTATTACCATGGAGGAGGGAAGCACCCTATAGACTTGTGTGTTGGGCACACTTCCACTTTTTAGCATCACATTTTGTTACCATTGTAGTAGATTTGCTGCAAAAATATTCCGTACACTTGTGGGGCTAATGAGATGATCACTTTAATTGCATATAACTATGGAATGGATCTGATTGGTTGTATATGTCTCCCTGATAAGTGCTAAAGATTTGCATGTATCTGTTTTAGATAATGCTGATATTTCTGACTATGTTGGGCCAGCAAATAAACATTTCCCAAATCAGTTTCTTGAATCCCCAGTTTGTTACACTTGGGAGAATTGTGTGTCAATATAGAAGTAAATCATTATTTTGTTTAGTTAAACCATATTGAAGACCTGAACTTATACTTTAATAGATACAGTGCAGTCATAAAACGGTGTAGGCCTATGCAAGCATGTTGATTGCAATTAAAGAAATGTTGTTCTTCGTAACCAGCAATTCGTGATGAAAAGGGCGGATCCAGGGGGGTCAAAAGGGGCCATGCCCTCCCCCCCCCCCCAAAAAAAGAAACCATTTTTTTATGTGACGTCGTAATAAAGGCAGGCAATGAGTACACCACCATCTTTTCCTCAAAAAACATCGGTTAAAATGGTCAGAAATTGCCTCAAATCGCACCACAGAGCATCTCGAATCCAAAAATTTTTCGGGGCCCTTAAGCGAGCCCCGAAGCCCAAGCCGTAATTTTTTGACCCACTTTTTTTTGGGGGGGGGGACCAAAATTTCTTTGCCCCCCCCCCCCCGCAAATTGTGTTCTGGATCCGCCCTTGCGTGATGATGTGTCAATCATGTGACTATAATTAGTTCTATATTAGTGGTCATTTCATAAAACAGGGCCTTGGCCTTGGCCTTGGCCTTGAGGTTTAAGCCTTGGCCTTGGCCTCGAGGCTTGAGGGTCAAAGCCTTGGCCTTGGCCTTGGCCTTGAGGGTCAAAGCCTTGGCCTTGGCCTTGGCCTTGAGGGTCAAAGCCTTTGCTCCAACACTGGTCTGGATGCTGAAAATTACCCTCGGCTTTGGCTCATATAAGTATCAGCATCCAGCATGTCCAGACTCCAACCGGTCTGAAACAGAGTGTTTAAAACTGGCCAAGCACACATGTACAAGGGTGTTTTCCTCTCTTACCATCAAGCACACAGTTGAAGTGCTGACACTGCAGGAACTCACGCTCCCGCATGAAGCCTGTCATAGGGGATGCCCAACCCTCCGCAAGGACCTGAACCCACTGCATGTCAACCTGAGGAGACAACAGTCAACAAAAATAACATCAAGGACAGAACACTGGTTCTAGTGCATGGTCCCTTGTTCACACCCAACTACATTTATGTTCAGTTATAGCATTTGCAAGCCTAACCTTCTACAAAGACCTGAACCCTATAGGCAACAAACACACACAGAAAAAAATAGAAAGAGCAGTGGCGGTGCAATGCCATAGTCCACTGTTCACATCCAACTTTGTTCATTTCTTAGCCCAGCCTTCTTCAAGAACCCTAGCCCATAGTATGACCACTTACTGATGTAACAAGAAATACTCGACTCACTTCATGGTCCTGGGTTCATATCCAAAATCATTTAATCAATTTAGTGTGTTTGGGAATTCTTCAACACTGACGATGATTCTCTCAAACTTTTTGAGACTGGGTAGGTTTTGTTAAGTACACACACATAATGTGAATGAAAGCAGGAAATTGGAACATTTGAAATTCTGCATTTAACAATGTTGCTTAGTTCATTGGGGGGGGGGGGTTATATTCATAACTGTACAATGACCATCTTTGAATTATTTTTTTAAATACTTTCAGCGAGTGATCCTCCCAAATCAAACCTTCAAGCATCTGTTGGCAGAGTTCCAATCAGGAGATGGGAATTTCATATTGGATTTTGCTCTCTAATAATGTAATGTATATGTTCATTATCCCCCCTATGCAAACATACATTCTGAGCCAAGTTGTCCTTTCAGTCAAAATCAATCAAGTGACTGTTTTCAACAGTTAAGAGCTCTCAGCCTACATGTACATAAAGCGGGATTGACTGGCTGTGACTGTTTATGTAACTTGATAAACCTGTGTTTTTACTGTCGGTGATAAGACAGCTGAGCTACCAATTTCCTGCTTTTGTCTGTTGACTGAATTTGACTAGTCAGAGTTCTTGCTAAAAAATATTTGCTGACTGTTTGTGACTAGCCTGTGTAAAAGGCATGACAGGGGAAGGGGTGGAATTTATGACTGTCTGCGACTGTTAAAACAGTAGGAGGGTTAATTGGTGAACATTTACTTGGTTTATTTTTTTAGGCCATGGGCAATCTTGAAAACACACACAAGGCATTTGATAAAGTGTTCAGTCTTTATCAAACAACCCTGCAGCTTTCAAGCTATATTTAGCCAGGTAAGCATAGCCAGGCACCCAACAATACAACGATGCTGGTGGGCCTTTCCACACTAAAGGGGTACAAAAGTGCGACATGGTCTTGGGAAATGAAGCAGGATAATAATGTCAAGTTGTTTGTCCTATTTTCCCACTTGTACATCCCCACCCCATTGTTGGGGATTGTGCTTTAAAGAATTTAAGACTTTCCATGCAAATTTGACAAGACATTATGCCCACAGTGCTACCCGGTACGTACGTAACATAAACGGTGACAAAAAGTTTGTTAATATTGATAGAGAGTTATAATTACAATAAATGTCTTTATCAAATATTGTGTCTTTTCATTGTTATCCCTACAGCATTGTCGCCTGTAAAAATCAAGACAATTTACTGTATGTTTAAGATTTCACAGGGTATTATGTTCAGGATATTACATACACAACATTTCTGTCGACATTACGCATGTTACCAAAAAGTGATAAAAAAAGACCAACACAATTGTGTTCATTGTGGCTGTTAGCATCCTGAATGGCTTATAAATACGAATGAGATGACATTTGGTTAAATTCATGCACATGATAATTAGTGTTGTGTCAATTTGTAGCACAAATTCTGTATTTTGTTAAGTACATAATTTTTACGATGACCCCTGCAATTTCTAAAGTACAGAGAATGTTATCTATATTGTTTGTACACATGATCATTAGGGTCTCATGAATGCACAGGAAACAACCGAACAAAATATCTTGCTTTGCTGTACCCTCCAGTGTCCCCCTCTCAAATCCCAAATTTGCAGTCAATTGTGGAAATTCAACAAAGGGGATGTTAGACCGCGTTCCCACTTGAATTCGAAAAAGGTGGATCAAGATCCGGCATTTTGGTGTGATCGTTATCTTACCGCAACGAAACCGCAAGACGCGTTCCCACTTATGCTTGATCCACCTTTTCGTACGGAAATGTCGGGTCCGAAAGGTCACTGAGTTCGGAATTACGCGCGCTCTGTGGGAGTGCCATTGTTGCATGGTTGCATGCTAGGCCAGGATGGGTCAGTTTTCAAACAGCACTATCAGAATTCACCGACAAAAATTACGCGAATTCACCAACATAAATCACGGATCCGTAGAGGATCCGTGCGTGCATAAATTAACAGGTGAAATCCAACAGATCAGAGCCGCTCATTGTGTGACATCACGGCAGAAACCAATGCATCGATAAGGGATTCCCTGGTTCTGAAGCTTCTCATTGGTTAGAAACGGTCACATGATGTACTACGACATCATTTTCCAATTTTCTATAATCAATACTTCAGATGTGTCACCTCCGTACGTACCGCGTTATGGCACTATTCTCATCGCATACTCGTAAGCTTTTCCATGATTCTGTGCCAATAAGTGAAGTCTTTTGGTGAGTGCGGACTCAGAGTCATTTATGGATGGAAATATAAGTAAAATTTCACCAATGGAAAAGGTTTAGTAATGGACGAACACGCAACAAAAATAAGGCCTAGTGTAGTTTTAGGATACCACGTGCGCTTTTGCATGCGCGGTGCTAGCCCGTAGTTCAGCGGTTGTTTATTGTGCATGTTGTATACGCTGGAAATGTTCACATGAGCTACACGCCTGAAAACGTGTTTCTTCGTTCATGAGACGGCAACATTTTCGCGCCACTCGTGCACCGGGCGGATGTTAACAGGTCAAATTGCCGGATCAGATCCACCTTTTGCGTTCCCATCTGATCGTGATCCGGCAATTGCCGGATCTGATCCACCAATTGGGGGATCTGTATCCTGGTCCAGAGGTGGATCAGAAAAGGTGGATCTGATCCTGATCCACCTTATAACGGTTAGCGTTCCCACTACACACAATTGCCGGATCTGATCCACCAATTGGGGGATCTGATCTGGCAATTTGGCAAAAGGTGGATCAGATCCCCCAATTGGTGGATCAAGTGGGAACGGGGTCTTACAAATCATCATGACACAGCAGAAGTCCTGATAAGCTGAGATAGGATGAGTAAACAGTGAATGGTGTGACACTCAATGGTTGGTACATTATCTTGGACTGGGCAGTGATCCAGGTTTAGTGGCCTTGTTTGCACTTTATTATCAATTCACAATTTACAGATAACCCAGATTCAATATCTCTCCCTTGTTGCCTGGTACAATGGAGACTTGAATTGAGACTAGCTAGACTGGTGGACTCAGTATGGTACCTACATCAACTTCTCTTCAGTGCAAAAATTAAAACATACCAAACAAAACATATCTACCTTCAAACACTAGTGGGCAGAAGAAAAACACGGCGAGTCAAACAAGAAAAGAAAAGGAAACCCAAATAGTGCCCCCTATTTTTTTAAAGGAAGTTCTGCATGTAGCGCTTTCCAGATCTAGGATGTAAAAGTCCAATTAATAAGCTTTCCAAGTGTGGAATTAATAAACTTTTCGAGTTATGGGATTTTGTACAAAAACACAGTGATAAACTTTTGTCCACGGATCACATTTAAGGCAGTGTTGTACACAACGTAGTACTCGTACTCGGTAATCGCACTCGAGAACTACTTCACTCGAGTATTTGTACTCAAATGTGAAAGTACTCGTACTCGAAATGACGGTACTCGTACTCGGCAGCAAAGTACTCGTACTCGAAATGACGGTACTTGTACTCAGGCAGCAAAGTACTCGTACTCGAAATGACGGTACTCGTACTCGGGCAGCAAAGTACTCGTACTCGAAATGACGGTACTCGTACTCGGGCAGCAAAGTACGCGTACTCAAAATGACAGTACTCGTACTCGGGCAGCAAAGTACTCGTACTCGACATGTCGAAATTGTACTCAATTATCAAAGTACTAGTACTCGAATAGCAGTAATGAACAAAATTCCTTCCCTACCTTCCCTGGTAGCCAAGAAATGTTTAACGGGCTTAACCGGTTGACCTAAATAGATTTTGGGTTGAGACATGGAAGTTTCATGTAGTAATTTTCCAATGACCAGACTCTGGTGTTATTCCAAACTGCGTCAGTAGATCTTTCAAAACCTTACAAAGTTGTCGTTTCAAAGCGTTTCAAACAGCAACATTTTCATTGAACTTACTACAGATCTTTAGAATAATTTGGACAGACCTGGCTCTGGATGCCAGACTGAAACCTGAGTTTTTCGTTCACCTGTGTTTTAATGCTACCTTTTCCATATAACAGTGTTAAACTTGCGACTGAGTTCTCACCTTGTTGATTTCCACACAATCCAGAGTTTCTGCCTCCTTCTTGGCAGCATCTTGAGCTGACTGAGGCACAAAGAGTTCCTTGACACTCTCCACAGCAGACTCAGGGATGATACCCTGCAACAAGAAAAGAACAACTGACTCAGACTAGACTCAAGTTTGAACTGAGGCGAGTTTTGACCGTCCGATTTTTCCAGTGATGTGAGTTTTGACTGGTTCATCAACAGAATATGAATTGGAGTTAGAAACAAATCTTTTAAATACGATCTACACATAGCTCATGCTAGAATTGAAGCCAGGTTCACCAAGTAGACCCAGAATAGGCTTTATTCATGAGTCGGCCATATTAACTTGAAAGCGAGGTAAAATCTTCATTTTTGGAACTTGCGAATATGAAATGAAAGTAATGAAATCAAGTTAATTACAAATTAATATTAGTCTGCTCTGATGAATAGTTTGAAATCTGTGATTAATTATACGCTGATGTTTTAAAGGGAATAAACATCATTTGCTTTTGCTGTAATTTTCAGAAAAGGATGGAATTGGGGGGTTGGAAATATATATATAGCAATATAGTTACACTAACTTTTTTGAGGTTTTGGGTTCGAAAATGCTATAAAAACCAAGAAAAACAATCATTTTCCTGTAGTCTGGTTCCCTGACTCCATATAAGAAGAAACAGAGAAATTTACATACATTGGGGAATTGTAAGGTCAGGGAACCAGTCTAGCTGACTTGTACCCGTTCATAGGTGTGTAATCGATTGCAAACAAGTGCGATGGTCAATTGGGGCCAGTATTTGAAAAAAAGCCAGTTTTTTCCAACGCTGGTCGGCCGACCAGCGTTGGAAATTGATACAAAAATACCACTTTTCTTGAAAATGACAGTATACCAGGTGCCATGATTTTACAGGATGCTTTACACTATCATTCACTAACAGTCCAGCAAGGTATTTCAAAATGATTTGGTAGTTTTATTTTTTGATGTTTGCAAATGTTGTATTTTCCCTTTAAGCCACATTTAAAAGTTTAGAAAGCGAGGCTTGGAACGCATAAGTAGTCTGGCACCATCCCATTCAACAGTTTACAAGGCCGTTTACATAGTCGTTGCGACAAAACCACGTACATGTATGTGTAAATACACATACGTGGTTTTGTCGCAACGACTATGTCGCCCGGCAATGTCGCACACGCGCGTGTGCGAACAAACAAATACGTGATATGTTGCGCGATTTTGGAAAATTTTTGTATACACGCATAATATATTACAATTTGTGATTAATTGAACGCAAATGTTTAAAGCCACATTTAGAAAAATTGAAAGCGAGGCTTGGGACGCATAAATAGTCTGGCACCATGCCACTTACCTGTAACTTAATGCTTTGATATCCCATTGCAGCGTAAAAGTGCTATATAAATGCCTGCTATTATTATTATTAGTAGTATACACCCAAGACATTATCGCGCGACAAAATTGTGTCAATCAAATTCAGGGAACATGATCAACAATGGCTTCTCGTGAATAAGGTCTATATCTCTACTACGCACTCTGCTTACTAGTACCCCCTCAATGGTTAAAAAAGAGTTAGCCAGGACATTTGGAACACGTTAACGGCCCATGATGTTCTTGGCAAAATCATGCATAGACGCTTTGAGTTTGTGCACATACAGTCCATGCACAGACGAAACTCATCCACGGCTTTGTCATGCCCTCTGCACTTTCCAGTGCACCCAAACACTAATGTTTTCATGCAATAATGAGACTCAAATGGATCGCTCAAGAATGGTCACAAAGCGCCCTCTATTGTTCTTGCACCGAGTCCATAATCCAATATTCACCCAGGTACGTGTGTCAGTCTAGTTCCCCGACTCACCTCTCCCTGTAGAAACTTGATCAACTTCTCCACACATTCATCCACAGTCAAGGCACCGGCGTTGAGGTTGATGTCAGGGTCGTCGGGCTCCTCATACTCTTGATCAATACCAGTGAATCCTTCAAGACAGCAAAGTCAAACGTACGCATCGTCAGTTGTAACACCAAGTGATAGGAGCCTAATATCTCTTCAAGCCAAATCCGGAGAAAAAGTACATGTCTAGAAAAAACCCAAAGTAACCCTCAGTTTTGGGAAGGAATGGGCAGTAAGTCCATACATGTACAAGTACATGGTATAGCAGGGATGCTAGTGGGTTTTGCTGCAAAACCTAAAAATATTGACACGTCAAGAGATGGCCCTGCATAAAATGATCGTCATACATGTACACTATACATGTACATTGTACATACTCAGTTTACTCACATCACAGCACTACACACAGACACATATGTATGTCTACATTGAATGTACATGTACAATACATTTCGTCATGGTTTTCACGAACTGAAACGCACGCACTGAGTGCGCGCACTTTGTGAGAACCGCTTTTTCAATCATTTCGGTTTCACGAACTGACGTGCGGGTGTGCACGCGCATTTTGTACACTGAAACGCATGTGGTGGAAATACAATTCGGAGAAAAACACTTTGAGAGGTTGAGACGACTTTACTCTAGCCGCATGTGGGGTTACAGAAACATTTAAATGACCTTTTAACTGATGAAATTAAGACAGGTTTCGGTTTGTGAAAAAGAAAATGTTCGGAGTGCACGCATGCAGAACTTGGTATCAGTTTGTGAAAATCAACATTACATGGTACTGTACAGTACGCGTACATGCCAAGAGTCAGCTCATGGTGTCGGCCGACGATTTGTGTATCATGCTAGCATGGCACTAGCTACGGAGCAGCACATGTGCAATGATCCTAGTCTCGCACAATATACTTGGCTTTTCAACTATCGTTCGCTCACTGTACACATGAGAATGAAGTTTTTGCAAAGTCGATATTTTGGCTATAGCCAGAAAACTGGCATGCCGGCATACCACAGCAATAGCGTTGATTTCTGGCTTTAGGCCCAAGATTTATAACTTGAAATCCTGGACCTTGGTGACTCGTGCTTAATTCATGTTTTTGGCAAATGCGTGCTTCAGGTACACCAAACAAATATAGAGACATTTCAGTTTGGATGTTCTTCTCATGATATTTGAAGATATTTGCAACTGTAAACACTAGCTGTGGTAATAGCAAAGAGTTAAATACAGAAGAATGATGCTAAAAAAGAACTCTGCTACATGTATACCAAACTTTTGGATAGCAGGAACACCTCCCTTGTCTCCCAAATTGTATGCACATTTCTACGAAACATTGGCAGCAATTTGCTTTTAAATGAATACCATTTATACCAAAGAATCCTTTGTAGACCCACTATGTTGTTTTATTTAAGCTCTACTGTAGTACACAAGTCAGTGCAAACCTTTAATGATCCCTGCCCGAGCCTTCTTGTACAATCCCTTGACATCACGCGACTCACAGACCTCCAAGGAGGTACTGACATAAACCTCATAGAATGGAAGACCGCTGGTCTTATGCAATGCCTTGGCCTCTTGACGATCCTGCAGACAATAATATTCAATACTGGCTAAGTCAGTTGCTCAAACTCAGCAAATCTGTGACGATAATATCCAATACTAGCGGCGCAGGAAAAAGGATAAAGACAAGCTTCTGATACAAGCTCTGTAGCTCAAGTCCCAAAAAGGTATCTTTTATTTATTTGATGTAGTAACGGGACAGGAAACGAACTTTCATGCTCGAACTCAGGAATTGTTTTTGAAGTGATCCTTGTACATGTAATATTAGCTGCATCAACTGATCAAGAGCGTTTTTATGCTCCATTTTGTTCAACATCATCATATCTGACAAGTTACTTGGTGAACGCAATACTCAGAAAATTCTAGAGATGACGTAGTTCCAACGGCTTACATGTAATTTGTCAACTTCCAATAACTAGGGCAGCTACATGCAACACCGCCTATCTACCCTCAAACCAATTGTTTGTTTTCAACATGTACATGTAATAGTGGCTAGGCTGCAAATTCCATATGGCAAATTTAAATCTTCGAAAATGTCCTGGTGGTTTTGTTAGGATTTGGGAGGGTTAAAGTTAACCCTAACTCCCTTGCGTCTTTTACTAGGAACTGGACCAAGTCCATCAAAATCCATCAATCACTGTGCGTCCAATACAAAACTGTACATAACATAATGGAACACAACAATGATGCACTGGTTGACATTCATGGACTTGCTACACATGGCGTTTATCGCAACAGCAGTACAGGAAGCTGGGCAAAATCAATCAGATACCCCCAGCACTGCGCCAGGCCATTGGGCCCAAGTCCATCGTACTCCATCAATATTTAGTCACACCAGGCCTTCTGGACCAAGCCCCCCAAAATCCACCAAAACGGGGGATGGATTTGTTGGAGTTGGGTTGGTTAGGGTTAATGTGATGATACTGGGGACACAGCGATCATACCATAAGCTCACCTTTGCATTGGGACTAATGAAGGAGTTCAGACACACCACACCGCCGTCAGCAAACAGCTTAGCCACCTCTGAGACACGACGGATGTTCTCCACTCGATCCACATGAGAGAAGCCCAGGTTCTTATTCAGGCCTTTCCTCATGTTGTCACCATCCAAGGAGTAAGCAGGGATGCCATGGTGGCACAGGTACTCCTCCAAGGCAAAACTGATGGTAGTCTTACCGGCGCCAGACAAGCCTACGGAAGAAAACAGGCAACCAAAATGTTAAGACTTGTGTAATTCATTCACCAAACACAATGTACTTCAGTGAACAAGAGATAATGAGGCAACTCGCAAATTTAACAAAAATCAGCCCGGTTCACAGTACTCCCTGTGGGGTATTATGAATTTACAGCACAATTTACAATACATTCCTTTATTTTTTTTATGATTATATTTTGTAATTTAGCATTGTACATGTAGTCATTCACAGGCCAACGGTAGTTGGTTAAATCATGAGGGGATGTTAATTTGTTAAAAGAACTAAACTAACCTTTGAGCACCTATTTATAGATTTGCACCACATTTGGGAACAAAATCTGTCAAATTAATTGTGAATCAAGTTAGGTTTTGCCCTTCACCGACGTTTGAACACTGTATACTCAGTGTGTTACCTCCCGAGTGAAAGTTGGAAAAAATCACTCGGGTGGGACTTGAACCCACGACCTCCTGCTTTCTAGTGCAGATGTCTTACCACTCGACCACCGAGCTAACGGGATCGGTTGGCTGGTTCGAATCTGATGTACATAGCAGCGGGTACCGCATAAACTATTATAAGATGGAATTTTGCGTCGGGGTGATATAAATCAAGTTAGGTTTTGCCCTAAGACATCTGCACTAGAAAGCAGGAGGTCGTGGGTTCGAGTCCAATCCGAGTGATTTTTTCCAACTTTCACTCGGGAGGTAACACACTGAGTATACAGTGTTCAAACGTCGGTGAAGGGCAAAACCTAACTTGATCTATATCACCCTGACGCAAACTTCCATCTTAAAATAAATTAATTGTGGTTGAATAAGTTGTTTCAACAAACAGATAATTTTTTTTTTAGCAATAGCAACAAGTGTGGTATTGTATGAGGGAAGGCGCACACTGGTGAAAGTAAAACCAACAACCAGTAGCATAAAGTAAGTTATTAACCTGAAATTTGAGTCGAAGCAGCCTCTTTCCCAGGGGTAAAGTGGAAAAATCTTTACTCCCTCCAAGGCTGAGATCAAAGATTGTGCGTATCATCAAGACTCAGTATGGATGGAACAAGGTTGCAGAGTACAGCTGTTTCCCTGTAGGCGTATGGTTTGCACTGATCAATGCAGAACCCAGAGATTGAATCACGAGCAGATTGTCTTTCCCAGAGGCAAGGGTGGAATCAATAATTGTCCCAAAATGCGAGAAACACTGTGAAACACCAGAACATGTTCTTTCCTACGTGTACGTTCATCCTCTATGGACTACATGACACACATGACATACATGTACATGTAGGCCTACATGTACATGTACATGTGTACATGTACATGTATTACAGTACACATGTATGCATACATACATGTACATGAGCAGCTCAAGCGTATTTCAGTGCACATACACATGTACATGTACAGGTTTATTTACAAGTATTTAGTTCTTTCCATGCCAACCTCCTAACCTTCCTGCTATTTAAACAGTCACAGACAGTCAAAATTTCCATCCACCTTAATTCCCCGTTATACTGGTACTTATTACACAGGCTACATTGTGTAGTCACTAGCAGTCAGATCATAATGTATGAAAGCAAGCACTGTACTGTGACTAGTCAATTTCAATCAACAGATCATGAACAGACAAAGCAGGCAAACTGTGCCTACAGTTGGCTTATCAATCAGCCCCAGTCAAAGCAAACATGTATCAAATTACGTAAACAGTCACAGCCAGTCAATCCTACTGTATTTATGTATGTACAAAATGTACACATGGACCGGTAGGCTGGAATTTGGAAATTCTTAAAGGGAATATACAACATTTGCAAACATCGAAAAATAAAACTACCAAGATTTTACAAAATACTTTACTAGGATGGTGATAAATGACAGTGAAAGCATCCTGTAAAATTATGTCACCTGGTGTGATGTAATTTTTAAGAAAATAGTATTTTTGTATAAATTTCCAACGGTGGTCGGCCGACCACCGTTGGAAAAACCTGACTATTTTTCAACTACTGATCCAAATTTACCATTTTTTCAGTCCAAATTTTGTTTGCTATTGGTTGCATGTTTATGAATGGGTGCAGGTAGGCTAGACTGGTTCCCTTACCTTACAATTTTCCGGCATCTATAAATATTGATCTATTTCATCTTGAGTGGAGTCAGGGAACCAGACTGCTTAAACATTTTTGTTTTTCTTGGTTTTTCCAGCATTTTCGAACACAAAACTTCAAACAAGTTAGTGTAACAATATTTGATCTATTATACTAACCCCTCAAATAGTTCATTTCTAAAAATTACAGCAAAAGCCAATGATGTACATGTACATTCCCTTTAACTGTTGGAAACAGTCACTAGATTGATTTTGACTGAAAGGTCTACTTGGCATGTCAGAATGATGCTTGCAAATGAGGGCTAAAATTGTCATAACCACTTGTACATGTACAGCAGAATTTGGTAGGAATTTTCTTAAGAAAAAAAAGAGAAGCTACCGGTACTTACTTAATACTTAGTGCTTAAGTACCGGTACGTATATGTTTGCCCACAACACAAGTTGTGAAACCTTCATTAAAAAAACCTAACTCCCCAGCCTAATTTACTAGGAACCATACCCATTCAGGCAAATTCCAACACCCACATGGGAAATTGTACACACACTGTTGGACTTAGTTTCTGGAGGTATGCCAACCCCAGTGTAAAAGACCATCTGTTTAGGGGAACTGTACCTATCCCAACATAGTACATACATGTACAATTGTAAATGTACTTGTACACTTGTGTAACTCAAGCCTGGTTTTGGATCAGTGGGTACCAATTTCTGGAGGGCCAGCTGTATACATTTGTAAGTTTCATAATGGTACAGACAGGTTGGCATTCATACAGGCTCTGTAGTGAGAGTACAATACACTGCCACAGGCCAGACTTACTTTAACCTGAATGCATCTATGCAAATCTCTTAGGCACACAAAAAGCAGTCTTTGCTTTTAAAGCCGAGTTTCAATTCAAACAGAACAACTTGGCTAAGGAAGTCCCATTTGGGTGCATTCAGTTGCAAAAGATGAGAATCTGCAATCAGTAGTGCTCTGCGCAATTTGCAAGCCACCACCAGTGTCCACACTTCTCTTATTTAGAAGCCCACGCTGTGCCATTTACTGCTCCTGCATGACGTCTTCAATTTCTTCATCTCTCTTTTTACCATCCCACTCCAACCAGCTGTTTTGGGGGGTTTTGTTTCATCTGCATTTGTCAGTCAATTTAATGTCTGTCTGTTGGACCATTTGTCCATCTGTTTCTGTTGGTTTGTCTGTCTGTCTTTCACCCTAAACCGCCTTGAGTGATTTGCTAGGAACAACTTTCCTCACTCTTGCAAAATCCAACAAGTATGGTAAACTGATTACGGCGGTATGCCTGATTCCATGTAAAGCATAATCAGTTTGGTGCAGAACTCACTCCAACAGATTCCAACAAAACATGCATATTTTTTGGATTTTGATGGGTTGGGGGTGGTTATAGTGTTTCAATGCACAGGGCGAGTAATGAGTAAAAAAGAAAAGAAAAAAGGAAACTTAATTGCGTCACAGAATTCGATCTGCATGTAGCACTTTTCAGATCTATGTAGGATATGAAAGCCCAATTAATAGGCTTCCTTTTAGTAAAAGAATCATTTAATTCACTCATGTACCTTTCCAGTAACCAGGTAACAGACTTTGAAACACAAACAGCTTAAAATTTTGTCCACGGATCACAGAAAAGATTTATGTTCAGCAAAACGAAAACAATTCACAAATAAAAAAAAAAACACATCAGAACACTCTCATAACCATGATAACTGGCACTTATCATAAACCTGCTTCAAAACAACATGCTTTATAATGTCAAGAGTTTGTCCTTCCCTGCCTTATACATGTACATGTACTTGGCTACCCTGGAGACGTACAAATATATGGTATTATTCTGATAACGTTCTCATGATATGACATGGTTTCATTTTACTAAAATATCACGTACCTTAAACGTGATCCGTGGATAAATTTTTTAACTGAGTTTGTGTTCAAAACTCCGTAACTGAAAAAGTACATAAGTGATTTGAATGATTCTTTTACTAAAAGAAAGCCTATTAATTTAGCTTTCACATCCTAGATCTGAAAATTGCCACATGCAGAACTTCTTAAAAAAATAGGGGGCGACATTTGGGTTCCTTTTTTTTTAATCCCCCTGTAGTTTCACAGAGTTTCAAAGTACATGTCTACTGTGATCTATGTAATGGCACGCTCCTACATGATGTACCGTATATGCACTTTTGCTCCTCCTAATCATCCCTCCACTAACCATTTAGGCCTATTACTCAGCTTTTGATAGAAATACATGTTATTGAAAGCAAACTAAATAATATGAGCCTGTAACCGTATACTGGACCAGCACAGACACACTCGAGTCCGGCTCATATCACATTTCTGGTGACTCGGACTTGGACTCAAGTCACAATTAACATGGACTCGATCTTACCGTATAAATTGGTCTTGATCGGACTTCGAAAAAAAAACCTGACAAAAATACTCTCTTTTTTTAAAATGGAAGATTGTTTTTTTACCCAAACTAACAGTTAATATATTTTATTATACTATGCATCTTCTTCCAAAGTTACACAATCATAGGGTAACGAAGTGAATACATCACGCGCACAATTATGAGTGCATTAGCGCGCGATTCAGCAAGTGAACAACATGTGCGCATACTCCATTCATTTGCACTACACTTCCCGGTTCAAAATGACGTCACACTTCGGTAATCTATACATGTAGCGAAACCAATGCGCTGCTCTCTGCCGCATAACTGTAAGATTGTTTCCTTTATTTTACCTGTCCACTGATGAGTTGTTTTTTTTGAGTCAGGTTTTTTGGTGTCTTTGTTAACTGCTCTTTAGGTGACTTGTAACTGAGCTACTCAGACTCCGTTTCAAACGACTCAGGACTCCGACCTAGACTTTACTCCGTGGACTCAGGCTCAATTAATCCTAACCCCCTAGGCCCTTGTTGCTTACAACCATCCTCAATCCTCCAAAATCCTCCAAAATTTTGCAACTCCGCCTAAATTTTTCAAAATTGTCAGACATTCCTGCCTCAAAATGCATTCATCCTCAATCCTCCAAAATCCTCCTCATCCCAAAATTTTGCACTCGTGTTTAAACGAAGGATAGCCAACGCCAAATCCTTCAAAATCATCAGACAGTCCTGCCTCAAAATGCATTCATCCTCAATCCTCCAAAATCCTCTTGTGCTTCAATCACCATTCATCCTCAATCCTCCAAAATCCTCACGTGCTTCAATCACCATTCATCCTCAATCCTTTAGAATCCTCATTTGTTTCAATCACCATTCATCCTCAATCCTCTAGAATCCTCCAAAACCGCCAGGAGGATTTTGGAGGAGTGAGGTGGGTTAGGGGAGTTGAGGACTCCATTCATGCCATTCCCAGGAATTATCTGACTTACCAGTGAACCAGACAGTACAGCCGCGGAATCCTCCGCGCATGCCCATAACCTGCCCACGCTTGTCACGCGAGACATGGTGAACCTGCTCATATACGTTGGTGGCAACGTCCTTGTTATGTTGCTGTGGAGAGGAAAAGACAAGAACACCGATGGCAAAAAGTTAAACGACTGATTACAAAGATGTTTATTTGACCATTTCAAAGGCAAGGTTAGAAAGTTGCATTTTAAACGCAGAACTGTTTTATCTTAAGTTTTGTCTTCAGTGTTATTTTCAGTGTTATCTTTAGTTTCGTCTTCAGTCACGTCAGTAGTGTGATTTCTGTCTTCAGTGCTACGTAGTTCTGCTTCATTTTGTACGAAGCAGGTCTGCACAGCTGGCCATATCCCTATCCAGTACATGGGTAGCAATACAACTAGTGAGTTAACACTTCGCCCGTGCATGCTTATTGGACAGTTATATATTTAGCTCTATGATTTTAAATCAAATATTTTTTTCTGTATGGCCTATGACAATTATTTGTGCCAGACATGCTAGAGGGGCCAGTCTAACTTGCCCTCTTTGTCCTTGACTGACTGACAAGTTGCTAGTCTGGTTCCCTGACCTGACAATTTCCCCCTTTGCCTAGATGTCTAAATTGTAGGTCAGGCAACCGCAGGGGCTAAAAATAAACATGACGGCCCTTTTGCAAAACTCAGCTTCGTTACCCGTTTCGCTTTATCATTTATAGCTTTTAATGTTCCGATCAAATGTTTAGATAAATTACTTGCTTCATACAGTTAGGCCAAGCAAAAAAAATGGTGTGTTTACGGTAACGGCCTGAAAAAAATTCCAGGTAGGTAGGTAGGGAAATAATTTTATTTTGTAATTTTTTTTTTCATTTCAGTTCAGCATGCCCATGCGTGTTCTTTCGCAAAAAATTGTATAAAACCACTATTCAAGCATTGAAGATATTCAATCGATACATTTCAATCCAAATTAATTTGTATCGTCGGCCAGGGTTCTCCCCAGGATTTTTTTCAAACATGTGGGGGAAGATTAGCTGTGATTCAACAACCCGAAAATGTTTGAACTTTGGAAGCTCTCTGGTGCATTTTAGAGCAAATCCGGGGGTCTTTATCTTAAGATTTGTCCTTGAAATTCAGAGGAGATCTTGTAGCTCACTAATATTTTTGTAATTAAAGAAAAAAAAATCAAAATTGTTAACTTAAAAAAAAGTAACATTTCACAACCTGAGTTTCATTGCTTCCTAACTAGAAAACGGTATGAATTACATTTACATGTAAGTTTCAAATTAAGAAATTAAGGTGGAGAAAAAAACAACTTTTGCTTCCGATTACATGCCTTTCAAAATAGCGTCAGTAGGTCGAAAAATTATTTCGCCAATTTTTTTGGGGTGCTGATTAATGGAGCATCATTCGTACTAATAGAGCAAGGATCATGTTTATTTTGTGCCTGGATTATTTTCATTTGCGCCACGAAAATTATCAAGACTGGCTATCAAAAGTCATGAAAGTGATTAAAACTTGCATCACCTAATTAAAAATATATTTGAGGTCGGTGATTCCACTTTATGCTTAACATACATCACGGCCGCTGGCACCGCCAACATTCCGCCTGGCTGGCCGAACATCGCTCCGTGCTCACGGCCCACGTGGCCGAAAATCTTGCACTACTGCAGAAACACGCTACGATGTTTCGCCACAAGTTCGAGCTTTGCAATCTCGTCATTTTAATGGAAAAACATACACAGAAAGTAAAGATCACGTTCTGTGAATTAATTCGCAGAAATTCTCTTTCTCCAGCGATGTTTGTTTGGTAATATTTTTACGATCCAACTTCGGCCCACTACATCATCATGCTGTATGCATGATACGAAGTATGGACCACAGAGGCAGTAGTCACTGGTTTCGGTCCTTCATCATAGCATTGATTCCGTTAGCTGGCGAAGGGAACCAGTGTACCATGCTGTATGTTACGTTAGCTGGGTGCTGCTAGCTGGTGGTCGACAGAACACGTCATCGTGTGCATTTTGATCACACATGCATCGGAAAAACAGATATTGTGCGTATCAGGGGCTACAAAAATGTGATTGGCATTTTTTTGTCGGCGTATCGGGCCGGCCGCAATTCCAGCGTATCAGGCCGATACGAAGTACGCACGTTTGTATGTGGGGAGAACCATGTCGGCCAGCCAGGCGTACCCCGATGCGTTTGTGCAAAAATAATCGTACTTCGTAGTTTGAGAATTCAAGTTTTGAGATCGTCGCGATTTTCGCACGTTTAACACAGGTACGTTTGTGTCAAATCATGGTCAGATTCCAGTGTGAAAAATGTTTTTTGTTCGTGGCAAATAATTAAAAGTACTTGAAATGTTTGAAATTAATTACCAACCTTCAAAATGGCAATAAAAAGTTTGAGGTCGGCAATTTGGCCGAAAAAATTCCAGGTCGGTCGGGTTACCGTAAACACACCATTTTTTTTGTTTAGCCTTATGATATACAGTTTGATATTTCTGTAAGAAAACATCGAGTTATGTTGACCTGGAATCTTCAAAGTTAGGCACCCGAATAGCACTGTTAGCAGGCGATCAAGCCGAAATGGAAACCATGCTGAGTTTTGGAAAATCCAGGTAACTGTCATCAAATTCAATGCAGCAGAGTTTGCCCCTCATATGACCCCAGTGCATACTTGATGCATAAAATCGTCATTGAATTTCAAGTTTTCTAAATGCAAGCAATGAATATTAGAGGACGAAGACCTCTCAACTACATTGATGTGATTGGCAGAGACACCCAATGTGAAATTGAAGACCTTCCGTACATAATGAGGGAATAAGACACCTGAACGAAATCTCGGTTGCGACCCCCAGATGATGATGATGATCAATATTAATTATCAACTCATTATTTAAAATTTTTAATAAGCAAGGCAGGTACGGTAAATAAAACCTATTTCATACTCGGAAATACCCGGGCACTATCCAAGGTTGTCGACGAAATGCAGTCGGCAGACATTTTTGAAAAAGGAGGCATTCCTACTGTTTTAGTCACGTGACCTATACAATGTACATAGTCTTTGTAAATACTAGCGGTTACCTGACCTAATATTCATCAAAAATACATATGTAGTCCGAACCTTTTGGTCTGGGAACCAGACTAACGAGTTACTTATCTGACTCACAGACTGGCACTTGTGAATTAGACTTGCTTAAGTCTCACCTTGGCCCAAAAGTTTCAATTGGATTAATGATACTACATGTACATGTAGCTGGGTGAACCACGGATATGAATTTGCTGAGAAGACTTAGAAAAGCTATTCAATTGAAGAATGCGGAACACCTTCCATGGATAATTAGCGTAATTATTAAAGTAAAGCTCTTGAAGCTTTGAAACTTCGTGCAATGGTAGGCCTTGATGAATAATGTTTAAAAATGTAAAAAACTGAAAATCGAAAAAAATATGGTTTAACACGTGGAGTGTTACTTCGTGGTGTCGGTGACGATATGTAGCGGTACCACGTTTTAGCGAGTAGCCTTATAACCCATCAACATGAATTGAACAGCTGTATATTTACAGAATAAATTTCTTCAACACTAATAATTACTCAATACACCAAATACATACATGTATACATTTTAATTAACTTTTGACCTGTTTCTCAAATTGTTTTTTTTTTCAATTTGTAAATTGTTAACTTCTATCATGACATTTATTCATCTCCCCCACAACAACTGGTTCCTTAATTTATTTGTTAATTACGTACACAGGGAAGCAGCCTTCCATTTGCAAATATGCAAAGGCGTTTTCTTTATGGAACAGATGGGCCGGCTAAACAAAAATAATTGTTAAATAGCAATTATAAGTGAGTACTATAAACGGTATGCAAAGAAACGTGCCCAGAGAAGACCACACGTGTTGCCATGTGCCATGTTTGCCACACCTGACTAAACTTATCAATATTTGAAGTATAAATATAGCTCTGTATTTAAGTATATAGCTGTAACGGCATCAAATTGTGAATTTTTTGTTTAAATTGCTACAAGGCAAATGTGCTACACGTATTTATAAGCACTACACGTACAACATGTAGTAGGCTACTAACAATCATTTCTATACTGTACAATACTATGTAGTTATCGCACAAGTGCGAGTGGAACACGAAATTATAAAGTGCCGTCAGAGTCCCACAAGCCATGAGGCAAGGCTGAGTGTACATGCATGTATCAGGGGCGATCGGGATGTTAGGGGGATGTTAGGGGGCACGCCCCCTTTTTTTCCCTTCAAATTAATTCCCAGAATGTGATCTCTCTTTTCTGTGTATGTATTTTCCATTAAAAGAAATATTTAAAATGAGATTGTTCCACTCGTACACATGTACCGATGCGCCCTGTTTTTTCCTTCAAATTAATTCCCAGAATGTGATCTCTCTTTTCTGTGTATGTATTTTCCATTAAAAGAAATATTTAAAATGAGATTGTTCCACTCGTACATGTACCGGTGCGTGTCTACGTGATACAAAGTAGCGCGTTTCAGCAAATTTTTCGGCCACATTTCCGGGGCCGCTACACAATACAAAGTGCTGTTAGGCACACAGAAAGTGCGCGCCGTGTGCGCGATGCGATTTATACAGCCAGAAATGGTCGGCGGCTGACGGTAACTAACATTGTCATTGTTTGAGCATAGTGGCTTGGACAACTTAAATTCTCCATTATTTTAAAGAACATCCACCTTAAATATTTCTTCATATTACATGTAGGTAAGGCTCTTATCATATTTTAGATTTTGATGGATTGAGGTATTAGGGTTAAAGGCTTGCCCCAAATCACGTGATATACCAGTAGTAACAGTCTCTTTGGTCTGGAGAATTCAAAGTTAAAACGTGCGAAGCATTGAATTAAGTCAACGTTCCAGATTTTATTCAAAATTATCTCATAAATGGCTTAGGCCGACAAAAAAAAGTCTCCGGTTTCTGGTATGGAGCTTGCCCCAAAAGTGGTGCGGCGACGCGGCTTTTTTTTTTTTTTTTACCTGATTTTTTTGCTTCAAATGTCGGCTGATGACTGCAAATGGTGCCCGACTAAACTTAGTACAAATAGGCCTATATGGGATTGGGAGTCCAGAGAGGCCACATAAAGCTTATTCTCGACCATAACCCCACCTAAAAACACATTAAAATTGTGCAGCAGCAGAATTCTAGTCAAACCAGTGAGTTTGGCGGTTTTGAGACATCATCTTTCATTGGAAAAAAAACTTTTTCATTTTGCCGACGCGCATGGCTACAGCGACGCGCGCGCATACCAGAAACCGGAGACTTTTTTTTGTTGGCCTTATTAGTTAAATTTCTTGTTTACTGGAGGATGTAAAAGATACCGTAGGCTAAAATACTTAAGTGCAATACCGGTACCTAGACTAGCCCGAGTATCATCCGTCGTCCAATGGAGCCCTCTTTGTCTCCGGGCCAACTTCTGATATCTAAGCATGCAAATTTATGCAAACCCGCGCGCTGCATCCAATTGGAGTCGACATGATGTCATTTCATACTGAAATGTGGACTACAATGTACATTGTAAGCTGTCGATTGGTCAATTATGAGCGTTATTTAAATAATGATAATTCAAAGCCACCGGATGCATAGTGTTGCGAGTTACAATTCACCATGCTCACGTGCCTACGTTTATTTATCGATGTATACGACACATACATTTATTTAGCAAAAACCCAATTTAGAAGGCACCCGCTGAATGGTCAGAATCTCAAGGTCAAGACACAGTCTTGCTGTGAATAATTAATCACCGAATCTGCCCACATATAGACCCCTGCTGTGCAAGGGAATATTCCATAGACTGGGTACCAGCAGAAAAATAAAACAATTGGATTGATGAATCAAAGCATAGTCATTTGATTGTGGGCAGAACTACCTGTACATCTTCACCTACAGGGTACAATGTACATGTGTATGAAGGAATTGCAGTAGTAAAGAATTAGTGCAGGTACTTGGGTAGAGATTCTGTAGTACCTGCAACAGTTAACCTTTGAATTGAATATTTGCATAGTTTTGAGAAATTCTGCACACAGGCCCTACCTTACCCAAACAGCAAGTCTATTTGCTTGGTCTGTTTCCATTCCAAAGTTAAATGTAAATGCCATGACTTGCAGTATTGGCCACTTGCCTCCTACCATGGAGCTACGCACAATCAGAGGGCATGAGTTTCCCTTCGGGCAATTCCAAGCAAACAGAGATATGACCCCCAAAGCTTGTTTTATACCTACTTTTAAATTTTGGACCATGGCTCCTTGTATGGAGGTGTGGATGCAATTTTGTTGCATCATTTGGTGTGCGAGTAACCAAAAGATCAAGTTTTATATATACTCAATGAAATTGATTCTGTCTTTGCCATTTCATATTTCCCTTCTTCCCTTGGTAACAATTGAATTGATAAAAGAAATGAAAATGATACCAAGCATGACGTCATCAGGAGGTGTCAACAATTGAAATGCGAGTAACAGGTAATGCGAGTAACCGGTAATGTGAGTAACCAATGTCATGCGAGTAATTTTCCATGATGATAATGAATACAACTTTTGACTTTTGATTACTGATTGACTGTTTTTTGAAAAGAAGAAATGATGTAAGCCCCTAGAAAATCTTAATTAAAACCCTAACTCCCCAGCCTAATTTACTAGGAACCATACCCATTCAGGCAAATTCCAACACCCACATGGGAAATTGTACACACACACTGTTGGACTTAGTTTCTGGAGGTATGCAGACTAGTACCCATTTGTGGTGTGCATCTGAGCAGTGGGCCTATTAGAGTCCATAGGGCCTACAGCAAAATTCGCTCATAATTTGCATATCACAATGTGTGCAATCAATCTAATGTGGATATGTACAAACAGTAAAAGCATGCTTAAGAGTTGATTAGGGAATATTATCAGGCAATATGAAGAACGGACATTTTCAGAGCCATTAGGCCTATATTATCATGTACACGTCTTTCAGCATGTTCAATAGGCCTGTGCCGGGCACCATCAAACATGTCTTTAGAGAAGCTACGACTTTTGGAAACATTAACATCCATATTAACACTAATTTTTCTGTTTCTTACATGGATTTCTCGGCTAGTTGTAGTAAGCTTCACAGATTTCGGATTTAATTATCGTAGCACTGGGCTTCTATATAAACTAGTAAATAATAATTTATGTGAAAATGGCACACTCTGATAAACTACATTCCGAATCACGGACTGTGCAGCCAGCTGTGTGGCCAGGAGCAGGACAACCGAAGTCCCCGGCACCGATTGACGATGTTGCTTTTTTCCCCGCTGAGTGACCTGAGTACGTACACATACGGAGTGACTGTGAGACTGGTTTGCCGCTGGGTCCATTGAGCTGGTATGTGTACCGGTCGAGCGATGGGCACCGGGCAGCCGCGCCGGTAGCCTGCCTAGTCTCAGCACACGTACACATAGGTCATGCACGAAACTTTTATTTCAAAGCTCAGTTTATTTAAGCCCTATAAGCTACGGTATCCCTGGCCCGAGCTGTCCACATACTGTAACATACCGGTAGCCTAGAAGAATACAGGTCAACTCGTACGCGAACCAACTCGTACGCGACCAACTCGTACGCGGACCAACTCGTACGCGTGAGTTTAGACGATTGGTTTAGCTCACATGGACAGATGAAATTAGGTTCGGTACGGTAGGTCGGCATAATTTTACCTTTTCTGAAAGGTTGAGATTTTCAAATTAAATGTAGTTGATTTTTGAATCCGCCAGTGCTACTTACATTCGCGATTTTTTAGAGAAGAATTCTGCGTTTGTATGCCGCGGTACAATTGCTGGTTGGTTAGACAAGTAAAATGACAAGAAAACACCGATATTTGCGAGGTCTATTGTATAAAAAGGAGCTACTATAAAAAAAAAAAGGAATATAGCATAACGCATGCTTATACAGTTGTACGGACAGTGTCCGCCAGTTTTTTGCTTGGGTCAGATAGTTTTTTAGTCCTAATTATTATATATCCAAATAATATTTTGTAAAAAAAGAAAAAATGGGGAGTTGATTTTTATTTTTTGTTAAAATCAGAATTTTATATAATTTCACCGTAAATGCGAGGTTTCTTGGGTCAAATGCGATTTTCTTGGGTCAGAAAATTAATTTTTTGCTTGGGTCCGATAACTTTTTAGTCCTAATTATTATGTCTAATTGTTATGCTGCAAACAGATTTAAAATGGCTCAAAGGATAGAATTAAAAAGGAGAGGAAATGAAAATGGAGAGGGCAAGGAAGGCTGGGGAAGAACAATAATAAAAAAAGGAGAGAACAATTACATTGGGGCGGAATGTGCAGGGTTCGACCTCAACTTCTTTTGTTCACTAGCCAGCCGGGCTACTGGCCCACGGGCATTTCTACTAGCCCGCATTTTTTTTAAATTAAATTTGACGTGACAAGGCTACAGGTATGCACAAAACGATACAACACTCGTCTAACTACAAAAATCAGTTACTTTATTATCATCATTCACGGGTTCACTCCCAATCACACACAACGGTCACACATTGAACTACGGACTACCCGTCACACTATTCCCAAATTCTTCCCAACCATGCCAACCCAATCCTCGAAACCACTCATAAAACGGCCCGCGTACGAGTTGGTTCGCGTACGAGTTGGTTCGCGTACGAGTTGTCTCGCGTACGAGTTGACCAATCCGCGTACGAGTTGACTCGCGTACGAGTTGGTTCGCGTACGAGTTGACCTGTTTCCGCCTAGAAACTTACGCAACAGAAACAAAAGTGCGTACACAGATCAGTTTTGAAGAACTGAATAAAAAAACACAGGTTTGTTATCGCCTTGCTACAATAAAAATTAAATTTTGTGTGTGTGTACATTTTCCCGTATGGACTGAGTTGGTTAGGGACCTACATCAGTACATGTAGTTGGTCACGGACCGAGTTGGTTATGGACCGAGTTGACTTGGACTGAGTTGGTTATGGACCGAGTTAAACAACACCCCATATTTCTCCAGTTACGTCATCGTCATCAAGAAAGCTAGTCTAGAGATGACTTGCATCTCAACATTAAACTTACATGTAGGCCTACGTGGTAGCTTGAAGCTTCCCAAAGATTGAAACTGACATTGTACACCGATACTTTTACAAGTGTTCACTACTGTGCCTGGACCCCAAAAAACCCTCACAATTAAATGGTCAATTCCTTTTCTTGTTCCATATTCAGTACTTACCTTTGGCGAGCGAATGCCATAAGGATCCGGATTGCTGTTGATGTCATGACCTGCGACACCATTTGCAACTTGTGTCATCTTGAGGAACGGTTTTTGTGGTATTGTCAAGTGAAACGGAACAAACCACTTATTGCCTCTAAGTTCTAGTTGTTCAAAACCACTTGTTGCTTGGAGTACTTGTAAATCACAAATGACTGAAAACGCCTTCTGTGACAGCGCTCGTTCGTGCGTACAAAGCTGCGCTATAAAGTTAACCTTTATACTATAGTATAGAGTGTTCGGCCAATGGTTAAATCCTCCACTCTCGTGTAGCCACACCTCCTTTGCATGAGATGTATGACAGGTTGCCAGCTGTGTGAATAGAGCTGATGATGTGGCAAGTCGGGTTCAATGTTTATCTATCACTCCAGATAAACTATCAGCACACAGGCAGGGCAAGCTATTGTACATGTGCCTGCACTTTACCCTAGATTCAGAGAGCATTGATGCACCATTACATGTAGGTACACATACTAATCTGGTGTATAGTTTTGACTGAATGACCCATCAAAAGTGATCAACAAGTACCCAGTGCGTGTATGCAGATTTAGGCCTACTTGTTTTTACATCAAAAGAAATTGCACAAGTATGCTGGTACAGTACAAAATGTATACGTACAATTATGTACATGCAGCATATAGTGAGATTGTTCAGGTATTTTAAGGCAAACATTCCTTTTTTTTCAACTGTTGTAAGTGTATGTCTACAAGTAAATTATGTACATTTCTTGTTGAGGGATTGATCATAGAGGTACGGTACATACATACATGTACACATTCATGTACCAGTACTTGCTTTCAAATCACAAGGAAATTGATACAAGTTTGTAGTTGTACTAACAGTTTTTACTACATGTAAATGACCCATCAAGAGGAGATCAACAAGTACGCAGATTGACTTGTTTTCACATCAGAAGAAATATTACAAGTATGCTGGCAGTGGTACAGTGAGTACATGTACATGTACATGTACCAGCATACAGTAAGAATGTTCAGGTGTTTTTTTAGGCCAAAATTCCTTTTTTCAAAAATATATGTTACATGTCATGCATACATACAGGTCTACACGTACAGGTAGTTTTTTGTTCTTGAGGGATGGACTGAAAAATAGCTTTGGAGACTGAAAGTACAAAAAACCCACATTTTTTCCCCATTTTTTGTTTAAGTTTCACTTTTTATCACTGACACAATATGTACATTGCTCATATCCAAATTCTACAACAATCCAACTGTTTTGGTTTACGTGAAGAGTAGGCAGCATTAACCTTTTTAACTTGAACGTGAATATCAGCATTTGAGTGACCTTCAAATTTTTAGATTTGGATGCTAATTAATAACACAGATTAAAACCAGTGTTGACACTCTGTTGGATAACTGAAGACTTGCCCCTAATCAAGGGTTAATCTCAAAGACAATGTTCCAGGTCAAACAAATGTGTATACATTTCAGCCTAAAGTCGGTGATATAAATACCCCACCTTTTACAGACAAACACCATTAATGTGGTTGTCAATATACCGGTACTTTGGCAAGTACTATAGTTGAAATTGACACTTGAGGGTGATTATACTAGGTTCCTCTTATCCCCTAAGGTACATTTGTATTCTTATGGCATTCACTGCACTACTTTGAATCAAGTTATCTGAACGGCACCAATAGAGGGCTCTGTATCAATTTCTGACGGTCAATGTAATGAAAGATGCTGACAGTGGTTTAGAATGGACTTTTCACAGATTTGTCTCGATGATTTAAAAATGGGCGCCAATGGGTTGTTCATAGGAAGGCAGTGTTTATTTGACAGTGAACCGGTCCCCCATTGTTTTCAGTATTGTACTGGCACCGCACTGAACACGCACGGTGACTGGTTTTTGGGACTTAACCCTAGCAATCACCATCCCATTAAACTCCAACACCTGGGTTCTACCTCCATGGTTGGAATCTGTTAGGATGAGTACTGCACTGATAAACTGATTATGCCTTACATGGGGTTATACTAGGCATATACCATGTATACTGCAAATAAACAGAGGCCAACTGTTTATGTGTACAGTTTACCATATTGTTGGAGTATGCAAGAGTGAGGAAGGTTCCCAATAAATCACCCTGGGGCTGGGGGTTAGGGAATAGGCAAAAAAATATATATATTCGGTCTCTGGTCAGACCAAAGTTTCGGAATTAACGCGGCTTTTTTTTTTTTTTTTTTCTTTCTTCAAGCTTGGATTGTACAGACAAGGTGGGGTACTAATTATTACTATTTTGCTTTTTTTGGTGTCCTCAACATGTACATTGGTGTCCTCCATATTTCGCCTTGGTGCTCTCGATCATTTGCCGTGGTGCAATATCCCATTCCTTGGTGCTCTTTGGTAAAAAAAATTGAGGAGGTGCGGCAATAGAGGGTGCTGTTGGAGCTACCGCGGAACATTTTGAAAAAAAAAAAAGCTTGACGCGCATAGTTAAAATCGACGCGCGCGCTGACCAGAGACCAACTTATATTTTTTTTTTGCCTTAGGGTTAAGTTTTTTTAACAATTGTCTTCGTCTAGTTCTACGCTAAAGTTGTCTGGAATTCAAAAGCCGTGTTCCCATTGGACTTTTTCTTCAGCGGCCACGCGGAAAGTTACCGTGACTGGCTTTGGTGTAATTCTACCGTGCGTTCCCACCTGGACTTATATTCCGCGACGGAAGGGTTCATTCGCTGTTCGAGACTGGTAGAATGTCACACATTGCGGGCGCTGTGCACAGTCACCTTTGACCTATGCGGGATATGACGTGCCTGTGACGTATTTTTCGCACGCTGAATTTAGTCGGCCACGTCAACGTCAACACTGACACGACGCGACGCTGGCACACAAAGATCATTGTACTACAAACAACTCAACAAAGTAGCGAAACTGCAGCAGCTGGACGAGATTGAAAAAAGCGCTGCAGCTGAGCGTAGTGCATGCTTCTCACGCTGTGTACGGTACGATGATAATATCACACCGCCATCAGTGCAAACGAGACAGGGAACCATACTACCATTTTCGCGCGAATTCTGTGTATACAGGAAATGTTGTTGTTTGCATAGCGTTTTACAGCGTGGACACGGTAGGTTTACAGCGCGGAGCGTTCCCATTGGACTTTTTAGCGGCCCTGTTAAGTTACCGTGGCTGCGCGGAAGTCTTCCGCGTCCTCTTTCGGCCTGTTAGTTTTACATCACGGTCGCGGTAAGTTGACAGGGACGTCAGTTTACCGTGTGTCCCCATTGGATTTAATTTTGTCATTCTACAAAAAAGTCGCGGTACTTTAACCAAAAAAAGTCCAATGGGAACACGGCTAAAGTCAATTTTCCAAAATACTGTAGGTTGGAAAGTCTAAAAGTTCGGAACTTTATTTACTATAATTGAAGTCAAAGTCAGATTTTCAAATTCGGAAGGTCGATATTCAGCCGAAATTCTATTAAAGGGATGTGGGAAAAAATTAATACATTACTGACTTTTGAACCTTTTTCTCATGAGTCATGAAGTTCTGTCACCTAGGTACCCTTAGAACTATGGGGCTCCGGTTAAGCAGAGCCCGGTACATGTACCCGATAGTTTTTTGGCCAGGGTATCACCCAGGCATGTGTTCAAAGTTAACTACTGGGGCAAAGTGATGTGGGGCAAAGTTGAATAGAACAGGGATCCTTGCTCATGTCCCTTGTACTTAGTGGTACAGTGACCTTTAATTTCGTGTCAGAATATTGAATAACACCAAACTTGACAAAAAAATACAAACACGAGTCGTACCCGACCAACAGACCAAAGTTCAGGAGAGTTGAACTGTGGCAAGTCATGCAAGTCTGAGGTGTCACTAAAGGAGCCAGTCATGAAAGTTGTACAGTGTGCGAGTCTAGACGCGTGATAACGGCCCATACTGGCATGTGACTGGTGGCAAGTACCACCTTGAATGCTTGTCAACAAAGACCCCTGCGCGCGGCGGCTTTCAGATTTGCATGGCTTTCTGCGCCCGATCTGGTGTCAAAGTCAGTCAAGCAAGCTAATTTTATTTTTGAACGTTCATGAGTCTACGTTTTTGGTCTTTATTTATGAATTCTTATAAGTAATAACTGCATAACCCTGTTAATACCAAGCACAATATCTTAAGCTTTAAAATGAACAATGAAAAGTCGCTTTTGTTTCATCAGTTCGGGATCACATCTGTCTAAAACTTCTTAATGAAAGCCTAATTAAAAACGAAATTTGGGTAAACGGTGTTCTCCTCGAAATTTGAAGTTTATTTTCTGGGTACATACTTCATCTTTGAAGACAAAAACTGCACAATACCATCTGTTAGGCCCCTATATCCTGAAGTGCATGTATTAATTTTTAACAATTTTGGAAGAATTATGTCCTACATGGCGGGGGTGCTAAACCTTTTTTTTTTTACTTGGCCTTAGTACATGTACAATGTAGTTCGTTTTTAATTCGGCGAAGTGCGTAACCGTTGACACGATGCACACACACGTGCGTGGTTGCTACATTGTATAATTCATTGGTTCAGTGCACGACATCGCGTAGCTGCAATCGGCTGGGTGAGAACTTGTCCTGGACGCTGATTTTAGGTGCAATTCAAAAGATGACTCACAAAGCAAAGGATTGACTAAAATGCGAAAAAAAAGAGATGATTTCGGCAGCTGTGTTGAGGTCAAATTTCACGGCCTCCGCCAATTTTAGACCGCTGGCTACAAATTCAATGTACATGTACATTGACCTCCAGCTCTACATGTTGAATTCCCGATGGGCATTGGAGCTGGAGTTTCTCAAGCTAAGCTTAGATCATTGTAAAAACCACTTCCCGCCAACCGTGCATGTCCATCTTCACAGGCGTCGTGCATGGAATAAATCAAACCACTGTCTGATTTTTTAGATCAATGTGAAAGCAAGAGTGTAGCCTACATAAAAAAAAGGCTACAACACAAAAGACAGTGACAACTCAGGAAGGTTGGTGAGCAATTTCTCTTCAGAATGAGAATCCTGATAAAGTATCGCGATGATATTAGTGAGGTATCCTGTCCTACATTTAATTTGGTATAAGAATATTGAATTACCACAAAAAAATGTGAAAGATTCCCATAGGCATATCTGGCCATCAATAATCTTTTCTTCCAGTGACCTACATGTATCAGCCATCAGACATGTCAGAGAGTGATATCAGGCCTCCTAAAAAGTCACATTTAGCAGGGAAAATATTGAAGTATTTACTGAGAAAACACTTGATTTTCAGACCGCATGCCCATACATACCACAATACGGTGCCAAAGGGAAAAATGGAGGGTGACAAGTGATGGCCAGATATGGGAATCGGAAAGATTCTCATATCTGGCCATAAATCCAATTTTTCCCATCAGTAATGTCAGTGACCTACAATGACCTATCAGCCATCAGAAAGTGATAACAGGCCTCCTAAAAAGTCACATTTAGCAGGGAAAATATTGAAGTATTTTAGTGAGAAAACACTGAGAAATTTTCAGACAAGTCTCATAGGGTTTGTGCACAGGGTGACAAGTGATGGCCAGATATGGAATCGTTCCTGGGAATCTTTAAAAAAAAATAACAAGTACAAACATGACCAAAGTTCAAGAGAATTCAACTGTGCCTGTAGCAAGTCATGCAAGTCAGCTGTCAGTAGTAAAGGAGCCAGTCATGAAAGTTAATAGTGTGAGTCTAGCCTGGACTAGTAAGTAGTATGACTGACACAAGCAGACAAGTGGTATCCGGTCCAGTACAAATACAGCTAAGGAGTAAGGGGGAAAACAATACGTGGCACACTGGCATGACTGGCAGGGCAACAAACGAAAAGTTAACGCGTCCGTCCTTTTCCAAACTTATTCCTTCCTCACGCACACAATATCTCACAAAAGTGATCAAACTTACACTTGTCATCCTCTGCTTCTTGTGCTCCGGACTGTTCAGGCTGTTGTTCAACATTTTACGAAAGCTGCTCTAGCTAGCTGTTTAGATGAGTTTTTGTGGACGTCCCTTCAAGTGAAAGTGAACACGTATAATGAATGTCGCGCATGTAGTACAGTAGAAATCAGTGGTCGACACGCATGCACATCTCATATATAGTCAGGTACCACTCAATAAAGTACCAAAAGAACCCTCAGTGAGTCTGGGTTTCATGTCGCTTTTTGCAATCTCGTTCTCATGCTACTACTACGAGTACGAGTACGAGTACGAGAGGCGTGTTCAATCTGCGTACAGAAAAATTAACTGAAGATGTACGTACGTCCCCGAGACGCGACTGAAAAGATGGGCGCGGTCGAAGTGAATTGGCAGTTAATATTTACCCTAAGTTTTGCGAATTGATTTTGTTTATAATTTGAGTGGTTTTTATTGAATACTTTTTACCCTTAGGACTGCTAGCTTGATTAACGTTATTTCGGGTTTTTGTGTGTTAAATGCGGGGAAGGGTGGGTGGGGGGTCCCGGCGCGGGATAGCTGCTGGCTAAAAGTAGGCCCGCAACTACATTGTATACGGCAGATAGGTGAAGGGATCATTATTTTAGTTGTGCTTTTCATGATACAAGTGTGGAATTTGGCACGCAGTCCGAGTATGTCACGAGAGAGGTATTTGGGTATATGGCCATCGCAGGTTTGTCCTGTTGGATTAGCTCGGCGTCTACTACATGTATAATTTTTGAGAAAACGGAGCAGTACTGATGCCAAACTTTTTTGGGAATCAAAACTTGATTCTGTGATGAGTAAATGCATGAGTATTTGAAAACCAGCTTGCGTGATTTTCTTCCGAACGACATCATTCCAGGCGGAAGAATTTCAAAGGGTATTTACAAGTAATGTCTTCATTTTGAGCAAGTTTTTCGTCATTAAATCGGTACTACTTTTCTGGCAATGAAAATCTATAGGCTATGTGGATTAAAGGGTCCATGATATGAATATTTCCTGTGCAACTTTCTACTCTTCTTAGATGTATGAAACTATTTGACATCCCTTTTTGTTTAATTTTATTCAAAAGTGCGCTTCTTTAAACTTAAAAAAAAACTAATCCATGATTTCCCGGACAACAGAGGGCGTTGTTGCTATGATGCCACAGGAAGACACTGGATGGTGAGATTAGGGGTTTTCTGTTTAACTGTTTACCCAAAAATTGGCTCATTTAAAACATTAGTGAAGTTTGCTCATTGGCTTACTGACATGTACTGACACAACGATCACCAAAGAAAAGAAATTTTTTGACAGCAAAATATCTAAAATTCTGGACACTTTTTTGTAGTTTATATTATTTTTTTGTATGTCTTTTTACTTGCAAAATGCAAAAGAAAATGAAATGAAACGACACTTTTGGTACTGGATTAGCTGTAACATTGAGGGTTACCGCCTGAAATGACATCACACTTTTGCTCATGAATATGTAAATTCATTAGCATAAACAAACAAGAAGGGGTTACAATACCCTTGAAAATGGCAAAACAAAGAAAACATAACTTTAAATAGGACTCAAATGTATTGTCAAGGATTACATTAAAACAAATATATTGCATGAGCACTTTCAAGATGTGCGCTAGGCCAGATTAAAAAAATAATAATCGTATTTTGGATTTTCAAAGCTGGGTCACAGGAAATCCATAGGGCCTAGGCCTATATTGTCTAGCGGAGAAAATGTTGAAACATTTTTTTACTCCTGACGCTATTTCAAGCATCGATTTTTGAGACAAACTGTTATCAAAAATAAATAAAAGACAGTCGCCGCGTAAATGCATGTAGTTGATGCATCTTTAGATATCATGTCATACACACAATCGCATCCTATAGCACTCACTCGTAGAAGAACGTTTTGCAAAACTAAATATTGTGAATGGAATAACGATCAGCGCTCCGACAGCTCAAGTTTTGAAGATCAAAAATGACCCCCCCCCTCCAAGATCCCACCCAACCAGTACCCTTTGATCTGATCTTATGGTAAAAAAATAAAATGGGAAACAAATTTACTCAGTTTAAATGATATCGTTTATTCATAAAAACCCTAATTATAGGCCAGTTTCTCATGACATTTTCATAAGACATCCAATACCTTTATGCAGTGACGTGGGTATCATCATATGCTCCTTAAAACGGCCTTGTCCTGCATATCAAACTACATGTATCTACAACTTCTCTACTAAACTATGTCTGCAATATTATCTTTACGGTATAATGAGAAAAGAAAATTGCTACTGTATAGTCATAATCATTCTAGACAAAAAATGTAGAGATTACTACATTGGATTATAAGAGTGGCATTGATTCTCGATTTATGAATGGGGGATACAGTGGAAATTAAATGCCACGGCATCCGCCATGATTTGGAATACATCGCATGACAACGGGTATCAGACAACAATGTAATCAGCAAACTATTGAATGGATTGAACTCTGCTTGTTTGAATAATTTTATCATCCAAGACAAATATTTTTTTTGTTACGAAGGGTGTGTTTTCTTAACTATTGTGGTTTACGCAATTTGTTTTTAGGCGGGTTATAGAATTGTCTCTTTTTTTTGGCAGTGAATATATGTCGCCGCGAAAGGACAGTTTTTTTGTCAAAGTGTCCACAAACGAGACCTCGTGATAAAAACTATTATTCAGACTACTTTCTGTTGCACGCTAAACAATAATTACAGCTATAGCATAGCAATCCATAAGGCCTATATTATTTTTTTGTTGTTGCTCCTTTAATATTTACATAATTCAAAACCAATCAGTTGTTCAGTCAGTTTTGACCTTTTAACCTAAAACGATTAATTAATCAATAATCACTAATGAAAGCAAGACAATAGGGTGTATCCCACTTAGAATGCCGATAGCAAAGCAACAAAAGTAGTTTCGTCGTCAAACTTCAGGTCCTGAGACACACACACAAACTGGTTTCCGCCTGTATTTTTGTGGCAAATGTTTTGTTTTCATAATGTATCATCCCAATGTATGTTTATTGCCGATGAACGGCACTCGATAGTCCAGATCAGTATAGAATTAATTTGCTATCCCTACAATATATTAGCGCTGCAACACACTCGTCTGTCAAACTGAGCGACGGTGCATGTGAAGGACGCCCTCATTCTCGATCCCAGGACACGTGGAATCGCTCGTACCCTCCACGCAATTTCCTCGTGTGACCACCGCACCCCCTATCCAACCGGCACTGGTGACCGACAAACCCTTTTAACTTTTGTGTGTGAAGGAAGTGCAGGTTTTGCAAAGCATTGTGGGTATCTCACCACCATTATCAATGCACGCGCATTGTGTGCCTATCCGGTTCGTTAGTAAAAACGTCATACACGCGCGCACACCACTGATTACTAGCGCCCATTGGCTGCAAACGCTCGAGCTGCGTTAACTTCCGGTTCAAATCGTGCAGAAAGTGCTGGAGGTGACGTCACACTAACGAACCGGATGGTTTATTATGCACGTAGAAATACTGACCCCAACCATCCAATGAGATAGAGCTCGAAGACATCGCCAGCGTCCTTGGATACTATTGAGGGTGGATGGGACGAGCAATGTCACTCATTAAGTAAAATCTATCCTGTATTGGCAGTGGGATACCAAGACATTTATCGTCACACCAGTAATAGGCCTACCCTTTACGAATAGAGTAGTGAGTACGAGCGAAACGGTATGGTATATGCGAAGAGCGCCCCCGTGAAATAAAGTGTGTTACTAACTTGTTAATATAACTTTACCTACAAACAGTATAAGTGAAAACCCCGTTGCTTAAGCTATCTATAAACCATGGATACTCCTTTTAGCCATCGCCATCATTGCAGTAAGAGCTATCAGCAGCCGCGAAGGTGTGATACCGGAAGCATCGCCTCTCCCGCCCCCTCCACCTGTATTTCCAGGCCATGTCCCGTCAGGATTCCGCCCCAATGCCACGTTGCAAGCTTCCTGGAACTGACACTGCCCAGCCTGGGCCATCAACTCTCGCTTGAAGTCTTCCAGATCACAGAAGGCATCCTGGCAGAAGGTGATGTTGATAGGACGCTCGTTGAGCAGCACCTGCACTCGGAAGGTCTGGTCGTTGAAGAACAGCACTTGTGGTTGCTCGCAGCGGAACAGGTTGAGCGCCAGATTGCCTCCGAAAGGTGCCATCTTAGCCGTGCGGAACTGACGGTTGCGACTCTGGGCGTAGTTACCAAATCCGAGTTGGCGTGGGTCTTTGGCTATGCCCAGCAGACTAACCAGCCGTATGAGAGTGTTCTCATCGGTGAACTTGAAGCTCATGAGAGGAAGGCTGTAATTGGAAGAAAGTTTGACCATCACTATCACTGAATTAGAGATTTTGACCAATCAAAGCGTGTGTCAGTATAACGACCCAATGAACCCCCTGGAGTGGAACACTATTCAAGATTGTAGACACTGTGCATACACAATGTACTTTCAAATTCGCACTAGCTTGAATAATTATAGCCCGCCCGGGTAGGCCTACACTTTGAAGTTCTCGTCTCGTCTTGAGTGTCAAAGTTCCCAATGCTCATTTGATTCGTCTTGTGGATAGATAGCGCCCTCAACCACCACTGGGGCTTGACAGGGAAGTGTAAATTATAAAGGATACAACATCCACTCTTATTTTTTAATTGGACAAAGACTATAAAGCCATACAATAATTGACTTCAATAAAGCCCAGATGAGCCAAGTATCAGCTCTTCCGTTCCACAGGTGCTATAGCTCATTATCATGTTGTGGCCATCTTGATTTTTTCCCATTCATATCAACGTAACCAAAGCGAGGCTAGAAGGACAAACAGTCTGGTTCCTTTTTTTGCACAAAAACAAATATCATTCAGTACTGTTATTGGATACAGGGAACATGACTGAAATGGTGGCAGTATGATAAAGGTCTATTGGGCCTTTCTTACCTCGCTCCAGACCCAGCTCCCCTGGCCGCCAACCGGTCAAAGTACTCCAGCGTGTCATTGATGAGTGGGCAGGCTGCCATTGAATTGATGGGAAACCCGTAGGATTCGTTCCAGTAGTGACCCAGTTCCCGCTGGTACTCGGCCACGTTCAGGTCTTCATAGTCAAACAGTCGGCACCAGGTGTTGTTGTCGTTGAACATTGCCAGATGGTAGCCGCAAATCTTGGCCAAAAGTTGCACCTCGTCTACACATGGATTATAATCAGTTCAATTAATTTCAAGTTAAGTTGTATTTGAAACAATCATGTGCAAGAGATTATTTTAGAATCGATACCTGTCCGGAAATGATGCTAATTTCAAAATTGTCCATGGTCGGATTTTGAGTACCTTTTTCCCCAAACACAATTAAAGCATCGAAGGCATTGAAATTTCTCCTGGATAATAAAAATCAGTCGGCAACCAGCTTCTTTGGTGCGGTGCAATTAGTGTTAAAAGCATCTAGGATGTTAAAAAAAAATCGCAGGCCTCATTTTTACAACCAATGAAAATACGCGACAGTTTGCACTGAGCTGAAACTTCAACAGGTAAAGTTTTGAACATTCTTCTTTGGATTTGGGGTGTTTTTAATAGGAAACGAACAAATGCATGAAAAGTAAACGAACCTACATTATCCCTACAAGATTTGAGTTTTGAGCTTTTGCAAGATACTCATTTTATAATGGTATTTGCATCGGGAAGATGTAAATTTTGTATTGCCGGCGAAGGGCAAAACCCAATATAAAATGTTGCAAGTTAGCACTCCAAACATAGGCCCTTCTAAAAGTCTGCAAAGTCCTATAAGCCCTTACCTCCAGAGATATTGAACAGTTGCCGTGAACCTGGCATGGACATTTTCTGGGCGATACGGTCTCGGAGTTGCCTTGCATCCCTACTCATCTTAAACCTCATAACCTCTTGGTCTGTCTTCCCTTTATTGACCTCGTTCAAGCATAATTTCCGACTCGGAGTGTCGTAAGGGCGAAGTAAGGAGTCCATGTCGGCCGGGTCGTGAGAAATGAAGGCAGAGGTTGGGGTTACAAAACGGGTAAAGCGGCTGTTCTCCGAGCAGGTAACAGTGACATTACCCTCCATTGAGAGGGTCTCACATATCTGATTCAACCCAACAAGTCCCCGAGCAAACGCCACAGCGCTCTCGATGCTGCTAGAGCCATTGGTAGATTGGAAACTGAACCTACTCAAATCGATGTCAGGAGTAGGGAAGAATTCAGAAAATCGGGTCTTGATGCGAGTGGCAAGTTCTTGTATCTCACGCCGGCCAAACTCTGCCAGATCCCCCGCGCTAGCGATGGGGATTCGGCTGGAGGGAATCTGAGACAGGAATCGAAAGGTTGGATTGATCGTCTGCGATCGCAACTTATTCTGAAGGGTGTTCAGTGCCGCAACATCCGCCTCGTTGGGGAAGCTAGTCCCCTCACGATAAATGACATACGAACCGACCGGAGTGCAATTCTCCAACCCCTCGGGTGCAGAGCCGCCAGTAGCCCGCGCAAGCGCTTGCCAGGAGAGGGTACGTTGATTCAATTCAGATAACTCAAAAGACAAATCATACCCAGTCTCTGTCGAAAACAACGGCTTCTGAGCTGACACCGTCAAAAGAAGCACCGAGAACAGGCTTATTCCAAGAATAAACTTGGCCATGATGACTTTGAATTGTACAAAAATCTGCAGGAAAATGATCTTAAAGGCCGGGACGTTGAACAGAAGGGATGAGGACCGTACGGACTCTCTAAGACGAGTGCAGGGTACAAACAGGGAGCGGCTCGAGATATCGAGGCACCTCCCAAGCCATCATTTAGCACATCCGCAACCCCGATGATTCATTCGAGAGTCCTTAGTCATGACCAGACACCGAAGAAAGCCTTTAAGAGTTCATCCGCTCCGCCGGAACTGACTTCACTGTCTTGACCTTATTTCTTGACTACAGCGCGCGACCTTCAGGAAGTGATCGTGGGTGTAAACAATACGGCAGGATGAAATGTGTACGCATGTACAGTACTGTACAAATTATACCTTTCACTAGAGTCATGTCATTCTATAAGGGCGTGACCAGCAAAAGTTTGGATGACAGAAGCAAAGCACTTTCTGCTTTAACTTTGAGAAGATAGACATCTAAAAGGTCACTCTTTTCTGCTCAGTACTTCTTAGTATAAAATATTAAAAAGACACTTAAGGAGATTATGTAAGTTACTGAATCACACATTTTGGGCAACTTACACATACACCTGTTGTGGCTCTATATACAACATTCCGAAGAATTGATTATAAGCGCTATTTTCTTGGCATTTTCCAACTTTTCTAATCTCGACAAGGATGCATGTCAGAATAATTTTGGGACGTAGGCGGCGATATAGCGTGGGGGTGCGAAAAGGCCCCCTCCCCCATGCATTTGATTATATTCCTTTTGACCAGACGCATGCCCACTCAGAAACGTTGTCCCTCCTATATGGCTTTAGAAACCGTTCCGCCGCCGTTTTGAAAGAGGTAGTCCAAACAAAATCAACACTAAATATCTTAATGTCTTTGTTTTGTGTTTTAAAGAAGTAGGACTACTGATTAACGCAGACGCTTGTTGTTCAAGAAACATCATTTCAGGAAATGTATTAATTTCACATGCTAGAAACATGACTGTGCTAATTTCAAGTAGGAAATCCTTCATTACAGATCATAGACAGCTAACAATGAGACAGGCAATTGGTTGACAGCGACCAATTATGGCGATGGCAAGTTAACAAGATTTCCCCGCAGAAGGAAGTACCTTGATGATGTGTAGGCCTAAATGACACTTCGGGCGAGCAAAGTGCGCGACCTGTTAGTTTTGGTCCATACTTGGATTTTCTATCATTTCAGATGGTCCCCGACTACAATCCCAAAATACCCGCAACAGGTTGTTTTGCGATGCCCTAGCGTCGGCGCGGAAACACGTACCGCCATTATTTTTTAATATCATTTTAAAGCTTGGAATCTGAACTTCATCCCTGGCGAGAATTGGTTTTGATATTCAAATGAGTTTTAACATTCTTTGTGTTCAAATAAAGGCATGGCGAAAACAAATTCAATAAACTGGTTTCGAAGAAAATCGATGATGTGGTACATCAGATGCAAACTCGAGTCAAACTTTTTGAATAGGTACATACTTGCACGTGAATTTCAAAAGAGACTCGGAATTCGAAAAACAAAGAACAATATTTAAGGTGTAGTCTACATGGATTGAAAAGAATAGGAAACACAGAAAGTAAAAGGCAACGAGATTGTCACATCATGAAGATGATGTAGCATTTCCACATTAGAAAAAAATGCGCATGATTGATTTTCCTTGAAATTGGTTGAGTTTGTTTTTTGACATGCCTTTATTGAACACAATACAGTTAAGATTCCAAGCTTTTAAATTATATAAATAATGGCACTACGTGTTTCACCGGCGACGCTAGAGCCTTGCGAAAAAAAAATGTTGCGGGTATTTTGGGACGCGCTGTAGTGCAGCAAAGGCGCCGCGGCGGTAGAGGTCGCTATTCACAAGATGAATCGAATCCAGTCTTCGGAACTTTGGCAGCGCTACCCAGGAAATCCCAAGCATGCACTAGCTTGAATACAGCGCGTCGGGGACGAACGTGACCGACTTGGGAACAAAATTCAAATCTCGGTGAAGTTGAAATTATCGTTAGCAAAAAGGTAATCCAAAACTCTTTGTACACAAACTTGTATTTTGTTTTCAAATCACAATTTCCTTCTGTTTTAATAATTTACCATTTTCTTATCTCTTGAAAATACACTATTCATAATGATCTGTAAAAAGTTCACAAACTCCATATTTGAAACATTTGTTGTAAATCACCCCACATTCGTGTTTAACAAGTTATTCACCACAGTTAAAAATACACAATTTCAAATTGAAATGCATAAATAATGTAGGTTTTCCCGGCTTTTTAAAAACATTTGTTTTCCATTCAAATTCACCAACTCTAACATTCAATCGCGTCCGAGAAAACTTTCAAACATTTTTAACAAAACCAATTTAATCTTTTACAATTCAATTGAATTTCAAAGTTTGGTCACCCTCTTTAGTCAGCGGGTCGAGAATATTCGTCATTACAGATCAAATTCGTCTAAGCTGTTGCCGAATGGCCGCATTCAGAGCCGATCAAATTCGTCTCGTTTAAATCAATTAGACGAATTTGATTTCTGAATAACAAGGTGATCCGGGACGAAAACGTGTGCTAATTGTTTGAATTGGCTTGAACTGAATTTGAAATGTCTGACAAAGGACGAAATTAAACATTGGAATTACACTAAATCGATATTGATGAACGAAGTTAAACATTAGAAACGGTGAATTCGAATGATAAACGTTTAAAAATATCCTGGGAAAACCTATAATACAAGTCGGACATTACTCCATCTGCACCATAGAGCTATATTAATTTACTACATCTCTATGATCTGCACTGATACTCTACAGGAAAAAAATAGAAATCTTAAAATCAGCCACTCACTATCCACTGAGTTATATATTAGAATAATAAAATGCAATTTTAATAAAGAATAAAGAATTTTTTTTTTTTTTTATGACCCGCCATAATGTGGAGCAGCAAAAATTCTACCAACAGTCAAAATTTAAATTGTCTAGAAATAATTCCGAAAACGAAAACCCAGACTTTGTTTTTCGTGACTTTCTAGGAATGTATTGACCCTAAAGCCCAGAAAGGTTACACCCATCAAAGGCTCTTCCTTATTGAAGCAAGGCAAGGGGGCCTATTGGGGCCGTGTGCATCTTAGAGACGTGCAGTCATCACAGAGTATCCAGGATGTTGTAATGCCAGCATCCTGGCAGAGGAAAAGATGATTAATGCAACCTCCTTGATGCCCTCAGGATATTCACTGATAAGCAGGGTCAGAGCTTGGCACTTTTCATACATATGTATGCTTTTCTTGCTTTTTGAGGGTGACACATTACGGATATGACTGGGGTTGGGGAGAGTAAGGGGGTCGTGGTGCATTACACAGAGCCTGAGAGTTGACCCCTAGTGGCGCGCTTCCGGATCCCTCGAATAACAAAATTAGCGTGTAAAAGTTTTTAAAATCATTTTTGGTACATTGATTTCTCAAGAAAATCACCTCGAAAAAGGCCTTCGTAACGTTTTTACTAGCATCTCAATTAATGGAAACTGAAGAATTGCATGACGTGAAAGAGAAATGTTGTGCCAAAAATTGCAATCGTTTCCGGAAAATCGAAAATACATGTGGATCTTCGGAGCACTTTCAGTAAAGAGATGGAACTTTGTGATATAATTTTGTGGCGGTCATTGGGTAAAAACCGAAACTTAAAAAGAGACTTAAATGTCTCTTGAACAATTCTTTTGAATAAACTTAAAGGGCTCATTATCATTTACCAAAAGAATTCTTAAAATGACTGTTAATTGGAAGAGTATTCAAGCAGAAGCTCCGAGGCAAGCCTGACTAAGTCTACAACAATCCATGGGATGTAGTAGCTTAATCTTCGCGTTATTATCCTTTTGTTTTCAAGCAAGTACAACGATGTGAGAAACAGGCCTGATCGAACAAGGAGACCTAGGTAATGAAAATCAGAGAAGTGAAAGGTCGGAAGTACAATTTGTTTTGTAGCCCATTTCCAACTGATTTCTCATCACTCCATGGAGGAATACCAAGATAATATTCCCACATGAATGTTTCTTGGAGAGTTTGGATGATTACGGTTATAAATCATTCTGTCAAAAATTACAGCAAGAGTAAGGCGCAACCACTTGTTAAAGGGAATATACATCATTTGCTTTGCTGTAATTTTCTTAGAAATGGATGGAATTGGGGGTTGGAAATATATAGCAAATATAGTTACACTGGACTTTTTAGGTTTTGGGTTCGAAAATGCTATAAAAACCAGAAAATAATCATTTTCCTGTAGTCTGGTTCCCTGACTCATATAAGAAGAAACAGAGCAGTTTACATACATTGGGGAATTGTATAGGTCAGGGAACCAGTCTAGCTGGCTTGTACCTGCTCATAGGTGTAATCGATTGCAAATAAGTGCGATGGTCAATTGAAGCCAGTATTAGAAAAAGCCGGTTTTTTCAACGCTGGTCGGCCGACCAGCGTTGGAAATTGATACAAAAATACCACTTCTTCTTGAAAATGACAGTATACCAGGTTCCATGATTTTACAGGATGCTTTACACTGTCATTCACTAACAGTCCAGCAAGGTATTTCAAAATGATTTGGTAGTTTGATTTTTTGATGTTTGCAAATGTTGTATTTTCCCTTTAAATGCCCATAGAAGGTCATGATTCAAAGCGGAGTGGGCCCGGGCTCAAAAGACAAAATGGCGATTTTCAGGATCTGCATTACCCTGTATATGAGATTCAAAAGTACACTATTTGCATCTGTGTTATCAATGACCAATTGTTCTAAAAAAACACTTATAAATCAGTGAGATGAGTGAACTACAAAGTATAACCTAAAGCAGAACCCATACTCATAACTCTTTTTAATAATAATATATTGTATGGCTTATTCTTGAACAAACGAGGGCGCTGTAGCAATACCATTTTGGGGATATAAAACAGACGTTTATCCACTGTAACTGGCATTTACAGGTGTTACAAATCAAAAATTACACTTTACAAATTTCATTTTCAGATTTAAGTGAAGGTACTAAGCACTGCTGGGCTTAAGATTTCACGAGCAGTTGTATTCAGAAAATGGCATTGCTAACTACTATTCCTCATTTGTTAAAAAAAACATGGCCAAAGTGCCTAAGTAAAAAATCAGAGTAAAAAGTCAACAGAAGCCTCGTAGTACCAACACAAAAGTCTCCCAAATATTCCAGTTTAGGTCTGGGGTGGTGTGTCAAAATGCATGTTAAGTCATTAGCGTTCAATTCTAGTTTTACTTTGTTGAATATTAATGAACTAGTGGGGCTGTCATCATGTGTACATGGAGTCAGGAAGGGAGTTCTCTCAAAATCTGCGCTGTTTGAAATATCGCCTGTAAGATAACCACAAGGAAGAAATTTACAATACCCACAGATCTCATGAACTTCAATTTTCTTAATTGTCCTTCATAGCAACAGATTTCTTATAGGTTTTGTGAGCTTTAAGTGCACTAGGAGGAATCCTTGATTTCATTACCATCTCGCCAGTTAAACTTTGCGATCACCCTGGCAAAGTGGCATTTATACAGTAAGTTAATGTTTGCAGCTTTCAGTTTTACCTAACCAAAATCCTGACCTCAGCAGCCTGGAAGACCTTTGACCTCAAATGTCTCAAGTCATCGGCAAAATGAAAAAGTTTTTTTTCAATACAAGATGATGTTCCAAAACCGCCAAACTCACTGGTTTTGGGGTTATGATCAACAATAAGATTTATGTGGCCTCTCTGGACTCCCATATATTTGCACTAAGTTTAGTCGGGCACCATTTGCAGTCATCAGCCGACATTTGCAGCCAAAAAAAAAAGAAAACCAGGTAAAAAAAAAAAAAGCCTTTGATCTCAAATGTCTCAAGTCATCTTTTGGGGCAAGCTCCATACCAGAAACCCGAGACTTTTTTTTGGGCCCAAACACACTTTTCAGTTTACCTAACCAAAATCAGTAATGCCCTCACTTGACCCTAGATATTTGACCTCAAATGTCTCAAGTCATCTGAAGTCCCCCTCCCAAAGATTATTGTCACGAAGTTTGGGTGAGAGTGAAGTCTGACTTGTCAGATGACAGCACTAAACAGTTAACCTAACCAAAATGTACTACGGGGACACAGGCCCTAACACATGGACGGACACCCATGTTTACATTACATACCTAGTGTGGACATTCCTTTTTCTTTGTGTAGTTCAGAAAAACCTCTTTCAACCCAATTTTTGTTCTATGATCCCCTTTAGTGCTTCTCTTCATTTAGATACAGATAAACCTAAACCCAAAAATGCCTTTAAACCTGTTTTCCAGAGAGAAGGAAACATTGTGTGGACGTGGGCAAGTCCACACAATGTCGCTGCTACCTGGTTTATGTGGACCTTTTGTTCGGAAGTCCACACAGTGAATGTATTGCCTACCCACGCGGACACACATACACACAGAAGGAATACCCTATCGCAAGATCCCCTTTTCTTGGCTTAAAAGCCAGGGGGATAAAAATACCAATAAGGCCCAAAAAAAAAATAATATTCGGTCTCTGGTCAGACCAAAGTTCCGGAATTGACGCGACCACGCGGCTTTTTTTTTTTTTCTTCAGCTTGGATTGTACAGACAAGGTGGGTACTATTTTGCTTTTTTGGTGTCCTCATGTACATTGGTGGCCTCCATAATTTGCCTTGGTGCTTTCGATCATTTGCCTTGGTGCAATTTCCCATTCCTTGGTGCTCTTTGGTAAAAAAAATTGAGGAGGTGCGGAAATAGAGGGCGCTGTTGGAGTGCTGTTGTTCAACGCGCATGCTTAAAATCGACGCGTGCGCTGACCAGAGACCGACTAATTTTTTTTTTTGGCCTAATGATGATAAAATTGTATTATCATGTAAATGGCAACCCAATCTGTTATAAAGATCCCACCTTTTCTCTTTGGAACTCCTCATAATCCTCATCGTCCGTTGGTAACTCATGACGACAGACAGGACAAGAGTTTGTCTGACCCAGCCAAGGCAAAATACAACGGGGATGAAAGTCATGCTTACAGGGGAGCACTTTGCACTGTTCTCCTGCATTGTAGTCCACTAGACAAATGGGACATCTTGAATCTGGAAAGAAAAAGGGAGAAATGGCTCTTCAGGTCAATTTCCTTGAACTGTAACTTGAATTTGAATACTTGATTATAAATATTAGAGAAGTACTTCAGTGATGAAAAGCAAAATGGCAAATATTGTGACACTGTGCTGGAAAAACCAAGAACCGTGTAGTCTGGTTCCCTGACCCTACTTCAGACGAAACAGAGCAGTGTTTATAATGTCAGGCCAGGGAACCAGACTAGCTGGCTTGCACCTGTTTTCGATGTGTAACGGATTAAAGGAGAACCTGTGTTCACAGGAACAGAGTGCCCACCTCTCTTTCATTAGCGATTGGGACAGACTCATTATACTGCTGTGGGGGATCGCCACACCTCCTCCACAGCGAGTCTGTTACCTTCCCAGCATTGAACAATGCCGGTACCCATTTAACACCTGGGTTGAGAGGAGTAATTGAGGTGAAACGGTGGGGTTCGAACCCACAACCTCTCAATCAAATCCTGTGGATGGTTGGCCGACCATCGTTGGAAATCTATACAAACATTCCATTTGTCTTGCGAATAACAGCATACGAGGTGCCATGATTTAGCAGGATGCTTGAGACTATTATTCATTTACAGTCAAGTAAGGTATTTCATGATAATTCGGTAGTTTTTGTTTTTGATGTTTGCAAATGTTGTATATTTACCTATGGAGAATCTTAGAATTGAACAATCTGTCAGTAAGCAAATCAGCACCAACCTTCATCTTCACTGATCATCTTATCTGGTAACTTAGCAACCACTTCCTTGGAGGCAGGTGGACCTTTCCTCTCCCCACCAAAATAGTCGAGTCTGTGATAGAAAAATAAATACATAACATAAATATGAAAAAAAATACATAAATTAATGCAGGACCCCAATTTCAAATAAATTGCACTAGAAAAACAGGTCTTACTGATGCAGAGATTACCAACAAACTACTTTGTTTGCAAATAAACATGCATGCACTCATTTGGGCTTACCCATCAAAACTTGCCAAGAAAGATCTGACATCGTTCCTCAACAATCTGAATAGAAATGGAGAAAAAAAAATCACTCCTTAGTACATGTACAAATGTAGTTGATGAGTTGATAAATTCAGCTTGAATTATGGCGATCGTGTAGTAACAGGCCTGATTCCCTATAACAGAACAAAATTTAATTTCAATTAGTTATATTATAAATAAGTTTATAAATATTGGAATGGAAAGATTCCCATATCTTTCTGGCCATCACTTGTCACCCTGTGCACAAACCCTATGGATGGGACTGGTCTGAAAATTTCTAAGTGTTTTCTCAGTAAAAATTCAAAATTTGTCGGTCATACTTAAAAGCGCTAACACAGCGTCAACACACTCCACGCGTCAACACAGCGTCAACACATCCAAAACACATTAAATTGACACAAGCAGTATGTAACCCATACCGTATGGATGAAACAAGATTTTGACTCAAAATCAATAGGTTAAACGCCTGAAAATTACATTTTCAGTTCAAGAAAATTACCCTCCGTGCCGCTTCCAGATCAGCCGCCATGCTGCCTCAGTGGCATGCGACCATACCATTGTTAAAGGGTGATAGCGTTGTATGCAAAAACCTCAGTCTCTCGTTGATCAGACATGCTTAGGAGCATAGACATAAAGATGTCTATGTGTCAGAGTGCACTGGTATAAGCAAGTGCCCTCTGTTATTTATGACAAGATAATGTCATTAACTACACACCCCTTCTAGAAATTATGGAATCCAAGCTTTGTGCGAAGTCAAGATGGCTAACAACGGCCGTGCTAAAGGACATTTTTTTCGCGTGAAAATACTATATTCTAATAAATAAAATGGAAATTTATTCTATATTATAATTATATACCTTTTTTTTGTCAATTCAGAATGTGTTTTAGATAATAGATTTGTGTGTTGACGCTTCTGTCATGTGTTGACAGACAAATATTATCACTTTCTGATGTTATTGAAAATTAGTGATGGCCAGATATGGCAATCTTTCCTAAGTAATATAAAAATAGCAGTGAAAATTAAATATATAATCTCACCTTGCCCATCGTAATAGAGGATTTTCATCTGGGCCCGATCCATCTGTCTCTTCACAATCGTGTTCATTAAAATATGAAGCCATGGCCTTTTTCAATCGTGTCAATTTAAAGGCCTACTATAAAAAAATGCGCAAACTCTATTTCAAGAAAAGTCAACACTCTAAATATAATGTTGTTAAATACTTAAAAGAACATGAAAACAGGCCTACGTTAAGTTATATGTTATAGGTTTATCTCAGATATCTTCATATTAACGTGAACCTTAGAAATCAAACACTTTGTTGTGGTCTTTACTGTAGAAAAGGTACATGTATCACAAAACAGCAGAATCATTCATCTTTTTCTGTACAAAAACTACAAAATCATGTTTGATCGGGTCCCGAAATGTCATGGAACCATTTATCTGGTTCGGACGGAAACAGAAGTCTGGGTGTCAAACTTTATTCAACCTCACCAGCTATCCACTATTGAGGGCGCTCTTCGTAATTATCCAGGATCAGAAAAAGCACTCGGCGACCGCACAGTGACACTAGACTGAAACTTCACTGTTCATGTTGATGTTTAAGCTTTGTAGTCTTATTTAGACCTACTTAACATACAGAAAACTTAAAGTAACAACAGTACTTAGTCAGAAAGTTCTATTGCCGCGGAAAAAAAGCTGAAGACAGCACAAATATAACTTGTTAGTAACCAGCAACATCAGTGAAGCGTGATTAGAAAATGTGTGAGGGCGCTGTTCATTTGGTGACCCAATTTACTGGGTAATCCTTACTTTTAGGACCCCGTTCCTATATAGGAAGGGAAAGACTCACCAAAACAGTTGACTAAATGACACTCAAAATTGACATTCTGATACTTCTTGGCACATCTGAACAATTGGCAATGCCACCTTCTCGGACTTCTAAAGACTGCTTTAGCCTGCAAAAGTCACTTTGGTACTGGACAGACATCTGCAAAAGTCAGTTTTGAACAGAGCTCCTAAAAAAATAGAGGTGTCCTAAAAGTAAGGATTACCATTTACTGAATACCAGCGGGTTTGCGCGGCACCCGCTAGATGGGTGGAGTTGACTGTTTTGTATTATTTTATACAGTGAAATTTCAATAAGTCGCACTCTGAATCATAACTCAAAACAACTCTTTAAGTTAAATAAAGAATCCATTGCCAACTGCGCATGAGCACATCAGATTCAACGATTTAGTTACGGGGATCGGGGATAAGCAGTTCATAAAATCATAGAGGGGAGGCCTACCAACAAAATCAAAGAAAAGTTCTTGTTTTGAAGAAAATGCAAAATGTTGATCATTAACGGCATCTACTCCTAGAACTATGAGGCTCCGCGTGAGCGGAGCCTCATAGATCAAGAAGCCCGCAAAATCGCCTGCAGCACAAAACACTAATAAAGTACAAAAACGTCCATCAAAATGCAGCCATTTCACACAGAACCGCTGCACAGTTTGCCCCTATACTCCGTACTTTATCTCTTGACATACTCACGTATCTTGTGCGGAACTAACATAGGTGGATTCTGTCGGTTTTTGTGCCAAAATGATGAAAAAATATGCCCTTTCCACACTGAGCCAACCTGACACTTGAAGCGTGCGCGCATATGATCGGCGATGATTT